>OZ025245.1:20518643-20584643 GCA_964019155.1 Osedax fenrisi | reverse complement strand
ATTATTATATACGAAATAATTACTATGATAATGTTATTTAACTACTTTAATAAATTTGATAATACGGATCATGAAATATTACATTATCCTATAATTATATTATTACATTTTAAAACAATATAGTATATAATATATTGCATTACTATATTCATAGGTACACACGCGATAGAGGCGCGCGAATATATTATGATACGCCCAACTCTAGATATGGGCGTGTCTTAGTTGTTTATAGATGTGGACCAGAGAGTCATAGATAAATATGTTTATTTGCCAATTCAGCATAAATGCGTGTTACATATGTACACACACACACACACACACACACACACACACACACACACACACACACACACACACACACACACACACACACACACACACACACACACACATATATATATATATATATATAATATATGTGTGTATGTGTTTATATATAAATATATATATATATATATATATATATATATATATATATATATATATATATATAGATATATATATATATTATACATATATATATATTATATTTATATATATATATATATATATATTTATATATAAACACATACACACATATATTATATATATATATATATATATATATATATATATATATAAACACACAGAAACATATATATATATTAATATATAAATACACACACACAAACATATATATATATATATTTATATATAAACACATACACACATATATATATTATATATATATATATATATATAAACACACAGAAACATATATATATATATATATTTATTAGTTTATAATTATTGAACAAAGGTATAATTCTAATAATTATTTCACGATAATCAGGATTCATACTATTTGATTTATACTATAACTACCATATATCTATATCCCTACCTATGTATTTATTATATAATATCATATAATCTCATATGACCATCTAAATATCACTATAATTACTACGCGCTATAAATACGTAAATATGTAATAATATGGTCACGCTCAAAAATGACATCACGGTAATGCAATGACTCATGATCCACTAGCAGCGTAGGTCCTACACTAGTATGACATTATGTAATATAGTCACGCTCCAAGATAACATCATGGTAATGCACTGACTCATTTCATAATAATATACGTGGTTAATGATGACTCACGTCGTGAGTCTCGCGTACACTGTACACACGTATACAATGTACGTCGTAAACTATTATGAAATGACCATATATTTATAGGTAATATATATAGGTAAATATATGGAAATTCCAAATGTAGTAATTTTTACTATGACTGTTCCTATGTATATTATATCCTATATAGTATTATATAATATCATGTAATCTCATATGACCATCTAAATAATACGAGCTCTAATTACGTAACATGGTCACCAAGATAACGTCACGGTAATGACTCATGACTAATATGAAATACCAGATGTGTAATTAAAAATCGCGATTATAAAATATTTGATAAAATCTTACTATATTTTGGTGTACACGCACATTTCAATTTAATATTTTGAAGAAAGATTTTTTATTTAAAAAGCTAAAAATAGAAATCTTTTGATAAAATCGCGATTAAAAATCGAGATTAGCTCGGTGTACAAGCGGCTTAATATGTAAAACTATAACTGTATATAATTATAATAAATCAAATGTCATTATGGATGGTGACATTTATTTTTAAGATCCTTCGCCAGGAACATATTCATCCATGTTGCCAGCTGCCATCTGTAGCCTTCTTAGCCTAGCCGCATGGGTGGAATTCCTTAGTTGAGTTTCATCTAGTTGAAATGCGAATAGAGTACTTTCTTTACTCAAAATATTCAGTTGCCGATCCAAGGCCTCCAGATATCGTTGAGCACCAAAGTTGAAATTTAGTATCGAGGACGAAACAGCATACATGAAAACATGGAATACATAGAAAACAGTCTAATGAATATATACAAATTGAATAAGCAGGCTTTATTTATTTTTTAACTAACTTTTCAAACTTTATTACATCGACTCCAGATACAATTGTGAAAACTCTCATTACAGTTTTGTATTTTGCCCAACAGGCACCTTGATTATTATCGCATAGAGTTTTATCACGTAGTCTTTCATACCGGTTTCATGTGAGGGCAATTTCCTTATTTATTTTTATTTTCATGTTTCCATGATATGGTTTTTCTCATAATTATAAAAATAGATATGGTGAATATAGATACTATAATATAATTGTGTCATAATTAGTATTTATTTATCACAAATTTAACACATTTTGTAAATATCTATATTTGGGAAAGGGCTAAATTTATTTCATAATTATAAAAACCTTTTGCAATAGCTTGTTTGTAAAAGAACCACTTTATGTCGCAGAGATCATGATGATGATCCTCGTCTGTGTAAGTTACATGGTAGTACGTAGTCCAGACTGCTTTGCGCATTGCATCGAGGTTATTTAAATTATCACAGATCTAAAAAATGTATTTTTTTGAAGGTTGAATCATTATTAGTTATTTATATTTTTCTAACCGCTTTAGAGAAGTATAGCCCAAGTTTTTTGATAGTGGGACCAGTAAGTCCTTGGAACTTGGCATCCTCCTTTCTCCCAGTAGGTAATAGTCGGTGAAGAGCCGAACCCATTATTTTATGTACATGGTTCACGCACTCTTCCTTCTTTATTGGTATATCCCCATATACATCAAGATTCAATAGCTGTCTATATATCATTGAATCTCCATCAGACTATATCGTTTTACATCTCAGCTTATAGAGCTGTACCGAACGACTAATTATAGCTTTAGCTGCATCAGACTACAATTTTTTTTTCAAAAGTTGCATGTAATCAAATAATCATTACTAACCTCCATCCCACCAGTAGAGCCAGTATAATTTATGGCACAGTCTCCTTTTCTCTCTAGAGCAGCATACCAGCTTTCAAAATTAGCAGTAGATAATGCTTTCTTATTGCAGATACATGCCTGGTTACAAATAAGAGGTTCAAAACAAACATAAATATATAAATTTGAACATAAAATACTAACATGACAGTAAAGCGAATATGCTTCATAATCGAGTATAAGCCCTGTCTCCAGATCAATCACTGTTCCGACACCATAGATAGAGGTATGGCCCCGTTTTTTCCAAGAACCGTCAAAAGATACTAATATCTATGATTTCGTCTTCTCCTATCGAGGAATCCATCTCACGTTACTGTCTTCGGACCAATTCACAAGTGTTCATGAGCATATGACGAGTGATCTGAACAAATAAACAATATTATATATAATGTACTATGAATATATGTAATGTATAATATACTAACTTCTACAGAGTTCTCTGAAAATAATTTGGCAATTTTTGTATATGTATTGGTAACCATACATTTCAAATTTATGTGAGAGAATATGTCTTTGAGACACTTGAATCCCCACCACAGTCCATTGCTCCACGCACAGCCGCTACATTGATGGGATGCGAAGTAGGCCCTCTATTACCATTCAGGGCAATATTTTCCAAAACACCGCACACAGAACAACACTTGTTGGCGAATATAGCGATGCCATCATTCTTGTAATTTTCAACAGAAATTTGTCCGGTAGTGCATTTATTACAGTTGAACCCAATTAGAAGTGTATTGATGGCTAGAACGGACCATATGTATGATGATGGTAATTCACTTTCACATTGTGTGCTGAAGATCTCATCTGGTATCAAAAACTTTCTTCGGGATGATGAAGTCTGGGATCCTGAAGATGATTCAGAAGGCAGGGCTTCTGAAGGTGATTCAGTTCTTGCTTCGCTATGCTGAATTTTATAAGTCATTTATATTTCTAGCTACAAGTATATTACAAAATATATAAATATTTGTATAACTGATAACTAATAAGAAAATAAACTGAATACTTATAATAAAAATAAGCATTATCTTTAGCTGCAAGTATTTTACAAACTATATACATATTTGTATTTGTATATAAATACTAGTCATTTATCAATTATATTTACAACTTACAACAATAAATAGATATTTATAAGCAAAAATTCAAATAAAAATATATAAATGTAGTTGAAAAAAAACCATAAAATAAGAATAACTAATTGAATAATAATATATATTATGTATAATATATGTATAATATAGGTATATATATATAATAAATAATTATATATAATATATAGTATAAATGGTATAAAAGTAGAAATAGTAATAGTACAAATAAAAAAAAAACTAAAATAAATATAATGAATATGTGTGTGAATACAATATATATATATATATATATAATATTCAAATAAAGTAAGTAATATAGTAATAATGAAGTAATAATGAAATAAAAATAATAAACCGTAATGAAAATATAGCAAAATGCAAATGGCAGATTTTTCAAACAAAACAAATATTTCGTCACCTATCTGCTCTCTAATTGGCCAGTATGATCAGATTTATATTGAATTCATTGCTAAAATGTTTACACATATTAAAAAACACTATAATTATTAATATTATGGAACAACAAATAAATATTTTTTTTTTAATATATGTGAATTCAACACATGCATATGTACTGCGATATCCCCTAAAATGCATTACTATCATTCAAATCATAAATGTCTGCCATCATTCTAGCATTTCTTCCATAAAATACAAAAAATGGTGTAAATTTGGTGCTTTTCTGTGCATGGCATCTTATTGAGTAACACACAGGAACTAAATACTCATCCCAATCAGATTTATACATACATTTACACAACTTAGCACACCTCATAACTATTTGTCCATTCATCCTTTCACACAAACCATTGGTTTGCGGATGATAAGCTGATGTTATCAGTCTTTTAATTCCAAAATGACGGGAAAAATCTGTATTAGCCTAATTAAATATTAGTAAATATTATTATATAATTATAAATACAAACTCCATTGACAAATTCTCATCCCTGGTCACTTAATAGTTTCTTAGGAGGGCCATATTGGTATATATATTTTGTGATTTTCTTACATATTTCTTTTGAGCATTTAGTCCGTAGTTTATACGCATGTACCCATTGTGAAAAATAATCTACCATAGTTAATATATATCTATATAAAGTGAAATGATTTATATTAAGGGGACGAGATACCATTGATTTTTTCGGAAAAAAATTGAATTTCAAATTTTTTTTTAATTGAAAATTATAATATTTCAAATATTATCTTTAAAATGGTGTTTAAATTATGTTCATTACATTATTCATTTTGTTTATATTATATTATTTGTACCTATATAATCATATTGTTTATATTCATATATTATATTTGAAACTTGATTTACTCAGAATAATTATTTTGCATTTTGTATATCTCCAATTAATGTCTCTTCTTATTCAATATTGAATATTTTTTCTTCAAATTTTCACAATATTATATATAATATATAAATGAACAGTATGATTAATTATTCTATATATATAATATATGTAAATTTATATAAATTGTAAATTTAGTGATAATTTGTGATAAATATCTTAATTAATTATTTTTTTTTATAATTAATCATTTTTATATTATTTATGTTAATAATTATTAAAATATATTCAACCATATGATAAAGCTATATGTTTATAATAAGATTGTTAAAAAATTATTACAAAAACTTTAATATTATAAGAGTTTATACATTTTTAAAACATGCCATTTTCCCTATCTTTTACATGTATACTGTTTATAAGTAGCTGGTCCCCTTAATGAAGTAATAAGTAACGTGTATTAATAAATAATAATAACTTGTATCCTTTTTTCGATTCCGGTAAAGGTCCAACCCTACAAGTTCACCAATTTCAGAAACGACAATTGGTGTCAAGGTTTTTGGAATAGTTTTTACATTGTCATAATGCTGACATATATCACATTGTTTTGTATTATTATATATTACAAATATATAATTATTGTTTATATTTAATTAATCAGATTATTAATATATAAATATGTAACTTACGTATGTATAAATGCACATATTTATTCCTTTCCAAAAGTACATTAATGATATTTTTGTAATGGTATTCTCTCTAAATTTTATATTTTTATGAACTTTATACTAACATTCCCGCATGTCCTCCAATGTCACTTGTATGGCATTCATTTAATAATTTCATAGCTTTTTCATGATTTGTAACCACAATTAATGATTTCCCATCACTTTTTGTATACATATAGTACAGTTTATATTATCTTATATTTATTATGATTGTATTAACTACAAAAATACTTGGTGATTATACTTCATTAGATTATGAAAAATAAAGAAATAAAATAATAAACGAATAAAAGGATAAAATGTATATATAATTTACGTTTAAATAATGAAAGTGATTAAATATATCTAATCTCATATAGTAGTGCATTCTAGCTTGTCAGTGCAATAATCGAGAAAGCTGTTTATTTATATATAAATATATTATATTTTCAAAAAATATATGAATAAATATAATAGAAAATATTTAATAATCAACATTATAATGTCATGAACAAATGATTATAATCATAAATTATAAATTACCTTAACATTTCTAATAATATCATCTTCTGCAATCCAATAAATGATAAATAATTATAAACTATTTTGAAAAATAGTAAGCATTATTATATATACTACCATTTAAATAGTAATGCACTTTTTTCTTTTCCAGTTCCTTTATTAATAAATATTTGTGTAGCATACCATATTTTTTTTTGCTGTTCTTTGTCATATCGTTAACTTTATTTGTCAACAGATAAGTTTTAATTCTTTCTATTGAATTGTTATTTATTTTACATATATAGTTGTATTTAATATAAAATGTTATTAATATTTATACTATACAATATAATATATTACAAGAATTAATATAAAAGTCATTTTATACTAAAAAAAACATCACATCATTGAATATCTATATATTTAATGATGTCAGCCGATCATAAAGTTACTATAATATTTATTGAATATTTATAGATGACCGCCAATCGTAAAGTTACTCTTATATATAATAATAATAACTACGATCAACATACAAATTGACTGACATATATGTCCGTTGATCGTGAAGTTCTGTTGATCTAAATAATGAATATGCTAAATTATAATCTAATGGGTATATAAACTACTTTATTAAATATATTATATATAAAAAATATAAATAATTATAATAATTATTATTAATTAATTAAATTAATATTATTAATTATTTAATTTTATAACATTTTAAGAATGTGAATATTATTTATATTTTATTATATATAATCATATACCTGTATATAAAGTGTAATCGGTAAAATCATCTGTTTGTATACTCATTTTTAGACAGTAATTAGTTGATTTTTAATTTGTTTTAAAACGTGTTTTTAATTTAGGGATGTCACTATTCAAATTTTCATTACCTAACTACAGATTGAAAACACTAGAATTTGGCGATTTAATTTTATAATATTCTTTCCAAAATTCACTTATAAATATACTTATATACTTAATATTCATAAATATAGTTAAAATTATTAATATAAGCTTTTAGATTCGTTTTATATACTATATTTAAAATAATATTTTAATTTATGGGCGATACTTTGGTTTACCCGAATATATTATACGACACCGGCCCTAAGGATATGCTTTATTTTGTAGGATATAATTTAAGTATAAAATAAATATAATACATAATTATTTATGTATTAAATATTAATATTTTTAACATAGATTATTTATGTATATATTGTATTAGAATTTCTCTGATATACGGCGTTTCACGTATATCAAATCTATAAATTTGTTGATTTATTAATTCCCACACAATGTATTTCTTGTTACCTTATATATTTCTCTTACCTCAGTGCTGTCGTGTTAGGTGTGTCCCCTCGATTCACTTTGAATCTTGCGCACGTTTACTCGTATCTCTATATTGTGTATACACCCATCTCTATATACTTAGAATCTCCACATAGCTTCTATTGACACTGATGACATTGGCACTATCTTACCTTCTATCTCCATCATCCTTCCTCTTCTTCATTCATCGCGACCCCCTCCCTTCTTAAGGATGAAGTCACGAAATTCGGTGCATCTTCTTTCGATAATGTTAATCTTTACATAATAACTCGTGCTAGAAGAACAACAATATATATTTTATTCTGAAAAGAATGGTAAAATAATATAGTTAATATAGGTAATGAAATAAATAATGTTATTAATTAGATTATATTTAGATCAAAATATCATACATTTAATATTAGGTTGAAATTCCCGTAAATCTCACTTAATTACTTGAGTTAAAATCCACTTAATATGCGATACCTTGACGTGGTTAAGTGGCTCCTTTAAAAAGTTCCAAATTCGTATTAGATTTTCATTTATTATCTATCCTATATTAATAAAAATATATATTAAATAAAATAGAATTAATAGAAGAATATTATATTATTATAAATTATTTTTTAATAATTCTACATGTAGAATATATACTATATTATATACAAAGTTATACGTAAAGAAGCATATATTGTATAGGTTGTTCTCCCCACGCCACCCCTGAAGAACTACCACTCCTCTTCGACAAACTTTCCACTACCCTTTCCACCCTTCCCACCCCTGTCATTCCCAACACTCCCATCACCTTTCCCTTCTCCCTTGAAAAATGTGAATCTCCCCCACTTGATCAAATCATCTCCCTTCTCAAATCTACCTCCTCAACCTCATCCCCTGACCCTCTACCCCTCCCAATACTAAAGCAGATAATTAACTGTTGCAACCCCCTTCATCAAATCATCTGCGGTTCACTTTCTTCCGACTCCGTCCCTCCCGATTTAAAAAAGCAGTCATCACCCCTATCCTTAAAAAGCCCCACCTTGATTCTCTGTCTCCCTACAACTACCGACCCATCTCTAACCTCTCAATCCACTCTAAGATCATTGAACGTATTATCTCCTCTAACTTATCACATACCTTACAACCAATAAAATCCCCAACATCCCCCACAGATCTACTGAATCCTCCCTAACCCTTATTACCTTCGACCTACTCTCTGGCCTTAACAACAACCGTAGCACCATACTCGACCTTCTCGACATGTCCTCCGCTTTCGACACCCTTGACCACATTGTCCTCATACACAGACTCCGCCATCGGTAATACCGGCATTACCCTTAACTGGTTCACCTCCTACTTTAGCAACTGCTCTTCCTCAGTCAGGATTAATACACACTCTTCCCCCTCCCGCTCTATAACTCATGGTGTCCCCCAGGGCTCTGTCCTCGGCCCACTCATCTTCAATATTTACTTCCTCCCCATATTTGACATCTTCACTGACTACCCCGACATCTCCTTCCATACTTACGCCGACGACCTTCAACTATATATTAACTGCACAGACTCCCCTACTTATGCCCCTGACCGACTCTCCTCCTGTATCAAGTGCATACATCAATGGCTTACCTCCAACTCCCTAAAACTTAACCCCATTAAAATGGAAGCTATTTTTCTCCACTTACCCCTAAGCTCCTCCACCCTCCCTGAACCACTCCCCATCTCACATGACAATACCTCACTCCCCTACTCTCAACACGTCCGAAACCTTGGCTTCATTCTTGATACCACCCTTTCCCTTGACTCCCATCTTATACATATGCACAAATCCATCCACTACCACCTACACTGCCTCTGCTTAATCCGACGCTCCATTCCCCACCCCATCGCTATTACCATTACATCCTCCTACATCATCCCCCTATTCGACTATTGCAACTCCCTACTCTTTAACCTCCCTGAATAAAAACTCATCAAACTACAGTGACTCCAAAACGCTGTAGTTATAATAACTACATCTATAGCTGCGTCCATGTACTTGCCCCTTCATTCTTCTGACTCCATTACACCTCTCCTAAAACAACTACACTAGCTGCCAGTTCCATACCGCATAAAGTAAAAACTCTCCTTAACCATCCACAAAGCTATTCACCACAACTCCCCTGATTACCTTGCCTCCCTCCTACATCTACACACACCCATCACTACACTCCAGACCCGTTCCTCCAACACCTTTATCCTTACCACTCCCCATCTACACAAACTCTTCCAATATACGCTCCTTTGCCCTCTCTGCCCCTTACCACTGGAACACCCTACCCAATCACCTACGAACAAACACATCAACTACCTCCTTTTAACGCCACCTTAAGACTTATTACTTCTCCCTTGCCTTCTCTCCTACGGACGGCCGATTGCTCATGCACTGATACAGTCCATAAACAACAAAAAAAGTAAAAGTATAAATAGTATATATATATATATACATATATGTATATATATATTAAAAATAATAATATTAGTGTGGATAATAATAATAATAGGTTACTTATGTTCACACCTACTTATGTTCATAAAATGATTATTTGTTTGATTATTTTTTAAATTCTATTTTATTTAAAAATGATTTTACACAATATTATTTGTACTTGTTTGATTATTTCATAAATTCTATTTTATTTTTACATTAATTTTACATTATATTATTCATATTTTTATTTGTATGTTTGATTATTTTACAAATTCAATTTTATTTTTACATTGATTTTACATTAATTTATACATATTCTTATTTGTATTTTTTTGATTATTTCATAAATTATATTTCATTATAACATTGATTTATACATTATATTATTGATATTGATATATGTATTTTTTTGATTATTTAAAAAATTCTATTTTATTTTAATATGGATTTTACATTATATTATTGATATTCATATTTGTATGGGTTTGATTATTTTATAAATTCTATTTCATTATAACATTGATTTGACATTATATTATTAATATTTGTATTTGTATGTTTGATTATTTTACAAATTCTATTTAATTTTACATTGATTTTACATTAATTTATACATATGGAATCCTCATTCTAACTATATTGGGTATAATGACTTACTTGAAAAAGTGCAAAGAAATTTTACTAAAAAATTATTTTATCATTGTAATTTATCATATTTAAATTATTCTGATCGATTAGAATACTTAAATTTACATTCACTCTCCCAACGCAGAACTATTGCCGATCTTACTCTGGCTTATAAAATCATCAAAGGATTCGTTGATGTGCCGGTGTCTGACATCATGAGTACATACGTATCATCTAGCAGGGGCCCGTCAATAAAGATAAGGAGAATGAAATCAAGGACCAAACCACTATTCAACAACTTTGGTAATAGAATATCTTCAGATTGGAACAAACTACCCGATCTGATATTACAATGTGAAACTGTTTCCTCTTTTAAAGCCTTAATGATTCATAGTATAATTAGATAATCAGAATTCTCTAATTCACTGTATTGGTTATGCTGGTTTTGATGTCAGGATATGTCAATACCACTATATTAAGGGAATGACCGACCCTTGGGGCCTGATCCACCTCATATGGGTTATCCAACCTCTAACCCGAGACCTCCGATCTTAATCGGTGTTATCTTTATGGTGGAGATGAGAGTTCTGATTTTCTTTTATGTTGTTTTCATTTTACTTCATATAATATGCGCATATTTGCATATAATATTCATATATCTTATGTTCGGCATGCATAAACCAATGCGTTTTTTTATTAATTATAAACCTATTGTTAATTTTTGTACCATGTCGTTTTGGGTATTAATTTATATCTATTTTTCTTCATTTTTTTTGTTTACCTAATAAAATATATATTATTATTATTATTATATTCATATTTATATTTGTTTGATTATTTCATAAATTATATTTCATTATAACATTGATTTATACTTTATATTATTGATATTGATATATGTATTTGTTTGATTATTTTATAAATTCTATTTTATTATAACATTGATTTGACATTATATTATTCATATTTTTTATTTTATTTTATTTTTTAATTTATAAAGTTCTATTTTATTTTAACATTGATTTTAAATTATATTATTTGTATTTGTTTGATTATTTTAATAATTCTATTTTATTTTAAAATTGATTTTTCACTATATTATTTGTTTGATTATTTCATAAGTCTATTTTATTTTTAAATTGATTTTAAATTATATTATTCATATTTGTATTTGTTTAATAATTTTATAAATTCCATTATATTTTTTACATTGATTTTAGATTAATTTATACCTATTCATATTTTTATTTTTTAATTATTATATAAATACTATTTTATTTTAATATGGATTTTACATTATATTATTTGTATATACAAATATTTTTTTGATTATTTTAAAAATTCTATTTTATTTTAAAATTGATTTTAAATGGTATTATCATAGAGAACGAAGTGATAGATAGGAAGCTTATATCTAAATACATTGAAAAATATGGCCAGGATTTCGGTCCCTATCGGTGGATTTTCGCACCATATAGTTGTACCGAGGACAAAATGTCCTTGCAAATATGTTTGTCTTTATTTTGTTTGTTTTTATTTTGATTTTTTTTAATTTGAAATTATTTAAATATATTATTTATAAATGTATTAAATTCAATAGTTATTTGACAAAACTATCATAACTACTTTACAAATTTGGATATTATGAATAAACTGGTTAGCTTTATATTATTCAACAGTAGTTTATAATACGTAAAATAGATAAAATAATCTAAATTTTAAAATAAATTCATTTTAAATGCGATTTATTATAAATTTTATAATTAATAGAATATGAATATATTGAATACAACAATTATTATTATATGAAAATTATATTTTAATACATGCTTAATATCAGTATATTTATGTTTAACAATATTTATAAATGTAAACCTTAAATACTATTTAAAATAAACGTTACATAGACACTTTCAAATCGTAATTAATTTATTAACTCTAGTAGTCATTTTTAATAATATTTATCATATTTATAATTATTTTAAACAAAATAAACACCTTGAGATATTCACTGTATATATCATATACAGTGCATTAATAAATATAATACATTATTATATGTGCGTTACTTTTTAAATTAATAAATGAAAAACTAAATAAGTTATTTGTTTTTAAATAACATTTATATTATATTTGCCAAATGATAATCATTTAATTACTTTTGAAATGTAATATTATATTTCATATATTAAATAAAGGTTATAAATGTTATAAATGATTTGGAGTATAATATCTCAGTATATGGATGACAGCCACACTAAATTATAATAAAATATATTTAGCATTATTTTTTAACTAGAAAATAAAAACAAACACCCAAATATGTATAATTATATAAATAATAATGTAATGAATATATAATATATATTATTATAATAATTATATTGTATTCAATTTAAGAATTTTTAGAAACCTAAAATTTAAAAATAAGTATATTTATGTATCCATGTAAATATTCTTACAATAACACGTCTTATATTAGTTCCCAAATCGCTTGTCTATATTTATATTAATCTGATTCCGTGTGCCCATCAGTACATATTATATTTATCCTATTATATTGTATATAAATTACCCTACAGTAAATTAATTTATCAAAGTAGATACACAATCTATGTATTTAATTATTAAGTTAATACAAATGTATTATCTACATAAATATAATAATTGTACTTTTCTATAATTAATTAATAATTTTACTTAAATATAATCACAAGTATTATAAAGTAGAGTCAGTGATGGGCACCGATCCTTTTTTCCTTGATCGACTCTATTTATTCTCTTATGCGATCCTTTAAACGATCCCGATCCTCCATTCGTTATCCATTCCTTTGCCGATCCCGATCCTATCTTTCTAACCCGATCCGGATCGGATCGCCGAAATATTTTTTAACAAATTACTATTACAAATATATTCTTTCTTATTGAAATATTAATAATTAGCTTTAAATATAAATTAATTATCACATTGTAAATATAATTGTCATATATTTACATATAAATAATATACTGTAGAGTTAGTAAGCTAATTACAATGATTTTACTATAATAATTCTTATTATTTATGCGGAGTTATAACTTCACATATACCCACAATAATTCTTTCATTTAACATAGTTATAATGTATTTTTACAACTCATGTCACTTATATTATAACTTCAATATAAATAGAAATCGCTAAATAATAAAATTATTCCATTTCTTTAATGATTATATAAAATATTGCATTTTTTGTTATCATTTTAGAATCTATACTATCTACCGGGATAATAAATTGTAAATTTAAATATTAATTTACTATTTATGTTTCCGTTTATATACAATATAAAGATTTATCTTATAATTATATTTTATTAAAATAATTATAACTGAATGATACATCTTTGATACTATACTAGTATACTAAATATTATACTATTATACAATACTACACTACATTCTACAGCATACGTAACAGTACACGACATGTCAGATCACTCTGAACCCATCATCAAGAAGTTCCAGGACGAGGCGTTATGCATTCACAAGTTTAAGCAAAAGAACATCATACATTTTATAGGTGTGAGCATGGAGACCCACAAGGGGGCCATACCCTGGGTTATACTGCCCTAAATGACGCACGGAGATCTGCTCAGATACATTAGGAATGAGAAAAATGTTAGTTCTCGTAATTGAATAAAAATGGTATATGTACATTATACATACCACATTACAATTTAAACTATACGTAATTGTTTATTATTTAATACTCGCATATTAATTAGATTGATTAGTTATTTATTTATTATTTATTATTAAGACATACACATTTTATGTAATATTCTAATTATATTTTTCGGATATCTAATAATAATTTATAGTTATTATTATGTTATTAAGTTAATTAAATAAAATATAAGTATATCATATATATGATACCAATTAAGCTACATATATACTGATAGATACAATAATAATATGATAGTTACCACCCACTCTTAACTTACACATCCACAAATAAACAGACCCCCACCATTAAAGAACTGATAACATTCGGCATACAAATAACTTAAGGCATGAAGTTCCTGACCAACTTGAAGTACGTTCACAATGATCTCGCAGCTCGTAACTATATGTTAGTCACCGTGATAACTAGGGGGGACGGGGAATACTATTGTATCTAGTTATTTAGCTGCGATAGTTTAATACTATGCGTTGTATTCTATATTGATAATCACTAATATGGAATGGATAATGTTTATTATTGTATATATCTTTTTATAAATAAATTATATAGAAACTGGTACTAATACACTATTTAATACCAACATATTGATCTATTTATTTTATATTTTTAATTTAATTATATATTCAATAATTTATTTTATATAAGATTATTGTAAATAAATAAATAATAGTAAAGCTTATTAATTAAAATTTATTGTCAAACAATTATTCGATTTCATCTATATTAGATTTTCTAATTTAACAAAATTAGCGTGCTATATGATTATAATTGTATTTATGATGTAAATTAGTTTTAATAAATGTATTTAAGTAAAATGCTAACATTATCATAACAAAGTACTTTAATTGATACAGCAAATATATTCAGATATTACTTTATCATATACATTACATCGGGTATATAAAACAGTTCATTATTATTAATATTTATTTGTGTACCTATTAAACATTAATATACATATACAATTATATACAAACTATAGTTATGGGAAGACAAATTGGCTCCGAAATGTCTAAAGGTACTGATGTCCGACGCATGTTCATCAGTAATCACAGCTACACAAATCAGAGTCATCTCTTTCAGTTTATTAATAATTGAGGTTATAAATAATATTAGATTTCATGATATTGAACCTATACAAAATAATAGTAATTATTTATAGTTATATATGTACATATATTATATATATATATATATATAATTACTAGTGTAATATTATATTACTTAAATAATTTAATTCTATAAAATTCTTTGTAAAATAATACTGGACTATATTGTTATCATTTATAATTGTTATATTACTTATTTACATTATATAATTTATTACATATTGAATTATAGTTAGATAAATTATCTTCAATTATAATATAATCTTATAGAATTAATCATTAGAACAAACAAATATGTTCTTTCTCTTTGATAATATATTATTATATATGAAAAAAATGTAATAATTTAAGTATATGAAGTATATAAGTATATGAATTAAGGTATAACAAATTTGTCATTTATATAAATATTAATCTATTTAAAAATAAATTTAGAAATAAAAATTCAAATTTTCATTCAATATTTAACAATACAACGCTATGTTACATTATTTGTATATATTTAAAATTGATTGTCAATATAATATATATATATATATATATCAGATTAAATATATACAAATAATTTAAAGAATTTAGTGTATATCACAATTGTACCCTATACTATCGACCACAATACCCACATATAGGTCCAAATTAGAATAAATTGGATTTCACACCAAAAATAACAGCCTGATATCAGGCTATACAAATTAGATATTATTTATTCATTTTAAAACTTTTACACGATATCTGACAAGTCAAAGATTTAATAGGTAATTTATATATAACCGCACTCACAAAGTGTGTGTTGACCATCGATATTAAAAAAGTGGATAAGCAATTGAATGTATTATTGGCACTATTCGCTACGGGCGCTGCAGTCGAAACCCACTATCTGGCCCACTACTTTTTATTTATAATAATATTTATTTATACATATATATATATATTGATAATTACTAGCAATTTTAATGTACTATCTATACTAAAAATAAAATTATATATTTAAAATACATCATATCAACATTCATCGTAATGTTGTATATTTAAAGTGAAGATATCATACTATTTCATTGATATTTATATTCTAAATCCATTGATATAGATAGAAGTCACTTTAATCTATTTCGACGAAAAGGCTACTGTTTTAATATTTGACATACTATGGCTAATATCCAATCAAAATCACTGATACTATTTTGTTAATTTATCGATAAAAGTGCCATTTGCGTATCTATCTTTTACATGCATTTCGTACGTCAATTGCTTATCCACTTTCTTTATATAGACCTGTTCGAAATCTGTATAACCTTTCACACCGAAACTGCCTAATATTTATATGCCGCGATATCAAGCTGTTATTTTTGGTATGACACCATCTTAAATCATCTAAATTTACATGGAAAATTATTTTATAATATAGGAATTCCAATTGCATAATAAGTGTAATTGTAATATATGTCGATAATATCGACTCGATATCCATTATTTAGAACTACGTAATGCAGTCATATATAAAGATTATGGAATTATTATTTATTATATTAATTGATATTTAATGTATTGTTTGGTTATAAAAACGTAGGTCTCAATAACTTTCCCTCCTCAATATATAATTATATTTTAGCAGAATATATAATATAAATATATAAATTCTACTATATAAATAACTATAAATTAGATATAATTATAATTACTAACGTCAGTTATGTTCTGTATTTCATTATTCTGCTAATCAATAGTATGGTTTTGATTTAAGTTAACATTCTGTTTTTATAATAGAGAATTATATAAAATTAATTAATATAATGTCCGAATAGTTTAATCTACTTATTATTTAATAACATCAGTAATTAAACATTTAATATGTTCTATTTCATTAATATGTAGGTAAATATATTCCTATAGCAGTAAATTGTAAGTATTTTATTTTAATATTATTGTTTATTGATTTCATATAATTCAATACAATATGTTATATCATTATATATATATATATTTTAACTTATTAATATATGATAAGAAGTAATGTTTATTTTTATTTACAGATAAGATTCTCAATATGAATATGAAATTTGAAAGATTATAAGAACTTACTGTGGATACTACTTCGTGAGAAGAAACTGAATTTGGATAATGAATATGATCTGCCTAAATTACATAATAAATAATTAATTAATAATTGTAATAAAATAAATGTACTACTAATTTGAATTACTATTTTTTATATTATTTATAAATAAATTATATAATATTTTTACAATTTAAGTATCATTAAAAATAAATAATACAAACATGTTTTGGATATGCATTATTTGCTAATTTACATCTCTTTGTAGTATAGTAAAAATTATTTTCGGAGAATTGTTTGCTACATATCATATCCTATAAGGTTTAATGTTATGAATATTGATTCCAATTGAATTTGTCCAAATATGTTGTCTTCAAATAGAACGTGGAAATCTAAATCATTTAAAATATTAATTATTTATAATTAATGAAGTAGATATAACAATTATATCATTATATATATTACAATAATATACATAACATTCAAAATAATAACTTAAGGAATAAATAATTTACAGTATATATATCATATAAAATATATTATACTTTAATGTAATATTTAATCTTGTACTAAAATTATTAATTTATAATATATTTATAATTAATGAAATATTTAATCTTATACCCCAATAATTAATTTAACATATATTCAAATAGTAATAAGTATATATTTAATAATTTGACAAAATAAAAGTATATTTTCAAAAAATTACGATATAAATACATATTTATTTTTCCTAATAATACATATTATAAAATATATATTAAATTAAATATTTAAATAATTTATTAAAATAATATAGTATTGATATTGTAAGATATACATATAATAGACATATAACGTTGTTCATTCTCTATGTGTAAAGTGAATATGAATTTAATATATCATATAATATAATTTAGAATTTTACATTCAAAATCATGAAATATATAATTCAATTCTTTCTCTTTTTTTATATGAAATATACCATATAATATTATTTAGAATTTAACATTTTAAATCAATTTAGATATACCAGGGAGATATCCCTGGATATACTTAATAATAATATTAAAATTGTATGATATTATTTCTTATAAATTATGTAATATAATTTACACTTTTTTATTTAAAATCAATTTCAAATATAATTATTAACATACAAATTATATATGAAAACAAATATATTATTTAAACTATGTAACATTTATATTAAATATACCACATATATACCTAATATTAGTATATTATATGCACATATTATTTTAAATAGTGACGGTATTATTTCTTATAAATTATATATGAAATATACTATATAGTATTATTTAGAATTTTACATTCAAAATCAATTTAAATATACTTATTAATAGGTATATTTATATTAGGTATATAATACCTATATTCAAATACTATTTGAAATAGTGACGATATTTTCCCAAATTATATAATAATATTTAAAAATTATCATTTAAAATCAATTTAAAATATAATTAGGAATAATAATAAATATTAATACAAACAGGTGGTAATTATTATTCTTTCCAGTTATATATTGTATTATTACAATGAGGTTTAATACATGAATATACTCTCGGAATTTTGTAATATATATGTATTCAAATAAATTCAAATATATTTATTTAAATTCTAGGATATTTGAAAAAATCATAGAAATGGAATTTTGTTTTAAATGTTAAAAATCTTTGCAATAATTTATTTATTTCAGTGGATTTGTGGAACACATATATGAATTCTTTTCTATCAACAGGGGAGCTAATTTCTAATACATTATTATAGCGAAGCTTCTTCTCTATCACTTCGTTCTCTATGGGTATTATATTCATATACTATTATATTATATTCATTATTATATTTATCCTATTCATATTTGTGTTTATTTTTTATTTTATAAATTCTATTTTATTTTAACAATGATTTTACATTAATTTATACATATTCATATTTATCTTTGTTTGATTATTATATAAATTCTATTTTATTTTAACATCGATTTTACATTATATTATTGATATTTGTATTTAATTGATTATTTTATAAATTCTATATTATATTAACATTTATTTTATATTATATTATTTATATGTTTGATTATTAGATAAATTTTATTTTATTTTAACATTGATTTTACATTATATTATTCATATTTGTATTTTGTAATGTTTATAAATGCTCATTTATAATACTTATCGTTACTTTTAAGGGGGTATCCAAATACCAGTATTTCCGGAAATAATGTCCTGAAATGTTTACTAGAAAGTGATTTTCTAGCAAGTTAACTAAAACTGTAGTGTGAACTTGCTTGAAATATAATAACTTTAAAGGGGATACCACTACAACTTGCTAGAAAATCACTTTTTAGCAAACATTTCCTGGAATACTAGTAGTGGGATACCTACTTTATGCATAAAGCCCATATCATTTAAGATTAAGTGAATTATATTTACTTATTTTAATATAATATTTTTAATAAATAATATATTCATTTAAAAATGTGTATATGCCCTTTAAAACTGCATGATCTAGAATTACTTATAATCTTCTCTATTAGTTTATGCATAAAGCCCATATCATTTAAGAGTAAGCGAATTATATTTACTTATTTTAGTATAATATTTTTAATAAATAATATATTCATTTAAAAATGTGTATATGCCCTTTAGAACTGCATGATCTAGAATTATTTATAATCTTCTCTTGCTTATTAATATTGAATATATATATGTATATATGGAGTAATAATAATATAATATAGTCAAGATTCAATAATAATTTATTAATTGTAGGGAATCTTATTTGGTAATATAAATATTATAATCAATAAATAATAAAATTGATCAATTTTTCGAGATATCTCCAATAATAATAGAATCCTTAAATTAATTATAATATTCATGAAATAAGATATTTCGTATTAAATAACAATAATAATAAATTGATCATATCAACACTAAACATAATAATCAAAGTAATTAGTTTTAAATATAGATAATAACAATACAGGCTACTTTGAATACTGCTACACTTTTGTCATTGCTCAAACTTACAGTATAACATATAATAATGATAATTTTCCATAAGTTTTAAATATATTTTTCATGTCATATATATATAAATAATACATAAACGATATATTTATAATGTTCAACGAGTTATAATATGCATGTATGTATAATAGCAAAGTTAAATAGTTTATTAAAGTTATTTAGTTATATTCAGTATATATATATATATATCATTCTATGCGATATAAGAGTTGTAAACATAATATTTCATAATTAACTATGTACAATGTGAAACCTAAATAAATATGTACAAGTTTAATGCGCTTCTATTTGTGATACTTGTTTCTTTTTCTCTTGATCCTCGAGCTCAAGTTTAGTCTTCGGAATCTGGTGGTGATGGTGTTAGGAGTTAGATCGACGTACGTCGAGTATAGATGTAAATATGGAATACAGGTGATATAGGACGTAATAATACTGTAGTATATTAATACCACGTTATGTTACGATACATATATAATATAAGTGTAATTATTAATAGTTTATATTAAATTTATATAAATTAACTATACAAACAACGACAGATATTACCCGCAGCCTAAATAGGATTGTTAGATTGATATCAATACATATGTATACAACGAGGAAGGTTTGGCTACGATTCCTTTGGAGGCGTATTTTTTATTTTTTAATATACATAATAATAATATTACTATTTACTAGAAATTATTTTGAACAAATAAATTCTATTAAATATTAATATTATTATTTAATATTTTATTAAAATATCTATTTAAAATATTTTATATTATGAAATATATTGAACTAGAAATTATTTTGAAGCCCTTTATAGTAATTGTAGTATATAAAAGTAGATATAGTATATTATATATAAATATATATATATATATATACGTATATTATATATATTATAAATTATATACACATATACATATAATATATTATAATGATACAATTATGGAGATTCGTTAATGTGAAACCCACTTTCCTAACGTTCTTTAACGAAGCTCCATAGTTGTATTATAATATTATATATATATATATATGTAGGATTATATAGGACCTATATTTCATATTTTAATATGTAATATTTGATCCAATATAGTTTTAATTTAATAAGGACTCCTATTTGTTATCCTTATTTGTAGACATAAATATCGTAAAATTGTTCTAGTTTTATATAAGTATTTTTGCAGAGCTAAAAATTCCCAGAACAACCTATCTTCTATCTAACATAGGCTATTGTTGTTGCTGGTATATGACATTTATTTTTGTCCAGAGCAACCCGATTTACTGAGAATTATCCTGAGATTGTCACTGGATAGTGATAGGACATATTTTATTTCCAGAGCATTACCCTCCATTCCTCCCACTCCCCACTATCATACCTCCCTCCCTCCATCACTCCCTACCCACCCTCTCTTCTAGTCTGTAGCAGTAAATGTAGATATGTTTAATAGAGTTATACAAAGTTTATCGCTAACTTTACTATCCTCCTTCTACTCTTACCTCCTAATATGCCCCTGCTCCCTCCCCTCCCTCCACTCTAACCCTCTCCCTACTAGTCTGTAGCAGTAGCTCGTAGATAGTCGATATGTTTAATGCTGTCCTGCACTGTTTACCACTATCCTCTAACTTGACCATCTTGCCCACCCTACCCCTATTCCCTCCACCCCTCCCCTCCCTTCCACCCCCTACTAGCCTCTAACTTGACCATCTTGCCCACCCTATCCTTATTCCCTCCACCCGACCCTCCTTCCACCCCCTACTAGCCTGTAGCAGTAGCACGTGGAAATGTTTGATGACGTCCTTCACTGTTTCCTCGTCGAGGTCAAAGTCGCTACTGATAGCGCTTACGTTCGTGTCTTCGGCGTTGTGTTTGCCTATGAATGCTATAGCCTGTGCGTGTGTGGTTGTAGTTGTTGTTGAAAGTATTTATTTACAAGCACATCATTAATAATAATAATTCTATAATGTGTATCGAACAATAGATAAAAATAGCGAATGTATATAATTCATGATAATAATCACGATGTGTGTGTGTGTGCGAATGGTTAGGTGTATATGGATGTAACACATATATATATGTGTTCACGTAATCGGATGTTGAGATGTGATGCAATAGTGTGCTATTGTTGGTGTGAATTATAAGTGTGATATGCGAGTGTGAGTGTGTCACAAACAGATATTCTATATTTCAATGTTATTCATAAAGTAATATTACTTATTATAAAGAAATTAACTTTAAAAATGAACGGATATCTAGTAATAAGATTCAACTTCAATTGCTTATATATTTTTATTTATTTATTTATAAATGAAATCGAACTTCGAACTGATACTCAAGCTTTTCGAACTGATACTGATACTCAATAATTATAAAATATCGAACTCGAACTGATACTCGACTATTTCGAACTGATACTATACCAATACTCTGATAGTAGGGATCGATTGCATCACTAATATATATATATATATATATATATATATATGAATAAACATATAAATCTATAATGTACTAGAATCTCGAGGCACGTATTGTATACAATTTTTAATTTATTTATTTATTATATTTTCCACTACCCCTACTAGGAATATCACTACCACCACCACCACCACAACCATCACTACCACATCCACCACCACCACTAACACCACCACAACCATTACTACCACCACCATCACCACTACTAACACCACATCCACCACCACCACAACCATCACTACCATCACTATCATTACCTCCACCACCACTAACACCACCACCACTAACACCACCACAACTAACACCACTCACCAGTTCTAACCTGTTTAAGTGAACACTTCTCCTTGATCTTAACATTGGTCTCCATGTAGCCGAACTCCATCTCGGGACCCTCGGTGTCATACTTTGACCTATTTACGGGCAGCGGGCGATCTTTAGTGCTTGACGCCACAAACTGTGTATGTGGGCGAGAGGTGGTTAGGTATGCGTATAGGATATCTACATAATGCCTAGATATAATGTATACTGTGATAACGCATTAATGCGTAAAATGTTATATCGTGAAATATAATTCATTCTAATTCTATAGATAATTCTATAAATATATTTATAATTAAATAAACGAATAACACTATTAGTAATTATATGTAATTAATAAAATCGTTTAGGTAGTATAGCGGCTAGATTGCTGTCAATACATATGAGCGTTTGGGCTTATTTAGAAGTGCGTAACACGGGGGGGAGGAGATGAATGTTGTATCCGCTATTTGTACTGTATTCAATATATATATATATATGAGATTCAATAAATAAATATTACTATTATTATAATATCAGTGATCTCATGCGCAATGATAAAACATATCCATGTATATTATTATGAAATTATAAATAAATGTTAACATAGTTATATATGTAATGCGCATGAAATCACCATACGATAGCATCCCGTGTGAAATTACTTGGCTCAACATTACCGGTTACCAGGGATCGGGTAAAATATGTATTTGTATTGGTGTATTTGATCAAATACGACTCAAATACAAATACAAATATGTCACTGAATAATTATTCAAATACAAATACAAATACATAAAATCAGTGTATTTAAATACAAATACGTATTTGACCCCATACCTGGTAACCGGTAATCTTGAGCCAGTTTCTAATATACTTTTAAAAATATTTTAATTTAATAGAATGTAGAATTTAAACAATTAATTTATGAATGTAAAAAAATTAACAAACAATTTAACATTTATATTAAATAATACATTTATTAAATAATAAAAATTATATAATAGAACAATACTTTTCAAAGAATGTTATGAATACTATATAAATAAATTTATATTTTATATAGAAAATGTATGTGTTATTAAATTATAACTTATAATATCCTAAGCAATTAGTCTATTGTTTACAGTTTTTTATTTTATTGATTTTCTTTTTGGTATTAAATATATTTTAAATTGATTTCAATTAATCATTATGCAATCTGGTATATATATAAGGATTATTATTTTATATAAAATGTGATCATATGATTTAATAATTAATGTATTAATATTTGTATTTGTATTTGATAAAATGTATTTATATTTGTATAAAAATATAATAAATATTTGTATTTATATTTGTATTTGATTCTTTAAGAAAAATGTATTTGTATTTGTATTTGATAGTGTATTTGACCCCAACCCTGCATGTTACCAACGAAATCAACTGATAGAATTCTGTTAAGGATACCGATCTATCTTATTTCATATACATATTCATATATAATAATAATAATAATAATAATATCAGATTGGCAATAGCCTGGATGAAAGAAAAAGTATGACTTCTCGACTTTCACCCACTGATATATATATATATATATATATATATATATATATATATATATATAAGGTGGAGTGTACTTTTTAAAATCGATTTTATGTATATAATACTTATCAAATATAAATGAATTCAAGTGTATTATATTGATATAAGTTATCTACTTCTAATGTTATATATTATATATCATATTATTAACTAGAATTGCTACAGAACGTTTTTCAAATCTGTCATGTTAAAGAATACATAAAACGACCATGTTTGTTATTAATTTAGTCATTTTAGGTTTATGATTTTAATATTATCTAAAATAACATAATCTTACAGCTGTGATATTATGAAATGATAATATGACTTATATATTTATTTTGTGAATTATAATGTTTTAGTTTAAAAGTTAGCTTTATTTAAATATAATTTGTTCCTATATTTAAAATCTTTTTAAATTGGCAATTAATTTATGAACTCTGACATTAGTATAGTATATGAGCCAATCAAAATATTATTTTGAAATATTTAAATATTTATCAAATACTTTACTTGTTATTTTTTAATATTTAAATATTTATAAATTACTTTACTTGATTTAAATATTTCAAAGTATATAAATCATATATTCATTTAACATGTGTATGCCTAACATATTTATTTTGTTTATATACATAATTTAATAACATATTAATATATAATATTAAGCTAGTAAATTATATACTAATAGGTTGAATTTTAAATTATTATATTATTATTATAATAATTATAATAATTATAATAATTATTATCTTACATTCTTAGTATGATACTATATAACATAGAGTGTGTGTTACATACTAAACCGGTTAACTATAAATCTATGATATGAACTATAAAAACTGATAAATTAAAGTATAAGCTATTAAATTAAATATATTTAAAAACGATTTAAATAAAATTACCTTGCAAGTATAATATAATATTTTCAAATTAAAATTACCAACTAGGTTTACATTTTATATACTACTATATTATATCAAATATAATATTAATTTTCTTAAATAATATATGATATACACTGCAGTAATCACATGCAATCATTTATAAAATGATAACCACCTACAATGTTATAGTACTAATTATTTAAGTTATTAATTATTAACATTTATATCATATCATTTCTATAGTAAAACTTATATATATTAATTGTACAGGTAGTGATATATAATTTATTAATAATATATATTTGTTATTATAAAATATAATTTTATATAGTTACACATTTACTAATTATTTACTCTTATTATACTAGGTATATTATATACCCATTATACATATTATTTTATTATTCAACTATTTTGTTTTTGTTTTAATAATACCTATATTATACAGTATGTACTAATACAATGTAGAATAATAATAATAATGCAATATTAATAGCAATCAATAAATATGCATATGTATATTATATTCCTTCTTATAGATATGTATATGTTTAAATGGTGTAATAGCGTACTGTATATATTATCATACATAATTGTTATTGTGACATTTACATGTAAAACTTATTTATAAATAATGACTATTAATATAATCATAGTATTAGATGTATCTTAATATTAGGTTAACACATTAAAATATATCTGGATCGTCCATATCCATCTCCTTCTTCTGTCCCCATTTTGATTTTATAGATAAGTTTCTGCGTCAGACTTTTAAATATGTCCATTTCATATAATAAATACTTGAAATATTATTACCGGTAACTATTTAATAAATATTATATTATATTTGTACTTGATATTTATACCTAAATATAAAATTAATTTATATATATACATTTATTTAAATATTATTTTAATTTAAGATATTGAAAGAATAACCAAGACTAATACATTTATATTTTGTTAATATTCGCAAAATCTACTTTATATGCACAAATAATACATAATACTTCTCTTGTGAATACTGTCAAATATAGTAATTTACAACATCCTAAATATAATACAAATATATGCTGTACACTATACCCAATACACTATTCCATTCTATTATAACTAATATTATACTACTAATACTATACAAACAAATATTTAACAATAATACTTTATGTTGTCAATTAGGGTAGATGACGAGAGCAATTTTACATTTTATTTAATTATCCAACTGAACCAAAAATCATGTTAAATATTATTAATAATATAATAATGCAAGTTATAATAATATTGAGTTATCTCCATTACACTTCATTATAGTAGTACATATACTAAATAAACACTATAAGCAGGAAATAAATTAATAAACTATTGATATTGTTGGAGGGCTTATGTGTGTGCGCTGAATACGTAGTGTGATACCTAGTGTTCGTATGACTATATTATTTTATTATATTTACACGGTGTTTATATTCCTGGTGGAAAGGCCGCTGCCCACATCACCAGGTACGATTACGACTAGCTACTGATATTGTTCATCCCGAGTTTGTCGTCACAGATATGCTAGCATCTCACAAAGGCACCAAGTAGATTAACTCTGAAGGTCACGGATTTTCTCTTATAGTTGAATGACTATTATTTTCTTTGTTGATCCCTATTATGAAAATAAATATAATTTAATATTATAATTCACAAAATATTAATTTATAACGTTTTAACCAGTTTAAATAATTCGAGTTAAATATTTTCAATATATAATTAATTTATAAATTAAATACACCCCAAATACATAACCAAATATAACTCTTAAAAATAATTTAAAGTCAACTACAATAGTATTGTTGGGGATATGAAAATTAGATATAATATTTATAAATAAATTGCTTGCATATATAATATATTAAAATTGGGTGGCATATTAAGGCCTAGTTATCAGTGATACAAATTAGTTGATAGTGCTAATAAATCAATGCGAATAAAATATATCTTTAATTTAAACTATTTATATATTGAATTTGGTCATGATGTAATTATAAAAGAAATCAAATACACTGTGTTTAAATATTAATTTTCATAGTTATATAAAATATTATTAACCTTTAATCTATCATATAGCTTTAAGATGACATAGAGGCGCAGTTGATTTCTTGAAAATTTCACTCCATTCGTTTTGTCGTCACTCTCATCGATTCGCTGATTTCTGTATGGTCCATTCATCTTACCATTGTGTTTTGGTCTTGCTATTATTCATGTGCCAACCTGTGTCAACCACAGTAACTTGATGAATAGTATTTGACATTGAGATGGATCTTGAGATATCACAATACCATTTCAGTTTTCTTTCAATAACCATCACCAGTAGTTCAGCGTGTGAGACAATTTCTTGTGTTACTCTTCATTAATCCAGATTAGTGATTCGATCTTTATAAATATCGAAATATTATTATCAGGCTAATTTTAATTAATATATATACCAAGTGTTATAGCATATTTTATATATAATCAAATCCAATTAAAAATTACTACATTATGAATATAAATATTAAATATTAAATACAATTTTACGGTATGTCTGATAATGTATTAGTTATTACTATAGTATACAATAAAACAACATACTATAAATGTTATTATTTTATAAATACATGAAGCTGAATATATAGTATGACATGCATTTGTAAAATTAAGTATATAATTAAAAATCTAGAATATAATATAGTTTATAAATTAATTTTAAAACGCCAGTTTGATATAAATATATATATATATATATATCAACTACCATAGGTAGTCTATCGCTATAAGTATTTATGATTTTAAACAATAACATAACATAATTAAAATAAAAATGTCACAATAAATACACTCTATCATGCAGTTCATATCTAATACATTTATGATATAATATATACTTTTATTGATAATTATAAATATTTAATAGATTATAATATTAAAATTGAATATTAGCTCAACCGAGTATAGATATATTTATGATATAATATATACTTATATTGATAATTATAATTATAAATATTTAATAGATTATAATATTAAAATACACTCATAATTGAATATTAGCTCAACCGAGTAAAGATATATTCCATCTAAGATATTTACGAACATATTTCAAAATTATATTCTAAATTCACAAATGTTTCAACAAATTTATTTTCTTTAATAAATAGAATATATGGATACTGAACATATTACAATTATTCAAAAAAGTATTCAGATAAATGGATACTTTGCTCATTATGAGAATATTTTATTATCTATGCTAGCAGATTAGTATATACATATAAGAAGGATATCAATAGAACATATAATAAAATCAAGAAAATTACCAAATAAAACTATAAGAAAATTCAAAATACCTATTATAAATTTTTAATAAAAAACATATATAGAATTAATAGAACACACACAATTTATTATATTAAATATAATTACAGTTTACAATACATATTTACATTATTATACAAGGAGACTATTATACTCTAGGTGTATTATATGGTTTATGATTATAATTATATATCTTACCTAAAATGATTTTTCAATGGCAGAATTTCAATTTTTGATATCCTTAGTAGCTTCCAATCATTCATAGACATTAGCAGAAAGCCAACATAACTAGTTAATCTTCAGTTTAATCAATTACCTATAAATAAGATGTGTATACACAATTAGATGGTTTTTGAATAAATAATATTTAAGTAATTGGAAATTATTTACATGTTATTTATGATATATAATTATATAATTATTATATGATATTACAATTGATAATTTATGCGTTGTGATTAGTAGTAGCGTGCATTGTGTTTCTCATACATATAATACTACGATAATTATCATCATCATCATATGTGATCAACTTAATTTCATTCTGTAGCATATCAATTAAGCGTAGACAATAATATACTATGTCTTAATCAACAAATTCTTTGCAATATTAAGGTTAGATGTAGAATATATTATAGCATATTTACTTTCTATTTATAAATTTAAGTATGAAGATAACCTAGTTTACAATAGTTTAAGTTAATGATCTTATTTAATTTTGATTTAAATATCATGAGATAAGTTATTTAATTTCTATAATATGCAACTGTAACGTTTCGTAGACCATGCACCTAGGTTACATAGATTTTATAATTTTATATATAATGTATAATTATAGTCTATTGGAAAGTTATATAATTTGAATATCAAAGAAACATGAATGGAAAATTATAAAAAGATTTGTTATCCTACACTGACTATATTAATAGAATAAGATATATAATTTGACTTTTTATCGGTATGATTGACTTGGTACGAATTTACTTGGTGCGAAATGATTGGTACTTTATTAATATTGTTAAGTAGGATACAATAATTAAAACTATTATACTTTATTAAATAGAAAAATCAAAATATTGTATACAATTCAACTTTATAAGGCTTATAAGCCATATATATAAGCCATATATATATACCAACTATTTATTTATTTTCATGTGCATAGATTGTGCAAAAAATACATGCACATGCATTTTTTCATGTGTGAATTTAAAGAAAATTGGTAGGTTACGTGCACAGTACCTTTTCTACTCAGTACATGAAAAATAAGATAATTTCAATACAAATTAAATTATAAAAATACCAAATCGGTTTTAATATATATGTGAAAATTTCGCCATAAAAAGAATATTCTACGAACAGAAAAATAATCATGTAAACCAATCTACATACGTGAACATAAATATGGAATCGGTGTGAAAGCCCTATTATGTGAAATATTAAATAAGGCTTATGATATTATAATTATTATCTAAACTTTATATAAATATATATGTATATCGATTATCAATATTGAAACTAATATGATAATTATGATAATTATAGATTATATTAGAATAATATATAAGTTTATTAGAGAAAATATTAATAATTAAAGATAATTATAATAAATGATGTTATAGATAATTTTAATAAAATATATGCCATTCATATAATATTTAAATTAATAAATATAATTATGTTAATAATAATTGTAATCGTAATTGGTAATAGTACATAATCCGTACATTAAAATCTGCATAATCTATATTTTATATATTAAAAACCATTAGTGTACTGTATTGGTACTATATATTGGGACTGATATAATATATATATATATATATATATATATATATTATATATAATATATATGATATTATCAGATATACGATATAATAGTTAAATTATTTTATACATATTTATTTGTAGCATGACTTATGCACTATATAAGGTATTAATAAATTATTAATACCGTATTATAAAGTAGATAATTTATATTAATTTTATCATAATGATATCATTCGTTTGAAATATAATGTATACAATACTTGGAGAAATAAATAATTACTCTATTTCTAATTATAATAGGCAATCATATTAAAATAATAATTATGTGTAGATAATATTTAATATATTAAATACAAATTTAAGACATATGTCTTATGACTCTTGTGTCGATTTTTAATTTTAAATGTGGCGCTTTTTAATGTGCGGATTATGTCAATATATTATTGAATGTAAATTTAATTTAATAATAATATTATAATAATCATTTTATGGATAAAATAAAAATTGTAAAACCCTATAAGTTTTGTGATTATCATAAGATTCGTATGACATACGAATTATGAATTAAAATTATCTGAATTGAATTAATTGTTTACTATTTAATATTATATTATACATTATTATTATTTAATTCATAAAGTAAACATAATTCTCAATATTAATTTTCATTTCACTTATCATAAGTATTGTTATTTAATCAGTGATTATTATAAGATTCATAACATACGAATTATGAATTACATTTTTTAATTTAAAATTATCTGAATTGAATTAACTGTTTATTATTATATATATACATTATTATTGTTTAATTCACATTAAATTATAACTAATATTATGATTAATATTATATATTTTACTTACCCTAATACAATGTATCCTGGAGTTTATCACTTAAATAAGATAAATACGTTTATAAAATTTTTTTAAATACAAATATACAAAATATTTGTTTACCAAAAATATAAGATTTTCAATAATTATAAATTACCAGATTAACTTATTATTACCTGTGTAGCAAATTCCTTGCATATTAAATTATAAATTAAATATTATTAATACTATAAAAATATTATTTAATTTATAATATAGTTTTCAATGTCATTAGATATACAAATATATAATATATGAGCAATTTTATATGTTGGAATATTTTATTTTATTTGATTGACAGATATTTAAAATTTGAAATTCACTCCATACTAATATATATATATATAACAGGCCCCCATCTAGAAATATTTATTATCGATTTAAAAAATGTATATATATGTAGTACATACTATGTACCTCATTTAATAATATATAAATAAATACATGAATTTAATGTTATATATTTATAAATATATATACTTAATTTACTTTCGTCGAGCTCTCGCTCGACCCAAATATATATATACAGTAATTTTATGATAAGAATAATTAAATGTTAAATAATCAATATAATTAAAATATTGTCTAATTAATATTATGGAAATATTAGATAACTAATATTATATAAATGTCGAATTTGGAAATAATGTACATGTAATATGCACAAAATATGATACTTATATCCAGTTAGTGATGTTACATCATATAATATAACCTCTTTTAAATCTAAGATATATTGATATGTTATAATATATTATTAATTTTGCAGAGCTAATAGATTTTATAGAAAGAAATAATCATTTATAAAAAAATTATTATATAAACGTATTACTTTCATAAATATTCAATCCATCTCATATACTATTATTTCCCACTAGATTCCATTATATTCTATTATAATCTACCACAGTGGATTATATTCTATTGTCACCATCTCTATTCCGACAACAAAGAAGCTAGAACTTAGCCTTACCTCTATTTTATCTGCGTGGATGTCAACGCCCCTCAAAAACTCGTCCAGCTGCTGATTCTTAGTGTTCAACTGGTGCCGCTGTTCTGTATTGATGGGGGTGGGGGTGTATTAGTACTGGGGTGTTAGTGAGATTAGGGAGGAGGGTATTAGTACTGGGGTGTTAGTGAGGTGGGTGTGAGGGCATTAATACTGGAGTGTTAATGAGGTGGAGGGGGGGTATTACTACTGGGGTGTTAGTGAGATGAGGGGGGTATTAGTACTATGGTATTAGCTAGGTGGGGAGATGAGGTGGGGCATTACTATTGGGTTGTTAGTGAAATGAGGGAGATATCTTTAAAGCTAAAGAGCAATCTTTAAAGCAGAGGAGGCCACAGCCTTCAGCCGAATATTAGCTAGTAAACCAACTCGTGAGTATGCGCCATAATCTTACATATTTGATTTATATAACCTCGATTATTAGTCGTATACTTTTAGTTTATTTGTTTTCGTTTTATTATTTTATTGGAGAGAGTACCCTCTTTGTGAGTATTAATTACGAGATAATCTCTGGTACTCTCTTTGAGCAGAAATTGTATTTGCTAAATTGTACTTTCTGAACTAAAAAAAAACTATTTTCATTCATTCATTCATTCGATTATTCTCAAATTCGAGCAGGCTATTCTCAAGTGTGGCCTGCTAGGCATAATAAGTAGCGATTATGGTATTTAGTTTGTTTACGCTTGCGAATGAAATAGTTTCATTAACGACGACTGACGATACACGATGTTAAATAATGATAGGTTTATGCAATATTGATACATTCCGATATAGACACACGCACACAAATTCATACACCGTATAAAAAACACACACACACACACATAGGTAACATACACATATATGCACACACACACATACAAACGCATACACACAAGCATACACAAATCCACATACAGACATAAGCACACACACATACGAACACATATACACATGCATATGTATTCAAGTTCATGCCTAAAGGGGTATACACCGCGAGCAATATCTCGGGCAACAAGCACGGCACCCGGTATCTAAGTAAAGTAGATGAAAAGTGCTATGTGCGAGTGCATCTGGGTGTTCATACTATTGCTCGCTATCTGAACACAGAATAAGTGAGCAACAATACGGGCAACAAGTGCAGTAACAAGTCGCCGGGCATTGCCACCCTGTTTCCACCAGATTCAACACGTTCGATTTTGCAGTACTTTATATCTTGTAAACTACGTTTCGCAAAATGCTAGATATTCTCAACCAATAGGATGTTTAGAAACGTAAACACTTTTAACGGTTTAATTTAAATTTATTAATGTATATATGATTATTTAAAAGACAACCTCACGATAGTAAAGTCAAATATACACTATACACTAATAATGATATAAAGGTTTATCGTCTCAATGAAAATGATAGATGTTTGTATGCATCAAGTTGATACAATTTATTATTTTATTAAATAAGGGTATCCTTATTATAAGCTAAACAGCTTCTGGGTATCCCTCCGATTATTATAGCCAATATTCAGTAAATAAATTCATTCATTCATTCAATAATATATTATGTAATATTGTGTAACACTGACCTAACAATGATCTTATTGTGTACGGCTATAGTGAATGCTTGTGTTATCTCATGTGTGACTTTAATGGTGTACACAGTGGTTCCCACCCTTTTTTCATCATGACCCTTTTTTTTGATAATTCTTAGTTACAAAATATAACATGACCCAATGACAAATTTGATTTTTTTTGATTGTTTAACTAGATTATTATTAAATTATAATATAGGAGCATTTTTTTTAAATTAAAATGTATGGATAACAAAATTTTAAATTAATAATTGGCTCATGAGTCATGACCCAAACAAAAAACTAAATGACCCAAATTTGGGTCATGACTCATAGGTTGGGAACCACTGGTCTACACGGTGGTTGGGTGTTTTCATATGCCATATTATATGTATATTACATACGTATAATATTTATTAATATATATATATATATATATTGTCTCACGTGAAAATGAGTTATCCACGGAGAATGATAGTTCTTGTTAGGTTGTATTTACTGATAGGAAGAACACAGATAGGTTTAGGCTACCTATATAAGGTATATTTCAGTGTTCCATAGGTTATTACCGCCTATGGTAATAACCGCGGTAATAACCGGTAATAACCTGTCCGGTAAAAACAGGTTTTTACCATGGTAAAAACCTAGTGTTGTCTATATAATTAAATATAATATTATCTATATTATATTAAACCTAGTAGTGTCTATATAATTTACAATTATATATTATTTATAGATTTTATATTTAATAGATAATATACAATTATAAAGTTAAATAATACTACATTAAAATCAATATTATAAGATTTCTTATATTAAAAAAAAAACTTTATTAATTTTGACTCTATGTAAAGAATTTTTTAAATAAATAATATGATATTGAAATAAATGAGTAAATAAGTCAATATATATATATAAAATATTGAATATAATAATATATTTATTTTTGCATTAGTAAAAGGAAAGCCCATTCACACCAAATAAAGCGAGCGATTTTTCACCGATATGCGCAGTAACGAAATCGTCGAGAAATAGTTAAATATTTAGAGATATCCCGAAATGATGAAGAGTGATATTGTCACGATATCGATGATATATTGGTGATATATCGGTAGGGGTGTAGCACAGAGAGAGATAAAAATCTGTACGATATTGGTGAAAAATCGGCCAACTTTTTCGGTGTGACAGGAACTTAATATTGTAAAAAATAATATATATATTAAACAATAGAACTAATAATATTTTCATTGAGAAATTATTTGAATATATTCAATATTTGATTTTATACCATGATATTTAATTAAATATATTAAATATATCTATATATATTGTTAATTATATATATATATATATATATATATATATATATAAATACTGAATAGAATATTTATTTTTATATATATGAAATTAAATATAATTTTTACAAATATTTTTTACAATACTGTATAACTATTTAGTAATATTTTCATTGTGTAATTTTATGAATATATAACACAGTGTGATTTTATTTCATTTATAAAATATATCCAATTACATCAACTTGTTAATTTTACAATATAAGGGTGGCAGACCTCAAAATCCAGTTGGATTTAAAATAATAAATGTACTATAAATGGCATAATAAAGCAGACAAATGTTGACAAATTTTCAAATAAATCTGCTAGATTAATTAGCCATAACATTTATATATAAATGAATCGATATTACTTTAAATTTCAATATACATTTTTTTTTAAAGGTATTATATTTTATGAGTACTAGGTTTTTACCGGTAATTACCGGTTATTACAGGTTTTTACCGTAAATTAACATGGTAGAGATAGGTTTTTACCGGTTATTACCGGTTTTGCCCGGTAAAAACAGGTTTTTACCGAAAATAATGGAACCCTGGTATATTTAGTTTATTAATTTAACGGAAAGTAAATTAATATGGTGCCATGTATGTAGGGTTCTGGTGTAATCACCCTCGAGTGTAGTGACCCGATTGCTTTTATAGCGAGAAACGTACACACGCCAAAACGAGAATATTTCATTATGCGGAAGTTTGTCTTGGAATGAGATCGATTTAAGGTTAATGGTTAATGGTTAAAATAAAGGCATTCTGTGTTATAATGATATTGATAGAAGAAAGTATTTATTTATATTGATGGTTAATGGTTAAATTAATGGTAAATACATACTTTAATGTTAATATATATTTCTATAGAGATAGTTGACAATAACAAGTTTATGGAATAAACCAGAGTTTTGGAAATATGATAATATATATATATATATATATGTGTATATATATACATATAATATAGGTATATAATTAAGGTATATGATATCGACGAGTATATGATATATTATAAATATTTGCACTGCACAGTCCCTTATCCAGATCAGAAATGGTAGAATATTAGCGAATATAGAATATGAATACTATTAGAAATCAGCGCCTATTACCTTCAGTGACCGAGTTGATCATCTGCGCATCGGCGGGGAATCGTGGCGCTGCGGTAGGTTTAGACTTGGAGATCACGTCGGCAGCTCTGTGTTCCACGTTCCAGTTAGCGAGGGGCCGGCGCACGAAGGACGAGTAGGCTTTACCCATGTCGGTGCGGGGGTCTGGGGTAGTGGTGTAGTGTTTAGGTGAGGGGTAGGGGTGTAGTGTTTAAGTGTGGGGTAGGGGTGTAGTGTTTAGGTGTGGGGTGAGGGGGGGACTGGGATAGGGGGTAGTGTTTAGGTGAGGGGTAGGGGTGTAGTGTTTAGGTGTGGGGTGAGGGGGGGACTGGGATAGGGGGTAGTGTTTAAGTGAGGGGGGAGGAGGTGGGATAGGGGTGTAGTGTTTAGGTGAGGGGTGAGGGGAGCCCGGGGTAGGGGTGTAGTGTTTAGGTATGGGTGAGGGGGGGCTGGGATAGAAGTGTAGGGTCTGGAGTATGGTTGTGTAGATGTGTATGTGGGTATGGAGAGAACCAGCAATGAATAAGCTTTACCCATATCAGCGCAGGGGGTATGGGTATAGTGGTATGTGTAGTACTTTCACAGTAGGTGTGGGTACCGGTTATGCATGTATGCTTTAACCATGTCGGCATAATGAAGGGGTCTGCGTAGTAGTTGTGTTGTTGTTGTTGTGCGGCGTAGCGTTCGCATGGACTAATGTCTATGCGCAAACGCGATAACAGCCTCTGGGTTTTCCACCAGGACTGAGAGAGGGGGCGCCGCTCCCCCGAAACCGCGGATTCTTTTTTGTGCTGTGGCAGGGCACTCCTGCAGCCAGTGCTCCAGTGTTTCTGGAGCATCTTTGCAGTGGGGACAGTATGGGGAGCTCTCAGCGTCGACTATATTTCGGTAGGCTGCCAATTTGTGGCAGTGGCCGCTGCGTAGCTGTGCTAGCATGACGGCATCCTTCCTTGATAGTGCGGTAGCTTTCCGTTTACCGTCGAAGACCATCTTCGTCCTTGCATGACTGATGGGGGGATCATTTATCTCCCTACCAATGAAGGCCTTGGCCGATTGGTAGGAGATTTCGCCTTCCGTTTCTGCTTCGGTCGTCATTGCTGCGGCATCACCCGCTGCTGAGTCCACCCACTCGTTCCCAATCAAGCCAATGTGGCCAGGCACCCATTGGATGAATACTCGGCGGTTTAGCATTGATAGGGCTCTGCGGACTTTCATGAGTTCCGGGCCGTCACTTTTCCCAGGCGATTGCAGGGCAGCTAGGGTGGACTGACTATCGGTGCAGATGATGATGGGGCCGTGGCGTTCAGTGTCGTTGTTTACCCATTCGATTGCCAGTAGAAGGGCAACGACCTCCGTTTCAAAGGAGGAAGTAAATCTTCTTCCTTTCCGGGAGATGGTATTCTGCTTTTCAGGGCTGGTGGGGAGACCAGAGGTCACTACCGCCGCACTCCCACCGTATTCGAAGCCGCGTGACGCAGAGCCGTCCGTGTAGATGGTGTTTTCTGCGTGTCCAGCAGCTGCGATGGTGTCGACGGTGTCACGTAGTAGCGAGACCTTGTCGCACGACTTGTTACTGTTCCCAGCTAGTCTAGTTGCGATCGTCCAAAGCGGGTTAGTTATCCAGGACCAGGGTGGAGCTTTCTTCGGCCAGAACCTCTCGCGTGGCAGATTGGCAAGCTGGATGCGCTCGCATTCGGACTGGGCGAGGGACGTGAAGCTGGACCTTTTCCATCGTTGGGGTATCGGTGCAGTGAAGATTGCGTGTCGGGGGTTATCGGGTGGTAGACGCGCCGATTTTTCCCATGCGATGACGCAATTCCGTTTGCATGTCGTTACGAAAGACGTAATTTCCGCTTCGGCTCGAAGGCATTCCAGGGGGGTGTCAGCGAGTTGACCTGTAAGTATCCTCAGTGCTCTGTTTTGGATGCGTTCCAGGATGAGTGCGTTGGATTTTGCCAGCCAGGGCTGCCATGCGGGCGCGCAGTAATGGAGGGTGCTGTGTATTGTGTAGTAGTGCGGGTATGGGGTGTTGGTCAAGTGCGGGGTATGGGTGTAGATGTGTATGTGGGTGTACGAGTATCGGTGTAACGAGGATGAGTAGGCATTAAACATGTCGGGGGGGTTGCTGGGCATGGGTAGGTGTGGGGGTGTGGGCATACCAGAAACAGGTAAGCTTTACCCTCGCCTGTAGGCAGGGGGGGGTGCCTGTGTAGATGAATAAGTGTAGTTGTATTCTCTTAACAATCGGTGCTACCGAAAAATTAAATATATATCTTTTGGAATTACCATGTTAACTCGGCTAGAGAATATCGACAATACTAGGATATCTCCAGAAGAGTACTACAATGGAACGATGTATCTCACTCGTAGCCACATTACATTATATGTTATCATTATAATGTCTTCTCTTTAGATTTATTATTATTTGTGTAACTATTTATTTGTTTTATTATTTCCACTTGACATCCATCGTTTTCTGAGTCAATAAACCTTTCTATTATTATTATTATGAACGTATTACACAGTTTTAGGCTAACACTTCTAGCGTAGTATTTATGATGTACGTAGGTAGTTTAACATGTGAACTATACGCTTCTTATATTATCGAATGAGGTACGAAGTTATGAAGACCGACTCTTATAAAGTATTATTTAGTTATTAATAATAACTTATTATATAGCGACTTTATGTATTATGTATTATTGTAGAATCGCAATACTATGTCCTAGGTAAATATGCACACACTCGAATGTATACCGTTGATAAGTAATATCTTACAGTTATTACCCGTCTTTAATTGCAAGTAATAATATGTAACCATACAATATCTGTTATGTGGTGAACTTTCCATTAGTCTTCGATATCCAGTCCACCTAATTATTACACAATATGTTTACCGTCTGGCTAATTAGGTCGACGCACACACTGAGTGTGATTGCACTTGCATCCCGAATTAGCCAGTAGCAGATTGGCACTTCGGTCACAACCATTATAAGCACCACTAGCCTTCGGGTACACACTTCCATGGTACGCAAGTCTCGGGTGTTCATTTTATAATAACGCTTATACTAAACCCTCACAATGTCTCATAACAATATAACAGTATTACTACCCTTATTTAATTGCAATTAATACAATTTAACCATACAATATCAACACAGTGAATATACTAGGTGAGTATACAATGCATATTTATGTTCATTACTATTTATCGACGGTTATAATGCGTAGTTATTAATATAATTCCAAAGTAGAAGATAATGTAACCGATGTAATGTAATCAATATCGATGACGACGACGATGAACATATCGTCAGTGATGGGCACCGATCCTTTTTTCTGGATCGGCGACCCCGATCCTCTATTTATTCTATTATCCTTTTCCCGATCCCGATCCTCTATTTATTTTCTTATTCGATCCTTTGCCCGAACCCGATCCTCTATTTATTCTCTTATGCGAACCTTTTCCAGATCCCGATCCTCTATTTATTCTCTTATGCGATCCTTTTCCGATCCCGATCCTCTATTTATTTCTTATGCGATCCTTTGACCGATCCTCTCTTTCTTACCCGATCCTCTCTTTCTTACCCGATCCTGCCCCTCATTGCGCACCGTTAATACGCCTGTATCTAGCGTGTATTCGTGTGTCCAGTGTATATTGTAATATCGTAGAGAGACATACGGTAAGGTTTAGTATATACTCTATTATATAGAAAATACGCACGACATTGACGTGCCGTGGAAGCTGTTATAAATATCTGATATGACACCCCTGTGTTCGCGACATGTAGCAAATGGAATCGTCTATTTATGCCGGTCACGCTCGACCACCTCTCTATAGGCCGAGTTTCTATATAAAGACACTAATTCTATAGAGACGAGCATTATAATAATAACTATGATAAATAAATATACATAAGCCTTGACGCTTTATTTCATATACATAAATATTTAACAGAAGCGTGTACCCGAAGGTGTGTGGTGCCGATACGTATTCCACGCGTAACATATACGACCCTTGTGATATCGCTAATCTAGATGATGTCCGATTACCCGATTTCGTTTCCGCGTACGATACACGATAATGTGTACATATTTCGCGTACTTATTATATCAATGTTGATGATAGTACCTTTCCGTACTAATATTAATAGCACCGATTGTTTCTACTAAGAATAACGCAAATGATTGTGAGTGCGATTATATATATATATATATATATATATACATAACTGTATTTGTGGCTCAGTTGTCTAAGGTGTCGGACATACAAACAGTAGCAATTAAAAGGGTATTATAATTTGTCTTAACATAATATTTAGAAGTGATCGTATATAATTGCGTATAAATAAATGATCGGCTCTCGTTAATACCATGGGTGTATTAACATGAGAGCGGCTTCGAAGGGACATTAGATCCATATGGTTATAAGTAAAAACTTCATATAGTTCCTGGATGGGCTGAAAGGACTTCACAAAAATAACAATAACAATCATAATAATAATTAATATATTTATATATATATATATATGAGTCCATTAGTATAACGTACACAACTGACATTATTGATATGTTAACCGATGTGCAAAATTATACATAACATATTGATATACATTCATACTTTTATTTAGTTTAATTTACGAAATACATAGTTCTATATAATCAGTGATGGGCACCGATCCTTTTTTTCCTGGATCGGTGATCCCAATCATCTATTTATTCTCTTATGCTATTCTTTTCCCGATCTCGATTCTCGCACCCATGGTATTAACGAGAGCCTACCATTTATTTATACACAATTATATACGATCACTTTTAAATATTATGTTAAGACAACTTGTAATGCTCGTTCAATTGCTACTGATTGTATATCGAAAAGTAAGTGTTCCGAAAAAATATTATTTGAAGATATCAAAAATATAATCATAACAATTTTACCAAATTTGTATAGATCAAAAGTAGATCGATTTAGTCATTGTTATTTACATTTCAACTTTCAATGCCGTGAAAATGTCGTAATTTTAAAATATATTTTTTTAAATATAATTCACATATATATTATAATATTAAAAGTATATTAGTCTGATAATTAGCTTAAATACATTATGAATTAATAATTTTAAATTTAACTTAAAATAATACATGTCTAGTGGTTAGTATAAGAACTATATTAACATAATTACATAGATTAGATAAGGAGCATCATAACAACCATCTTTGCTTCGCAAAATCGTTGTTATAATTAGGTATATAATTAATTATTATATATAACTGTTATAATTATAATTATTTTATAATAGTATCATATGCAATGTAATATTCAATATTCGTGTGGTTTATAAATATATTTAATACATGATTTATAAAATTTAAGTATCATATCAACTTGATAGTATCTTAATATATATTTAATCAGGTACCAGATGCGATTGTAAAATTAAAACTTGTTGTATGTAAAATACGAAACGTCTTCCATATGAAACGTATGATATTCTACTTAATCTACTACCATAAATATGTATAACTCGACACTGAATAAAATCGACGTCATAATATTATATTAAATATACAGTGTATAATACACTCATACTAACTACTTAGTAATTGAGAACAAGAGGACGGTATTTATTTAGTGTATTTACTAAATTTATTTTTACAATATTATCGTAATGATTATGATAAGCTCAGCTTATAAGACTTATAATAAGTTGATAAGCATAATATTAATGATTATTATTAACAATAATTTATTATATTTAATATTCGATTATTATAATCATTATAGAAGCTTTTTTTTTAAACATATGATATATTTTAACATGTAATAGGTTTATAAATAATTTTATTTAACTATATTGAAATTAAGTATATTATAATATTGAGTTAATCCTTACTAAAGCAATGGTTTAACAATTATTTATTAAATATCATAATTTAACCTATTAATTTTTTTAAATAATTATAATAACTTTTATTAAACGACATTATATCATTCATATTAATAAAATAATTTTAAAATTAATATAATATCATTTTATTTAATGATTCGTAAATAAATAAATGTTTTATATCAATATTACTTACTTATAAATGTATAAATTCAAATAGTTATTCAAAAATATATATAATTTATTTGAAATTGACCTTGTATCCATTAATAATAAAATTTACAAATTTTGTGTAATTATTATATATGAAAATTAAGATATAAATAAGAATAATTAAATGTTATTACATTTAAAAATTAATAATGTATTGATTATATTAAACATATATAATTATCTAGGAAATTTAAAAAATATATTTATATTTAGTATAAAGGAAATATACATTTTCTTATATTCTATATTCCGCCATTTTTGTTATTCAAATATCTTATTTTCTTATTAATTTGATATACTTTAAAGAATATACGTAAGTAATTATTGAATTTAATGATATTTTTGTAAATATAAATCGCTACTTATTTATTGTGTTAATATTTTATTAAAATAAACATTATAATTCGGAATAATAGTCACTTAAATATGTATTATGTAGTTTATATTTTATTATGGCCGGAGAATCTCCGGCGGAGATATTGTACGGCGAGGTAATATTGTAAAGAACAATGACATATACCCATAGGTATTATGTTATATTATATGTTATTAATAACATACAAATGTGCATTATTTAATTACGCAAATTATAGAATTCAAAATATAGAATTATTTAATTATTTAAATGTATTATAATGATTATTAGGGAACCTATTTTTTTAAGATTTTCAAATAAATTTACATTAGGCATAGTTTAATCGATTTACAACGTACACATGGTATACATAGTGTAAATCACAACGTATTTATTCTTTAATATATATCTTGTTTACTTTTAAATATACACGTGATTATTTACAGTTGTACTCATAGTAAATGACGCGCCAATCCACAACATACATTATATTCATATTTATTTAGTTATAAAGCTTATAATATAACATATATTATATAGAATTTATATAACGTATCACAGTAGCTATTTTATATATTATATACACATACATTTGTATAAGCTATAGTCTATATAAATATATTACTAGTTGCCTGTATATGCATAATAGTAGATACCTAATCATTGTTATATGTAAATTTAAACAGGGCACCTTTAAAGCAGTGTATCCAATAATGCACTGCATACAGGTGGTGTATGAGATTATAGTTAAATATTATAGCTACTGTATATATTTTTATATAGCTGTAGTATTGATTGTTTAAAGTGTATATTATATGTTTATTAATAAATATTATTTCGAATAATAAATTCTATTTACATATAAACTTTACTTCCTGTGTCAATGTAATTCAAAATTAGTGGAATCATTATTAATATCATAATACTATGTTAATTACTAAAAATACAATAATAATTGTTTATAATTATTATACTTCTAATTAAAGTAAATTAGTTTTAATAAGAATAGTAATCATTATATAATACATAATGAAAAGTATACGTTATCATGTCTTGACATTTAAGCATGAATGTCAAGTGTAACCTTTGAATATTATCAATGAATAATCACTCTAGAGTACAATAGATATTGTACTTTTTTTATTACATCATAAATTATAGAGTTATCTATCTATATATATATATATATGTAAAGTTAGACTGCAGTAATATTATGTTAATAGTGTTTTTTATTATATGAAATTTGAAATAAATATAACATTATTAATATATTTTCATTTTTTAATAATATGTACTAAATTTATTATAAAAATTTATAAATTTGTATTATTCGTATTATGCACAATCAGGGTTTGAATGATTTAAATCAAATGATTTAAATCAGCCTAAAAAAATCATATTTTTTTTGATTTAAATCAATATTTCTCAAAGTATATTATATAATTATTAGATCATGATTTTTATAATATAATAATTATATTCATGATGGCCTATATTCATATAGGGATATAGGAGTCCATGTTATATCATTTATATTTAAATAAATAAGAATTATATATATATATATCATAAATTATGATTCATAAACATTAAAGGAAAAATATATAATGTTAAATAAATAAGAATTATGTATATCATAGACATTATTGGAGAAAAATATAATTTCATTTTTTTCTATATAAAATCCAAAAAAGATTGGTGCGTTAAAAATTAAGATAGACTCGGAATTAATAAAGCTACAAAGCTTGTATTTATGGATTTAGACTGACATCGGCCCCCAATATATCACGTGACTAACTGAGTGTTCAAGTAAACAATGCATATAGGTCTTATATAATATCATATTAATATATAAACATACAGTATTATAATATCATATTATATATAATATGTATGTATATATAAAACACGAATTCACTACTCGGTGAATAATTTATTGAGAAATATAACGCCATCCGCGAAATGTTTATTTAAACTTTTAGTTTGACACGTGACTTATTGGGGCCTATGTCAGTATTCAGCGTAATTATGTAAAAATATTATAATATAAAGTAATTTATTTAAATAAATATCAAAAACGTTTTTATTTCTTGTATTGTATTTAACACACCTTGTTTTGTTATAATTGTTATTTAAAATTTTTTTTATTTTGTAATACTATTCTATGATTTATTTTTTAATATCTGTAATCAACTTATTTATAAAAACAGTCTAGAAATAACATAAAAGTGGTTTATATATATTCATTATATATGATATATAATGTGTTCATATATATTCAAATGCTGTATTCTCAGAATAATTATTTTGTGCTAGGTATGTATATATAAAAGAACGATTATCAAAAACTATTATATGTATTCTACTAATTTTTATTCCATTATATAAATAACATATATATGAATACTAATACAGAAGAAATTTTCTAAATTTGTATGTGTATAATTGCAAAAAATAATAATTTTTATAGAAATTCCGTAAATTAAAAAATTAAAATGTGTGCTAAATTACGTTCAGTAATACCATGTGTATACATTTAATTAATAGAATACAAAAAAAATGAGCTCAATTCAATGAATAGAATTATTACAAAAGTAGATTTCTATAGACCCTTTATTTGCTATCTTTATACATAGAGAGGCGGGCGTCATGTGACATCCCTTTAATAGCATAATCATTTGAATATAATTCTAGTTAATAAAGTAGTCAGTATAATATAAAAACACTATTAATTAAATAATAATTATTAATGTTGCATTTAATGCAACAGCATATAATATAATGTATACATTAATTTAGATAATTAAAGACATACACAATATCACATTTTTATTATAATAAATTGTATTTATTTATATATCTTTACTTAATTTTATAGAAAATAAATATTTATATAATAATTTTATAAATTAAAATATACATTAATAGTTAATAGTTATTTAAATTTCTAATAGTCTATTAGCAGTAGAAAAAATGATTTATTCAATTTTTATAATTTATTAACCATCTATTTATTATATTATTTTATAATTTAAATATTATTTGCATTAAGGGGAGGTCGCAGCGCTGAAAACGATACATTTTCATTAAAAAAAAAAAATATTATTCCATAAAACTATCATTTAATAAGTAATTTAGTATCTGTGAAAAAATGGTATCCAAAAACGATCTATAAATCACATAAAAACATGTTTTTATCACCATTCTCTATCTAAAAATATATATAAGTAATTAAATTTTAATATTATATCAAGCCTAACTGACATATATCATTGTATTATGTTTTATAGCTAAAATATCGCTGATTTTCAAAAATTAAATAAGATTTGTTTATATTATTTATTTTTATAATTTCTTTGTTACTCAGTGTTTACTCACGTGAGTATTATGAACCAATTAGATACATTCAAAGATATGCTATCTTTCAATTTTATAGTAAATATAAATAGTGAATATAGTAATTATAATTATAGTAAATAGTGAATATAAAACCTTTTTATTATTAAAATAGTGTATATTTATATATTATATATTAATATATTATGTGTACTTTAGAAATATATTACTACTATAATTATGTATAAATGAATGATAAATGAGCCTACTGATAAGGAATAATTATTACAAATATATAAATAATTATTTGGTATGAAACTTCAAATGCGATTTATTAGATGATCAATATTAATGCTAGGTGTATACGCATTAGAGTGGCTACAGAAAAAACTATTGCAGCTTTTTTAATAATTGTTATTGTTATATAGAGAATATATTTATATGAATAATTACAAGGAAGCATATTATAAAATTCTTTATATAAGTTCATTTAATAATCAAAATACATACAAAATAAAAATGTTATTTATATGTATACATATATATATATAGTATAGTATATATTGAAAATGTTATTCTTTACAAAGATGTATTTGTATAATATGAACATGATAACAAAAAATTAGCTCAATACACTGAATAGTTCTATTGTTAGCCTTAGTTGTATATACCATGTATATGCCTATCTGTTACATGTGTTTTTGACTATTCGCGCGAGCGCTGCGGCCTGCCCTTAAAATCAAATAAATCGATTTAAATCAAAAAAATCGGATTTTTTTGATTTTTTTAAAAAAATCCGATTTTTTTCGAACCCTGTGCACAATTAACATTAACTTATATGATATATTTTATATATGTATTAGATATAATTTATATCTAATACAAGTATTTAATTTCCATAAATAAGTTACTATTATTTCATAGAATTATTCATATAATCTTTTAATTATGCGCATATAAATTACGATAGCTTTATAAAATATTGAGATTTAATTATGTAATCAACATATACATTGATCCTAATAGGATAATCCTATAGTCTGTGTGAGTTACTACAATTAATTTCCTGCATAAAATAAAAATGTTTAATAAGCTATTTTAGATTTCATTAATTTCCTGCAGGTATTTCATCACATAAAAAATGATATCCATTAGTTTAAAATATTATTGTCATCTGTTTTTGGCATTACCAGTGTATCATTGAAGTTATGCTAATTATGGAAGCATTAAATCTTATCCAGAAATGTACACTTTAAATATCTAAATCATTTAGATATTTAGACAACGAATTTATTATTATAATATACAGTATAATAATATTTATAATAATATTTATTCATTGAATCCCGCGTTTAATAATAGCCGATACAAATGAACCCTATAACAATTGTATGTATTAAACATACGTAGTGTTGCTTTTAAGTGTGTATGTTATTTACTTACTTCAATGACTGTGTAATCGTAGGGTGGGACATAAATACTTCTTACACTATACAACAACGTCTCCATTAATGTCGGTCTAGCGTCGTTGACAAGAGTTCATAGAGATTCTTTGTCTGTTGCCTCGTAGGATTGTTTTCGCTAGTGAATTGTGACGAGTGGTGCCACCGAACCAACAGAGATACTAAACTACGATATTTACGTATACTTCTCATATTCATGTATCTCTCTTTATCACACTATTGTAATAGTGTCTCTCTCTATAGTTGATTGTGTTGCGATACCATGTAATGGATGAATACGTTATGTCTACACCGAGTTGTTAATAAAACAGATCTATATATAAATGATCGGCTCTCGTTAAAACCATGGATGCCTTAACTCGAGAGCGGCTTAGAAGGAACATTACGGCCGTATAGTTATAAGTGAAAACTTCATCTAAGTTCCTGGATGGGATGAAAGACTCCACCGAATATAATAAAACTAACAATATAAAATGCGATTTCTAATTTATTTTATCATCGTCCAATATTTACAATATGCGATTGACTGCTATTGGTCTCGTACTACTTCGTAACATTTACTTTGTATCAAGTTTTCCTATACTCGCGAGTATTTCACCTTTAAATAATAAATCACTAAGTTAGTGACCTAACATTCGTATTTTATAATTTCGATTAGAATATTTAAGTATCGTTATCGATGATTGTAGTAAATTTCCTACGATGAAAAATAGTCGACTTTAAACTTTGAAATAGTATGCAAACGTTTACATTTAGTAATCGGACACATTAATAGTACCCAAGTGGAACAACCGCTCGATAACAACATTATTTCAAACAATCACATTTACATTACACATACGTTACGCGATAGGAACAGCTTGACTTAATTACAACTTCCCAAGCTTTATCAGGAGCACGTCATTAAATTTAACTATAAAAATGACTATTTTAAAATATTACGAAATATGTGAAACGCTCTACACATAATTTTCTATGATACATCCGACATCGCTCAACTATATATTACCCCAACTACTTACGTTACATTCACATTTATTTTAAACATGGACTTTCAAGCAATAATCCTTTCGTATTTGTGATTAAATATGTATTTAAATCTGGATATTCATTTTTTATAAATTTTATTTTTTAAGATTATTTAATTTATGTAAATTTACTCTGCTTCTCCTCATACTACTGCTACTACTACTGCTACTACTACTACTACTACTACTACTACTACTACTACTACCACCACTACTACTACTACTACTACTACTACTACCACTGATCTCCTCCTACAGAACGCGCAATGCCGAGAGCCACTCGTAAGAGCACCTCTTCCGAGGACGTAGCCGTCACCGCAGCGGCGGGCCAGCAGACGAAGCGCGTCACTCGAGGCAAGAAGTCCGCCTCCCTACAGGAAGTCGACCTCGCAGAGTTCGAAGAGGAAGAAGAGGAACAAGACGCTAAGACCACACCTGCCGCTAAAGGTCGCGGGAAACCCAAGGCCAGGGGAAAGTCACGGTAAGCATTGAGGGGTAACACCGGGGTTCGAATGAACATTGGGGTTCATTGAACAATGTTCGGTCCGTAACGCACACACTCGCTATCATCTCTAGTGTACGAATAGTTGTATATTACCTGCATTGTGTAGCTATTTGAATTGTTCACCTATTACAATATTTGTCACTATTAAAATTCTATTGAAATTCATCTAAATTGTCTTCATAAAGTGTTATTACTATACACTTATTTAAATAAATTAAATCGTAATACTCTATTATTGTTTGATAATGGAACATTACCCGCGATCACTTGTATAAGTAACACAATGAATGTTTAAATTGTTTAATAATATCTATTATACGCTTAGTTTTCGAGTCATACCCCCACACAAACCACCACATACACCCCCACACATACACCCACACACACCCCCACACATACACCCATACATACACCCACACACACCCTCTCACATACACCCTCTCACATAAACCCTCTCACATAAACCCTCTCACATACATCCACCCTCACACACCCACCCACACACACACATACACACACACCCACACTAAGAGTGATTTAATTTTAAAGATCCAAAACCGGCATAGTAGATTCTATAGATATGATGCTCATGATACTATTGTATTAAACCATATTCATTTTGGTTCATTATAGGTGGTGCGCCGTATGTTTTAAAAAAAAAAATTATTAAAAAAAAAAAAATCTCGAAATGTCGTTATTCCTATGTAATTGTATTGTATATGTTTATAAATAAATGTCCTTGAGGACATTTATTTGAATTCTGTACATTTTATTTGTATTGTATTGTAATGGGTATATATATAATAATGAGTACTTTTTTAAAATACTATATTCTTCTAATAGATAACATTAATATATAGTAAATATTATCTATAGTATCCCTAATTACAATATTAGTTATTAGATAATTAATTTAAACAATAAAATAAATTTTATATATATACAAATTTTCTAAAAAATTAGGCCACTTTGACTATTTATTAAAATTATAAAGAGTTATTTTTTTAAATTTATAATACTTGTACGTTAAAATATAACATCTTAATATGAAGACACCCTCTCACACACACCCTCTCACACACACCCTCTCACCCACAGCCGAGGTACAGCTAGAGGAAGGGGCAAGTCAGGCGCTACTAGAGATGAATCAAGTGGTAAGCACTCTTCATTGTGTTCTAGGCTCTCGTAATAGTAACTTTATCGATTATATATTTAATATATAGTGTATTTCAACGAAAATATATAATATTTATTTATCAATTATTAAAAGTGTATAAAAGATAATTTTTATTGAATTATATTTGAGAATTTGTTTCAAAGTATACATATTTAAACAAATTATTTTAATTAAACTTTATTAGTTTATTTTATTATTTTAACTTATTTTTCTATTTATTTTATAAACATATTCGTGATTATTTAAATTATGGAGTTAAAACTACTTTTTACATATCAAAAATAAAAAAGGACACTTATAATAATTAGCCTATCATATGTTATCATACATTTATTGTTGTTTTTTTTATATAAATAATATATATATAATAATAAAGCGAAATTTTTATATAAGTTGCACCTATATTTAGAAACAAACAAGTAAAAGGATATATTTTTATTTGAAATAAATATATTATTTATTAAAAATCAGAAAATTTTATTTTTTCCTTTAAAATAATATACGATACGATGCCCAAAATTAACTACATAACTAATTAAGTTCCGTAAATAATCATGGTTAAAAAAGAAGGGTAACATCTGTAAACCTACCCATGCCTAGTGTACGGGTTTTGCACCCTTGTACATTTATTTATCTCTATTATCATTACTTCATTATTTTGTATACACGTCCTATCTTTCTTTAATTTCAATACCCAATCCTTCAGCTAATGACGAGTCCGTTGAAGTTGAACCTGACGTGAAAGTGATGAACGCAGGCGGGGGTGATACAGCTCCCACAGTTAGTAGTGTATTAGTGTATAGTTAGTAGTGTATTAGTGTATAGTTAGTAGTGTATTAGTGTATAGTTAGTAGTCTATTAGTGTATAGTTAGTAGTCTATTAGTATCTATTTAGTAGTCTATTAGTATCTATTTAGTAGTCTATTAGTATCTATTTAGTAGTCTATTAGTGTATAGTTAGTAGTCTATTAGTATCTATTTAGTAGTCTATTAGTATCTAGTTAGTAGTCTATTAGTATCTATTTAGTAGTCTATTAGTATCTAGTTATATTGTGTTTGTTTAAGTTGTGTGTATAGAGAGTAATATGTCAAGGCTTATGTATGTTTATTAAGGCACCTATTCTGAAGATGATTATATATACATAATATAATAATAGATAACACACGCACATTGTCATACATATATGATAATGTATGACAATATATAACATGAGTAACATTAGTAACATTAGTATATAGTTAGTGGTGTATAGTTAGTGGAGTCTAGCTCTAAGGTTAGTCGTAGTGATCCTCTTCGATCAAATTCATTTTCATTTGTTTTCGTGCGTTTTTATTACGTGATTTCGTTTATACTTTATCCATTTTCCTTAAAATATATCACTAATTGTTTACTATATATATATATCTCCTTGTGCACCAAGAATTGTATAATTACAGTGTTTTAAATATCTATCTATCCATCCCCGCAGAATTGTTTATCACGCAAACACGTCTATTCATCTATTGTGTACGTAAGACGCGCACTATTCTATTGTTACGATATTTCTGAGTGGTTTTTAACGCAATCATTTTTATGATAATTATAATTTCCAGTATTTCATTTATCAATATTTCATATTGTTCGCGTATAATATTAGTACTAAATAGCTCCTCGTGTTGTATTAGTAGTAGGGGCACTGGAACGATTTTGTATGTATGGGGGACCAACCAATACAAATAAATTGTATGGTAAAAGTGGGGGGTGGGGACCAATACATAGGAGGTCTCCCTAGATTTTAAAGTGGGGGGACATATCCTCCCTGAAATATATTAACTTTATAGAGTGTATCCCATGACACTTGATAGACAATGGTTTTAAAGTTACAATATTTCCGGCAACTTGCCGTAAACTCTTGTAGTGGGATACCCCCTTAATATCATATAATCCACTTTACACTGTTTCATATTTCACCTATAATACTATTAATGATAACTATTCATATGACTAGTTATCAATATATTAGTACTTATCGATATATTATTAGTTTTATATATATATACATTTGTGAAATACCTGTTATTGTTAACATAATATGATGAATAGTAACACTTCTAGATTACGAGTATTTAATCGATGACAATGTTCATTACTTCAGAAAAAGAGAGCCGCTCCTGCAGCCAGACGTTCCACCAGAACCAGCAAGAGATTCAAGTCTAACGATGAGGTTTACTTGCTGCTGGCGATGCTGTTCTTTTTATCTCAAATTTGTTTAATTTTGTATTATTATATATGCATATATTTATCTTTAGAAATTATTTTTTAAATATTGTATTACCATATTTATAAATAACAATTTAATGTTTTAAAAAAATGTATAATGTATTGTTTATTTTTTTAAATTATACAATTCAAATTCCCAACTGGAATATAATTATATCTAATATTTATACAAACATTTTTTGAAAATATTGTACTTCATATTATACATTTGAACAATTAATTATTACAATAATATATCAAAATGAAATAAGTGAGAAAATATTACTTTAAAAAAAGCTTTATTTTTAAATTAACCAATCAAATTGTTTTGATTAACCTATTCATTTTTACTATTTAAAAATAAAATGTAATTAATATATTGACATATAAACAATGTTAACACTAATGTGAATATTAATCAATAAATGATTGTATTTATATCAGTGGTTCCCGACCTTTTTTCACCATGATCCTTTTTTTGATAATTCTTAATTTAAAAATATACCATGACCTAATGACAAATTCTATTTTTGTATTTTTGTATTATTAAACTTCAGTTAAATGAATGATTTTTATTTAAAAAGCTAGTATTTTTTTTTTTTTTATAGAAATTGGCCCATAACTCAAACAAAAAACCCAGACCTCTCTAGATTCGTGCACGAATTTGCACTAATTCTATATAAAAAATGCACGATTTATGGTAAATTGGTGAAATTATTCAAATTCGTGCAAAATATATATTTGAAAAATAACCATTAAATTATTTAATTTTCATAATTTAATTTACTAATATATAATTTAGAGTCTATATTACAGACTATAGACTATATTATAGAGGATATATACTTTAAATTCAATAAACAATTTATTATTATATTTTTGGAATTCATCTATTTTTAGTTAAACTACCAAAGATTATTATTTATAAAATTATTAATTATTAATTTGATTTTTATTTACTGATATAATGTCGAAAACATGAAAGCCACTTTTATCGAAACCACTTAATAAAATACTGAGTTAATTTTTGTGAAATGCAGCCAGATAGTGGACAAGTTAAATCTGTAGTATGTAAATTCTATATAAATTGGGGAAGAGAAGAGAACGTGGGCGATAATGCTCATAAGAAATAAACAAAAAAGTGTTGTATATTCATTTTAAATTAAAATAAAAAATAATAAAATGCTTTTAATTTTACAATAAATCATTTAATAATTAAGTAATTAAATTAATTGTATAACTAATAACATTAACTTTAACATTCTTACAAACATTTATGTATCACCAATATAATTTCGGATATTTAACTAATAGCTTTTATAGCCTTTATAGTTTTTACGTAAATTCGTGCATGCACGAATTCTATATATAAAAGTGCACGAATTTGGTTTAATTCGTGCAAATTCCAGATGTACGAATTTAGAGAAGCCTGGTCATGGTTGGGAACCACTGATTTATATGTTAATATAATTTTATTAATGTTAATATAAGTATTTTATTACTTAATTTTGTATTACTATATATAGGTTTTAAATATATATATATAATATTAGTTATTATTAATTATTAATTATATTTGATTTTACTTTACTATATATGATTTTCTTTTTATTTGTACATTATTTGTACATTATGTATTTTATAAAAATTGAAATTAAAATAAGTGTTTAGTAAAATTTAGGGGCATACTAGTATCACCAAAAATACGTCCACATTTAATTGTACATAGATAGGAAATTGCCATTTTCACTATTAAGAGACCATTGCCTTTATTGTTTGGCTGATTATCAACAGTTATTCTGCTATATATTAAGATTATATATATATCTATAGATTACGGTTTTTGTTTTTAATATAATTATATATTTATATATAAAATGATATGTTTAAAATTACCAATAATTTATAAATTATAAATCAATAAAATAAATACACATAAATAAAAATCTATTTAACATAACACAAATGGACACCTATGATATATAATCTTTATATACTAGAAATGTTATGGGAAATTATATAATATTGAACAATGAGGAAGATTTTTAACATAGGTACTAATTTATTTTATGATTTATAAAGAATTGTATATGACACTTAGTGTATTGATCATTAACTAAGTATACATCTAAGTATGTGTAATATATATATTATACAAATTATAATAATATTAGTAAATCAATAGGAAATATACATTTATATAGTTTTTGATCATAATATTTAGGTAGCTCTATAAAACATCGTTTTTCTATAATTTCTAATAAATAAAAATGTGAATTTAATTTTTCAAAATTTGGTGATATTAGGATTCCCTTAAACTGATTATTCACCATTTATTTTTTATTAGAAATATTATTATTAATCTCAATTCAATAATTATTATTTCTTGTCAACAATTTAGGATATATAGTTAATTATAGAAAAGATTTTTTAAAGAAAATATATAACACATCCGAAATCGGTTAATTTTAATTTTTGCACAATACATGAATAATAATAATGTAGGTTGTTATTTTGGATAAATTCATTGTTTATAATGATATTGGTAATACATTCTATACATATATATATATATATATATATATAAATTTAACTTATATTATATTTAATTTAAAACAATATTGTATATACAAACATCGATTATGAATATTATATAAAAACGTGTCAAACTTAATTCTATTTCTGTGGTGATACTACTACCAGAAGTTTCACTTTTAATTATGTTGTATATATCTATATGGAGCTTCGAAAAATCTTTGAATATAGTAAATGTATAATTAAATATAATGTATCATTCAGCTAATTGTAATATCACCTATCATTATTTAGGAAAATATTATATTTTTTATAATAATCCATAATCTTAAATTTTGTTATATATAAATTGAGAAAAGTTCTACAATTTTACAGATACCAATATATTTATTAATATGTTCAAAAACTAAGTCGATATCTATTATAGAGAAAATGTTTATATAATACCTAAATTGATATATAAATATATTTATACAGAAGAGCGTAGAAAATATAAAGGCCTTCAAATTTTATAACAAAATAAATATGCAATCTAATATTTTACATTAAATTTAATTTTTTTCTTATTATCCAATATTATTACATTTAAAGTATAGAAATATTAACTTTGTATACAAAAGTTGATACTTTATTACTGGAACATAATTTATTAATTTAGATAATTATTAATAAAGTAGGATTTCTGTTGGTAAACTATATTATTCTGTCTACATTATAACTTGCATAATAAATAGTTATATGTCCCTATACAAATTTATATGCATGTGTATATTTTTTAATGAAGACATTATTTAAACAGGATATATCAGATGATGTTTCAATGACAGACAGTAAGGATGAAAGCACTGATCAAGATAAAAGTGTAGCCGAAAATGATCAAGAAAAGAAAGATGAACAAAATGATGATAGCGTAGATGAGGATAAGCCAAAAATAACTGAAGAAACAAAAATTGACGAAGACGATGAAGAAAAGAATAAATTAGAAGAAGAACAAAACAAAATTGCTGAAGAAGCTAAGAATGCAGAAGAGAAGAAAAAAATTGCTGAAGAATTGATGATTGAGGAAGAAAAAAAGAGAAATGAAGAGCTTAAAATTGCTGAGGAGAAGAACAAAGTCGAAGAATTGAAAATTGCTGAAGAAAAAAAGAGAAATGAAACGCTCAAAATTGAGGAAGATAGAAAAAATGCAGAACTTAAAAAAGTTGCAGAAGAGAAGCAAAAAATTGAAGAAGAGAAATTGAAAATTGCTGAAGAAAAAAAGAGAAATGAAACGCTCAAAATTGAGGAAGATAGAAAAAATGCAGAACTTAAAAAAGTTGCAGAAGAGAAGCAAAAAATTGAAGAAGAGAAATTGAAAATTGCTGAAGAAAAAAAGAGAAATGAAACGCTCAAAATAGAGGAGGATAGAAAAAATGCAGAACTTAAAAAAGTTGCAGAAGAGAAGCAAAAAATTGAAGAAGAGAAATTGAAAATTGCTGAAGAAAAAAAGAGAACCGAAATGCTGAAAATTGAGGAGGATAGAAAAAATACAGAACTTAAAAAAGTTGCAGAAGAGAAGCACAAAATTGAAGAACAGAAATTGAAACTTGCTGAAGAAAAAAAGAGAATTGAAATGCTGAAAATTGAGGAGGATAGAAAAAATACAGAACTTAAAAAAGTTGCAGAAGAGAAGCAAAAAATTGAAGAACAGAAATTGAAATTTGCTGAAGAAAAAAAGAGAATTGAAATGATGAGAATTGAGTTGGATAGAAAAAAGGCAAAACTTATAAAAGATGCAGAAGAGAAGAAAAAAATAGAAGAGACATTGAAAATTGATGAAGAAAAAAATAAACTAGAACAAGAAAAATTAGATGAAATGAAATTTGCTGAACAGAAGAAAAAAATGCAGGAAATGATGAATGAACAGGAAAAAATCAAAATTAAAATTGAAAAAGTAGCTAAATTAGAAAAAATGTCAGCAGAGAAAAATAATATTGATGGAGATAAATCTGAAACAGTATCCGAAAAGAATAGCGTCAATGAAGAAATAGTGAAAGAGAAGGAGACAATTTCACATGCTGATAAAAAGAAGGATACCATCGTGTTTGAAGATTCAGATATTATTATGGAGGATACTTCAAAACCTAAAGAGGTTAATATATAGTGTATCTATTAGAGTATTAATTTATATTTTAATTGTAAATATATATATTTTAATTATTATTAAATAATTATTCCATATTATATTTATTAATTAATATCAGATTTAGATAATTAAATATATATATATATTATAATATATAGTTAACACATAAATAATTCTATTATATTATATCAATAAATATGAAAATAGCTACTATATTGTCTATATTTATATTATTCTAGAAAGTCAAAGATAATGAATTTGTCGTAGTCGAAGCCAAGGACGTTCCTTCCGCCGATTCCAAAGAGATTAAAGATATCCAGAAAAATATAGAATTGAAGAAAAGCGAGAGTGTCACTCGCAAAGTTGAGGATGTGAACGGAATACAGACTAGCAACATAACAACTGAAAATGTTATTAATCTATAATAGAGCAATTATTTTACAAGTTTTTAATAAATAAAATATTTTTTAAAAATCTCATGTTATTGTATACTATCTGTACGCCTCTCTACAAACAATAGTGATGACATTTAATGAATTTATTAGATAATAATATTTAAAAATCATAATAAGATATAATTTACTAGTTGATTAAATGTTTTTTAACGTAAAATTAATTAATATATAGAAATGTACTTGCATAAATTGATAAAATATTTTTATTAGTATTAACTTATGAAGTTTTTTTATAAATAAATATTTCTAGTTGGATTAATATGTATAAGTTATATCAATCTGTAATTATATTTAAATTATTGATAAAAAATTAATACTATTAATATATTCTATACTAAATAAAGTTATTTGGAGAGATTTATTGAAGATCATAGTTTCTGAAAAAGTGTAATTTAAGTTTTAAATTATGTATATAAATAAAAAAGTAATATCATAGCTAATATGAATTAAATAATAATCTAATTTAAAATATTATTATTGAAAAATGTTGTTTATTGAAAAATGACTTAAAAATCTTTATGAGTCTAAATTATTGAAATATGAATTCAAGTTAGTTAAATATATATTTTATTATAGTAAGTATTTCATTCCTCCTTAAGCTAACACAATACAGCATGATATCTGGCCCAATCTAGCTGCTTCCTTCCCCACATTCATTTTATAATATTTACTAAATATCGGCTTTTGAATTGAAACAACCGAAATATTGCTGTATTGTGTTAGGATGAAGGCAACTTTATTTTTCGAATTCATTTATAATCAATACATTGTTTATTTAATGTTAGTAAAATCATATATATTCTTAATCACTGCATCACTTTTACCATTTGCCTTAAGCTTTCAGTAATCACATTTAACAGTTGAATGTATATAAAGCGTTTATTAATGAAAAGTTCTTACCAATTGTAACGTGAAAGTAGTTTTTTAGATTAATATTTCTTAAATTGTATTTCTGCGACTCGATTAGTGAATCGTTGAATTGTATATCTGCTTTTATATCACTCTATTATATTAGTTTGTGTTACTTTTAATTTATTTCTATAAACTTGCGTATATATATATATATATTTGTATCCATAAAAGGGAGCAGCGAAATCTAAAACAACTACAAAAATAGAAGACTGTAAAATTCCAAGTATACCCGTCGTCAAACAAACATCCGTCAAAGGTAAACAGTATTAGGATAAATATTCATTATTAAAAATCACGCTTAAATATTTTGAACGAAATAGAGAACAATCATTCCGAGTAAACGCATGTTAATATGAATAAATTTTGTTTACAATTATTAATTTATATTATTTATCTTAGTATATTGCACGAATATTTATGAAAGCTATACATTTACACACCCCATTCGTCACCCTTTTCTCTGGTACCCAATGTCAGCTTTCTCCCCCACCCCCATCTACTGCTCCACACTCACCCATATAATAGATCATCCCTCTACCCTCACAGTGTAAGTCTTACCCTCCTCTGTATACTTCTCACTCTCCCTAAACCACCGCATCTACTTGTTTCCCTCATCTCTCCCTGAAATTACTCGCCCCCCCCCTCATTTCTCCCCCGTTCTGACATCTCTACCCTCCCCCTGAAATATACTCGCCCCCCCCTCATTTCTCCCCCGTTCTGACATCTCACCCCTCCCACAGAAGTAGTTCGCCTACCCTTACCTAACGACGCCCTGTTTCACCGTAACCAGTTGGTGAACCGCTCGCTTCGCTTCCGTCGCGACGATCCCGACTTCTCGTTAGTTCACCAGGCCGTGTAGTAGTGATGTAAATGATGCCGAGCCGAGACTTTTTGATTTTAATGCCGAGCCGAGACTTTAATTATCGGAAAAAAAATGATCCCTAGCCGAGACTCTAGCCAAAATGAGCCCGAGCCGAGTTGAGACTATAGGTACTGCATCATACTTTAGATTTGACTGGCATCATTTACATCACTATTGTGTAGAATCATCGCATGCGTTACCGATTCAATGTCGAACCCATTATCACTATTACAATTGTAATTGTAATGGTTTATTTAAACACTTAAATATATAAAAACATATCTCAAAAGTGTATAGACAATATATAGATATTCAGCAACACAGTTGCTATTGACGAGTATAAATATATATAATAATACACATAACGAGAACAAGAAACGTATTACAATTTATAAGCTATGTATCTTATATAAAACGTTATCATGCTGGCAATGGAAAACGTATTTCAAATGATATTTTTAGTTAATTATTATAGTGATAATATTTATTTATTTTCTAATAAATTAAATAATTGCTCGAAATAATAATTCCTTTATTACGAACACCGAATTCAACGAACGTTACTGCGTTCACATTACAAGTATTTATATTAATTGCAATACTTGTGTCCTATTCAACTTTGAACCTACTCTACTATCACTATATCAACCACTACTATTACAATGTATAACTATTAACATTATTTGTACATTTATTAATGGAAACACTATTTCAAATTATTATTGTTAGTATGCTAATGTTTATTCAACTTTGAACCCACTACACATTCACTATTACATGTTTATTATGTATTAAAAAGTTAGCAGTATACTGTATAATATACAGTTTATATGTATTTCAAATGATCAATATTGTTAGTTATGTGTTTATTTATTTTCAAATTAAATATCAATATCATTAATACAATATCAATATTATTTAATTCTTTACCTCGTGAATATTATTGGCAATGAGTCATCTCCCACCACTGACTGTATCACTGCCTAAGATATCTCGTAATGCAATTAACGCCCATTTATCTGGCTAACCAGTATCGCAAATTATAACATCTCGTTACTTAATTAGCGCCCTTTATCACCACCCTATCAGTAGCGCCCTTTATCACCACCCTATCAGTAGCGCCCTTTATCACCACCCTATCAGTAGCGCCCTTTATCACCACCCTATCAGTAGCGCCCTTTATCACCACCCTATCAGTAGCGCCCTTTATCACCACCCTATCAGTAGCGCCCTTTATCACCACCCTATCAGTAGCGCCCTTTATCACCACCCTATCAGTAGCACCCTTTATCCCCACCCTATCAGTAGCGCCCTTTATCACCACCCTATCAGTAGCGCCCTTTATCACCACCCTATCAGTAGCGCCCTTTATCCCCACCCTATCAGTAGCGCCCTTTATCACCACCCTATCAGTAGCGCCCTTTATCACCACCCTATCAGTAGCGCCATTTATCACCACCCTATCAGTAGCGCCCTTTATCACCACCCTATCAGTAGCGCCACCTATTGTTATTTTATATCGGCGAAGTCCTTTCATCCAATCCAGAACCTTAGATGAAGTATTCACTTATAACCATGTCACTTCCCTATACATCTTGTAAAATAATGAATGCCACTTATAACATCTCTTAGCATAACTAATACCCCTTTATCTGATTACCCAGTATCACTACCTATATCACCTCTTAACGTAATTAATGTCCCTTCATTAATGACCATTATTGCAATCTATAATTTCTCATAACATAAATGACGCCCCTTTATCTGAATAGTTAGTATTGCAACCTTAATGGAACTAATTCCCCCTATACCAGTAACGCCAATTATAATACATCTTAACACAACTAACTTCCCCTGACCAGTATCGCCACCTATCTTAATGTTACTAACATAACTGTAACCCCGCCCCCCCCCTACCAGTATCTCCACCTATCTAAAGTAACTGTAACCCCCCCCCCCCCCCCCCGACCACTATAGCCACCTATCTAGCGTAACTCTAACCCCCCCCCCCGACCAGTATCTCCACCTATCTAACGCACCTCTAACCCCGACCAGTATCGCCACCTATCTAACGTAACCCTAACCCCGCCCCCCCGACCAGTATCGCCACCTATCTAACGTAACCCTAACCCCGCCCCCCCGACCAGTATCGCCACCTATCTAACGTAACTCTAACCCCCCGCCCGACCAGTATCTCCACCTATCTAACGCACCTCTAACCCCGCCCCCCCGACCAGTATCACCACCTATCTAACGTAACCCCCCCCCCCCGACCAGTATCGCCACCTATAACATCCTACACGAGACGCACGCGCTGAACTGCGTCAAGGAGTACGGTTCCTATCACTGGATGACCGTCGACAATCTGCTGATGGACGTTCGTCATAAGAGACTCGTGCTAGAGATGTGTCAACTTGACGCCGACGTACTGTGTTTACAGGTTAGGCCACGCCTCCTATTGGCCTACTTACTCGACAGTTGATTGGTTGCTTTTGTATTTAAGGGGATCCACATATTTAAAGTGATGATCATTTATTTTTTTTATATATTTTGTTATTACATAATAATACTTAATATAGTGTTTTTTAGTATCTGTAAAAAAATTAAACATGAATTCAGTCTAGAAATGGCATAAAAATGTGTTTTATGATAATATAATGCTATATTATATACATTTTTATGCTGTCAAACTTCAAAAGCTGTTTTCTCAGAATAATTATTATGCTTCTATTCGGTATGTGCATTCAAACATATAGAACATAAAAACTATTATAGTTATAATATTAATTTTTTTTCTTTACATAGAATTTAATTATGTGAATAGTAAAATAGAGAGATAATTAATAAAATGTATAGAATTCATCACATAAAATGATAATTTCTATAGAAATACCATTATTTTAGTATTGCTAATTTTTAATTTAGATATATATAATATAATAAATAATAATATTAAAAATACCTTTCTATTTTCCTATGCATGTATATGTTATGAATACATTACAAAAAAAATTAGGTCAATTGAATGAATAGAATATCAGTTCTATTTTTTTAGTGGACCTATGTTTTTCCTATCTATTTATACACGAAATTGGCAAATTGCGTGTTATGTGCGGGATCCCCTTAAACAGCTATATAATCGAAAGTATAAAGTTGAAACATGTTATTGAAATATACAAAATTTAAAAAAATTATTTAATTAAAGTTTATGCGGTGAAGAAGCAATGATAAAGCGCGCACTCGATTTAAACCTAAATGCTTCAAATTTAAATCAGTGCTTTTATTATATCGTAACATCTCTCGATTCATTGAAATAAAAATACTTATTTGTAGCTAAATGTCACTGCATATCACCATTCATTTGCAGAACATTAGGGTGCTGATTTCTAATTTTACGGATAATTCTAATTTAATATTATTGATAATTATTAACCAATATTAAACCCTGTAGCCAATAGTATACTATGTAGCCATTAGTATACTATGTAGCCATTAGTATACTTAGACGACCAAGGAAATAATTCATCATTACACCGTACTTCATTGTAACGCCAGCATTCATGGGGCTTCATTCCACTACAATAAAGTGATTGCTTAATGTACACTAAGAACATCACTATGTACACATGTCTACATCGCTAGGTACACATGTCTACATGACTATGTACTAGTGCTATAGGGTACACACTAAGTTGACATATTGACGCTGTAGCCTAGTTGATTGCAAATGTATGACGCTTTCTATTGAGATTTCATTTATTTCATTATCCGCTACGATTCATCTTATTTTTAATTGAAAATAATTTAAGTAATATAAATATATATGATTTGTATGCGAAAAAGTACACAATCGAGAAAGTGGTCACTGTGTGAAAGTAGAGACATTAGACAATACAGAGCGCCTCACTGACTATTTGTCAATAACAATGCAATAGCCTATATATATATATTACCATTATTTGATGCTGTTATATGATGGTAAATATAATATTAATTGAAAGTATAATTACAATAATGTATCTGTGGTAGTGTAAGATAGATAATAGTATATCTGTAATGTTAAGGATGAGTTATATTATTTTTATGAATAATTACTTATGTATATATATATATATAATATGGACTTATGTAAAGTTATTATCTGTGCACTATTGCATTCAATTAATATTATCTTTACCATTATGAAGTTATATAGTAGCATTTAATAATAGTGATATATTCTATTCATTTGAATGAATTCGCATTGACAAATATAAGTTCTGATCATGTGTACTGAAATGTAATAGTCAATTGGCACCTGTCTCACTCTTTCTTAATTTTGTATTTCTTTATTTCTACTTTGCAGATGCTCCTATATATATATATGTGTATGTATATATATATTTATATATTATAATTAGTATTCATAATATTTACAGATATTTTAAATACATATATAAATACATTTTTGTATTCATTATAATAAATTGAATTTAATAATAATGAATGCTATTGTATATGTAATGATATTCATACGTGCACACTGTAGTTTTGTTCTTAATTGAATGCAATTTATCAATACTGCATATGTAAAATATATTTGAATGAATGAATGAATTATATTTATTTTACTTGTATAATATACAAAAATTAATAATTAATACACTATAATATGTATACAATATAATATAGTTAAATAATGAGTGAACAAGGAACCCTTTAATAGCAATATGCTTTCGAGAAAGGATTTCACACAAAAATATATAAGTATTAAAGAACAAAAACAAAAGAAATATGATAATAACATAACTATAATAATATATATTGAAATTAGATTTTCACCTAGATGTATATTAAATATTTTTATATCTGATATTTTTAATTAATCAATTATTCGGCTGCCTAGAGTAAATATAAATTAATATAAATTTAACATAGAAATGATTTTTATAATATATATACTTTTTTAATATTTATAATATATAAACTATACATTATTTAATAGAGGATCTATATATAGTTATTATATAATAATATAGTTTATTATGGTAGTAAATAATTGGTAATCAATTCTGGGAAATATATATATATATTTCTAAAAATACAATATAAATAGGTTTTTTTAAATATTTTCCATATATGGATATATTGTCCATATATATATATACAAATTATTTACCCAGAGTTAACATACCTACACTATATAGGTACCATTATTTTAAGAAAGAATTGTTCATTAAAAAAATGTTAAATTAAATAATTTTTTTGTGTCAACTAGATGGAGAAAGTAAATTTCAAATTCGTTATCTATATAATAATTTGTTCATTTTTAAAAATTGATTTTATATTTGTTATATAATGTATATAATTTTGCTTAATAAATATTGTTCGTATTTATCTTAATTAACACATAATGTATATAATGTTACTTAATTACTTATTCTTCATATTCATCTTAATTATCACATGATATACTCTACCTACAGGAAGTCTCCCCTGCTTACTTTGAACAAATTAAAACTATCCTCGCAAAGTTAGTTACATTATATTGATTGGTTACCTTATTATATGTGTTTATTATCAACGATTATAGATATAAAATTAATATTCGAGTACCAGTCATTTTGTACAAAATCATTTCGTACCAACAAAAAAGTAAATTTGACCAAAAATCAAAATATACAATATATATAAAAAAATTATTTTTGTGAGTTACGAAATGACTTGGTAAGAATTCACTGCTATACTCAACGATTATTTAATAGTGTTGAACATTTATATTAGGTATTTAAATGATAATAGATTCACGTTCATCTATTAGTTAGCTCACTATAAGGTATGCTTGCGCGTAACTCAAATGGCTTCAAAATAATACGGTGGACTTTTGTTCATATCACTAATATTATACGAAATA
>OZ025245.1:20501143-20513643 GCA_964019155.1 Osedax fenrisi | reverse complement strand
AATTAGGAAATATTTCAACTATAATTAAACTATTCGATAGTTTTCATTCCGTTATTTATATTAATATTCTTAACATATTCATTGCATAATTCTAGATATCTCTGGTGGAACTATGGAATAAAGCATTTGAACATGACTGTCAGCTAGCGAGTGCCTATAAAGTCATCGATGTTTGTATACATGCATATATACGCATATATACACACACATATATATATATATATATACATGTATATATAATTGATCAATAAAATAAAATTAATTTTAAAGAAAGATAATTTTCTTATTAATATATTAATTATAGTCATATATATATATATTCTTTTATTTTTAATGTACCTTTTTTTATAAATTAAATTTACTTATTTGTAATACTAACGTCAACAAATCACATACATACATATTATAAGTATAACGTATTTATACACTAGTAGTTTAGTAATTTTGTACGCGTAAACCTGTATTCTATTAATAGATTTGTGTATGTACACATTATATATTCGTTACATACACTGATGTAAGGTTTAATCAGAGAAAGGTAGATATAGCTGGTCATTGTTATTGCTTATTCACACTATCAATTCATAATAGAATCGATGTGACTTTCAAAATTTACAAATACAAAATTTCAACATAAAATATATTTCCATCGACGTAAAGTCACTATAATACACTACCACAACTACAGTCTCAATGTTTAGTACTTTGCAATGGGTGGGTTCTAATAATAACGCATCCACCTTCTGCTGTATCTTCTATTATAACGCAAATAAAGTTATTCTATCGTTTTGGTTCAAAAAATATGTTTATACGATAAAATATTTTGTACGGAAAATTAAATAGAATTAATACATAAAACTTACGTTCTATTCACGCTCCCTACATATAACTCGTTACCCCCGCCCCACTTATTACATAACACCACCACCACTACACACTCGTGTCTAGAACCAGGAGCCGACCACCGCCAAGTTCCCACACGACAACGGCTCTCGTCAGGTCGACTACATCTGGTACAACAATCTGATCCCACGCACCGTTCTTAACTGTCCACCTCAGGTTAGAACAACACCACTAGTAGTAGTAGTAGTAGTAGTAGTAGTAGTAGTAGTAGTAGTAGTAGTAGTAGTAGTAGTAGTAGTAGTAGTAGTAGTAGTAGTAGTAGTAGTAGTAGTAGTAGTAGTAGTAGTAGTAGTAGTAGTATATTGCATCATCACATCATAGAATAGTAATGATGCAATGTATCGTAATATACGTGTATTATCGATTATAATCGATAATAATTATACAATAATAGAATAATTAATGTAGTTGATTATTCATATGCGTCGATATTGTCTATCAACGCGATACCATGCCTAGTGCCTGGTATCGCGCACGCATACATTCCTGTATGGTCGTCTCGCTTGACCGCCCCACGCGCAGGTGACTGGTATATAGAGAGTGGACCGCCGCTATGTATAAGCAGCCGTCTGCAGTAGTGGAGGTGATACTATCTGTATTAGCCGTAGTAGTATTTGCATCGTCAGCATCTAAATTATTATTAACATTATAGAATAGTAAAGATACAAAACTTAAATTTATAATAAAATATGATAATAATATTATAGTATATGATTGTAAAACGTTGATATCATATTTACGCTTACCACTATCAGTACAAGGTGAAGCAGGGCATCCCTAACCAGATCTTCCCGTCCGATCACATCTCGCTGAAGGCTGAATTCAACTTTGACTAGAGCGCGCCCCCTGCCCGCCCTCTCTAGTATCGGTGACCCCTGACCCCTGACCTTTGTGTTAACGTGTTTAGGTAATTTAACCCCCTCCTCCTCCCCCTTTAGGGAGCAGGGGGTGTTAATTAGCGGCTCTCTATTTTTATTGATCTTGTAATAAATATTTCTAATATTTGCATTCTTACTTTTCACTTATCAGCGATTATTTCTTATATAACTATAGTATATTTAAATACATATATTTAGTTATGTATATACCAGTATTAAAATGCAACTTTACATAGATCATGATAACAATCAAACATAGGTACGATTTAGCTAGGATGTTGTTCATATAAATAATTACAATATCCTATAGCGATAGGCTGAATGAAAGCTACCAATATTTAAAACAATACAAGTTATTAAATAGTTAAAATTAAACTCATATTTAATAAATTATATATATATTAATACAATTTCAGCTGTACAAATGTAAGATATAGGTAGATATTTATTATATAATCTATTGATGTTAGACCTTTATATATATAATTAAATACAATACTAAATTAATTAACTTCAAGCAATCCGTTTATATAATAATACTATATAATACTATACAATAATAAATTGTAGTAAGAACATTTTAAAATGAATATTCTAATTGTATATTAGTTTATATATCGTGGGTCAATGCGTTGAGGAGTAGTTATTGACATTACTTTTTATAATAATTTATAAATATAGTATGATAACTTTTACTGTTTTTAAACATATTTAAATAACAACTCTTTTAAAACGTATTATTGCTACAAAAGGTACTTCTTCGTATTGTAAAGATTACTGTATCTATTTGTAGAGTATTATTGCTACTTTAAATAGATTGGAAATAGGTGATATTATTTTAGTTCTCAATGACTATATAACGTTCACCTTAATTGATAACATATCACTTATTATATTATATTATTAGTGACCATTTACCCATTTTCTGTATTTATAAATTAAATATATTTAACAGATCTACTTGAAAAAATAGTTATTCTATATATTACATGACACACAATAATATAATTGAATTTAAACTGTATCTACTAAATTATAATTTGTTCAACTTTATATAGATTAGATAATGCATATGATGATTTTGACTTATTCGTTTCAGTTTTAGATGATTCTAAAACAAAAATATATATCAACAATATCTATTAAATAAACCTTATAAAAAACTAATAAATTTGTAATATTAAAAAAAAAAAAACTACCAAAAAACATTTAAGTATAACATTTAACATTTAACTTATAAAAACAATTAATTATAAACTGTATTTAATATGACTAATTATAAAAAAAAACATTTTCTCTTGAAAATCATAAATAAAGCATTATTATATGCGAACGCTATTATTATATATAATCACTATAATAGTATATATGTTATCATTTACAGAAACAATAAAACAGGGTTATTTTGTTCTATTAGCTATGACACTCCACTTAAATTCTGTATAAATAATATCGATGTAAGAACAAATTCCATGAATATAATTTTAAAATATATTGATACGGCATATAATATCATTAAATAAATTTACAATTAATTTAAGAAAATTAACATAATACTATTTGATAATAATAATACAGCTAAATTATATATTATATTAAATAATAATTCAAAAATAAATCTAACTCCTCTGTATAATAATTGATTCAAACATGAATTGGAAAGTACACACTAATATAGTTAAATTTAAACTTTATTATGGATTATTAATTCTGAAGAAAACTAAATAATATTTTACCCATCAATATTTAAAGCTAATATATTACTCTGTATTTCATTGCCATCTTATTTTGTGTACATATAGCTGAGTAATAATTATGATTCAACATCAAAAAATATAAGTATAGCTAAAAATAAGATTATTATATCGTCAAAAATAGAAACAATGTAGATACAAAAAGTACAATAATTTTAATTTTTAAAGAATTGATATTCTATAACGCCTGTAAAATTATGTTTAGGATTAGGAATTATCGAATGTCATCAATAATTACAAATTTATTTAAATTACAACGTTGACCTTATAATATACGGGATAATAATAAATTCAAAATATATTTTCGCATACCTCTAGTAATACCAAATAAATGTAATATTATTATGGGCCCATTTGCTGGAATAGTCAACCAATACCATTACACATAACATCATATAACAGTCAAGTCACACTTTGCGGAAGGTCTCTGATTACCGACCCCTAAATGATTAATTGTAATAACTTATTCAATATTCAATATATTCATTTGAAATTTTATAATTAGATTAATATTATGACAAAAAATAAATTGCCTATTATAAATTTGTGATATAATTATACTGACAATAAATAGGGTCGACAATGGATACATGTGCCTAATTAGGTATTAATACCGACACCTACTTCTATTTCCGACCCCCTGAAATACTCATGGTAGACATATTTATAGTATTATAATATCCAATCAAAATAGCAGACTACATAAATATATTTAATTAATAACAAGTGCACGCATTTATTTATTATTGAATTTTATTATTATTGAATACTGTGATTTCACTTTTATATATAAAGTGTTTAACCTGATAATATAAACGTTTGATTGGGCATTACAAAAATCACTAAAATAAGGCAAGGCTCTAGTAGTGGCCGCTAGTAACATAACATGCGATAGGTATCTCGTAATGTATTCGATTTATATTTTTTTAATTATGTAATATTAAATAATTATATGTATATGATACATACGAACCTTATTTGATTCAATGATTTAATTATATATACACATACTCTTACACATAAATAAGCATATATGTATACATATATATAATCATGTTTTTTGTCAAAATTTGACAAAAAAATATTATATAATAAATTAGAGTAATTAATTAATTATTTAAAAATTTTTTTTCTATATATTATAGATATTTTGATTATATAAATAGTGTATATAGAACTTTTTATCATATGAAGCACCATATAAGCGTTAATTAAAACGGCCACTACTACCTCCTCGGCCACTATAGTATACCCCATTCCATCCCCTAATAATGCACGCAATTTAATCAATATATAAACATATTTATTTCAGATCATTTAATACGATTGGTTAAATAATCGTGAACTGGCAATATTACACGAAAAAAGATGGCAATATTACCCGTTTCGAGGAATCACGCTATATAGGGGAAAGTAACCTAATACGGACACTTTAACGATAAATGATCTTAACTTTTTATGACTCATTATTTTTATTCAAAAATTACAATATATTAATATTATATAATTATAGATATTATTGTAATTTTAAAATTTTATTTGATCTTTTAATTCCATAGATAACGGTGGTGTCCGTATTCGGTACCCATGTCCGAATACGGACACCCTGTGTTATAATACGGACACCCTATATACCACTAGATAAACTATATATTATCAATCAGACAAATTACAATTACATTATATATAATTAATTTTATAAAAAATATATTGTAATTTAATTAGTTAATGATTTATTTATTTTTATTATTTTTTAATTAATAATATAATTTAAGTATCTAAATAATAATATTTTTATAATTAGCTTTATTGGTGGTATTAATATTTTAACGCACACGTTTTTTATGATAATCAAAATTGTTCATATGCTGCGCGCTGATTGATTATAGGGTGTCCGTATTAAGACATTTAGAGTGTCCGTATTAGGAACTTATATGACCTCTAGATATATCTAGAGGTCATATATATATGCATATATATATATGCTTATAACTTAATGAATATTTGATGAAAAATATAGAAATTAAAAATACAATTTTTAGAATGCTTTATTTTTTAATAATATAGTGTTATATTTTATATCGATACATTTGTATAATCTTGAGAAGGTTTTAAGTTGATATTTTTTTTCATAAATTTAAAAACGTAATAAAAAAATCAGTTTATTGGATATATTAACAATATTTTGTATAAGTAAAAAATAAAAAATACTTCTTTAGACTATTTTTATAATTATGAATATTTTATTTATTAAACATTTTTTTGTAAGATTTATAGTTTCTGAGATACCGAGAGTGTCCGTATTCGGGCACTTTCCGTATTCGGTTACTTTCCCCTAGCATCGATATAAAGAAATATTTCTTTATATCGATGCTATATACAGTATGTAATAATGAATATTACCTTTGCCGTCGAGTCGAAACCGACCCCTGGCGACATCAATGGTAGCAATTCTCCATCCCGCTCTGTCTCTAGCATCTAGTCGGAGATTCATAATATATTTAGAGAGATATTTTTTTATATTGTCTAGCCAAATGCAATGTGGTATGCCTCTTCCTCTCCGACCTTCAATTCTTCACAGCATCATTTGCAATTCCATCATATCTGATATAACAACGTGTCCGACAAAATATAGGGCAACCTTGACAATTCTGGATTCGAGAGTTCTTTTAGGTTGTATAATGTCAATTATCTCAATATTTATCTTCCTATCTAAGTAGGTAACTCCGAGCAGTTTCCTCCAACACCATAGTTCAAAAGCATCAATTGTTTTCCTATCTGATAGTCCAGGTTTCTGCTCCATAAAGGATAATTGGAAATACCAGTGTTTGAACAATCATTATTGTTGTCGTTAGGCTAATGCCTCTGTCTTTGAATATACATTTCAGACTTCCCATATGCACATTTTCCCATTACCAACCTTCTTCGTAGCTCCTTATCGGTAAATCCATCATTTGTAATTATAACTCGTAGGAAGATAAATTTATCAACGATTTCGATATTGTTATCATCTACTATATGTCCAATTTACCTGTAGTCATCACCTTTGTTTTCTTGACATATAAATATAATCAGGCTTCTTCGCTTGCTCTTTTGACTTTTATAATTAGTTCTATGAGATCATATTTTTTTCCTGCTATTAATATAGTGACGTCAGCATATCTAAGGTTTGTAACTTTCCTTCCACCCATACTAATGTCTTTATCCCACTTTTACAGGACATCTCGCATTATTCTTTCTGCATAGATATTGAATAGCAATGGAGATAGGATTCATCCTTGCCGTACTCCTTTACCAATCGGGATGTTGCTTGTTTCACCATACTCTGTCCTTACTGTCGATTATTGATTTGTGTATACATTTATCAGCACTACTATAAGATGCTCGGGTACTCCAATGTTTTTAGAGTGTACCATAGTATTCGATGATCTACACAGTCGAATGCATTTTTGTAGTCAATGAAGTACATGCAGAGTTCTATTTGATGATCTCTAAATGTATCAATCATTCATCTCAAGTTAGCAATGTGGTCTCTAGTTCATCTACCTCTTCGAAACTGGCTTGTTATATTGGTAGTTCAGGGATGAGAAAGGTCTCAAGTCTTTTCTGCAATATTCTCAGAAGTATCTTACTTGTATATGATATTAAGGCGATTGTTCTGAAGTTTCCACATTCTTTTGTATCACTCTTTTTGTAAATAGGAACATATATTGATTTCTTCCAGTCATTTGGCCATATCTTTGTTTTCCATATGCTATTGCACAGACTCGTCATGACTCTTATAGCCTCATCACCTCCTGCTTTTAGGAACCTATAGGTATTCCGTCGCAGCCTGGAGATTTTCTATTAGATATATGTCGGATTTCTTCTTTCACTTCTATTTATAATACACCAGGTTTGTCCTCATATAAATTCTCATTAAAAATATCATTTATATTAGGATCTCTTCTGTATAGATTTTCTGTATATTGTTGCCATCTCTTTTTTATATCATTTTCTTCTGAAACCACTCCTCCAGTACTTATAAGTACTTATAAACTATAGTTTCATAGCACCACAACTTGAATGCGTGATCCTGTCATATATTTTATTTCTTTAAACAGGTCTCTTGTTTTACCCATTTTATTATTATCTTCAATTTGTTTACATTTATCTATGATGCTTTACTCTTTATCCTGCCTTGCTTTCTTCTGGAACGCTGCGTTTAGCTTTCTATATTCTTCGTATTTTCATTATCTGCGCATTTCCTTTTAATCTTATGCAATTGTTACAAAGCTTACTCCGATAGCCATTTAGAAAATGTCTTTCTTTTAATGAATATTACTCACTAAAATGAATGTATTACACGCTTTGTTGTAATTAAATATTCTATGCAACTTTATTTTTCAATTTGCATTATTTATCAGTGATTTAATATATATTTTACTTAACTTTTATTTCAATTTTTTTAAAATGAAATTGATTTTTTTAATTTTGTACATAATTTTTATCATTAGATATATACATTATTTTTACTTATTTGAATACTACTTATATATACGCATGCAATATATTTTATGTATACATTTTATTTTGATTAGACTTATAGTTTACGAGATACGCAAGCTGGACACATTGCCCTCCTGGCCACATTATAATGTTTGGGGGGTATACTCACCTTTCCCCTATATTTTTTTATATTATTAACATTATTATATCACCAATATTTTATATTTTTATTATAAGGATATTCTTAATATAAGCTATGTAGGATTCTAAATATCCTTCCGTCTATCAGTTATAGGCATGATCGCGAACATTGATCGGTGATCCGGATCGAGATCGGCAAAAGATCGGGTAACTAATGGAGGGGATTAAAGAGGGTAACTAATCGGGATCGGTTAAAATGATCGGTTCTCGTCACTGTCGTCTAGTAGGGGAAAGTAACCGAATACGGAATGTATCCATCGGACACTAACGGTATACCAGAAACCATAAATCCTACAACAAAAATTGTCAATGAATAAAATATTCATAATTATATAATTAGTATAAAAAAAAGTATTTTTTATTATTTAATTATTCAAAATATTGCTGATATATCCAATAAACTGATTTTTTTATTACGTTTTTAAATTTATGAACAAAAATGTCAACTTAAAATATTCTCAAGAATAAAAAAATGTATCGATATAAATATATAAAAAACATAATAATATATTATTAATAACTAAAGAATTCTAAACATTATATACATAATAGCTATCCTTGTAACATAATAGCTATATTTGTTATCAAATATTAATTAAGTTATAAGCATATATCTAGTTATAATATAAATCCCTAATAATATCCTGACACCGCAATGTTTCGAGTCGAGTATAAATAAAGCAACAACTAGAATATATCCTGGGGCTGATATATATAGCGACCACGTTATAACGCTATAACGTTATAAAACTATAGTTTTATATGCAATATAAAACTAAAACGGAAACGAAAAAATCAACGAGGTTCAACTTTGATATAGAGAAACTCTTAAACGAACAAAATAAAAGTAGCTTTCAACAGGAAATGATGGTTAAACTAACCCAAATTGATATACAAAGCCAAACAACCAACGCAAGTTATTATGAGATCAGCTGAAAAATCAAATAAATATCAGCTGAAAAAGTACTGGGAAAATAGAACTAAGAAGCATTCTTGGATGATAAACGAACTTCTTGAATTATGCGATGAAAGAAGGAGATTAAAATATATAAAGAACAATTCAACAGATAACGCACAAGAGTATTGAAATATCAACTTGATACTAAGAAAATGTATGAAAAAAACTAAAGAAAATTGGATATAGAAGGAATGTTTATCTATAGACCAGGATATACGAAATCGTATACACTCCAAATGTGCCTATAAAACACTCACAGCTCTCACAAATTCTAGCATGAAGAAGAAAACTAGAGTGATTTAAAATAAAGATGGCGATTTTATCTCGGAGGATAATGAAATGGTAAAAAGATGGACAGAATACTGTAATTAACTGTATAATCACCCAATAAATCCTGACCATAACACACTTATTAATCGAGAAGTAGTAGTAAATATAACTTCTCGATCACTAATGTAAAATAATTATAATTTTAATATATTTATTTTACATTAATAATATTAATCTAACCTTTGATATAAACCATTTCAAATAATTTCATTATAAACAATATTTTGTCATTTTCGGTTTTTGAAAGAATGTACAATTCTTTCTCAGTACTGGCCCTGGAGCAACCGACATATAACTGTCCATGTGAAAAACACTCGGTATCTAGATCTAGACCAATGACCTCTAGATAAATGACTGATCTTGCGCTTTATTGATAGTCATTGAGAAGCACACTTTAACGGGAAACTGAAGTCGTCGAAAATTAAAAGGATATTCAGTTGGAATAATCGGTATCTTGGGTATTATAACTTTAGTACCCTTATACGCGCCAGTTAAAATTCGTGCTTCTAGTATATGTTTATTTAGATTTGTAATTACTAATCGAGATCCGTTACATAATTTGGGTGAATTTAAGTTCCTCAATAACATTATAGGAACTCCGATTTTCTGTGTTAATAAATAATCAGGTAATCCTGATAATTTAATCAAATTTAGAAATTCAATAGGATAATCTACGGCTTCTTCGTCTTTCAATACCCTATCGATAGATTTATACGAATTTGAATTTCCTGGAAATATATTTAGTAGATAATTATTTATTTTGTTGACATTATCATTGCTAAAATACTCCTTTCACATAGCCATTCATCGATATTATAATTTATGTACAAACTGGATATATACGTTCTATTAAATCCTTAATGCTAGCTACCATATTTCCACATGGTATATAATCGGTGGTTTGAATATATCAGAAATAAAATGACAATTAAACCAATTGAATAAATTACCATGAGAAATACACAATGAAATATTATTACCTACATTCATTAGTAAGAAGAAAATAGGACTATTGACACTGGGTATTACCGGTAAACTTCTGTAAGTATTGGGCAGTATAGTTACTAAGGTTTTGTTGTTGGGTGCAGATTTTATCGACTCAGATCCGATTCTGCTACGATGTTACTATGACCTACAAATATTTCTGTGTATGAAATAGAGTTGGCTGCTGTTTAATTACACATCGATACCTGTTACCTTAAGGGACTCCTATTATCGCCAAATGTATGTATATAGTCATGTATATAGATATACATCGGTAATTATACTATACGTACACTCAGGACCGGCTTAAGCATACTATGGGCCCCGGGCAAAAAAAACGCATGGGCCCCATAATAATTTAATAACATATTAAATGGGCCATTTTGGCAAAAACTAATATTTTCTTAAAACTCTTCAATTTTATCATATGTTATCATTATACTAATTATTTTGTAATTTATTTGTATACTTTAATCAACTCCTCATAATAATTTCTTTTCTCGCATATATATTTAGAGCAGTGGTTCCCAACCTTTTTTCACCGTGACCCTTTTTTATAATTCTTAATTAAAAAATATACCATGACCCAATGACAAATTTTATTTTGTTATTATTATACTTTAATCATAAAATAATCATATAAAAATTAATATACATATATTTAAATATATATTTCCATCTTAAATTTTTCTCGACCATAAATCCAATTTGCATATAAAAGCATTTATATTATTTTTTAGAAATTGGATCAGGACCTACACAAAATACTCAATGACCAATAGGTTGAGAACCACTGATTTATAGAGTGCATCAATATTTTGTATTACAGCTATTATCTCAATATAACCTAATTGCAACACTTTTCTGATCGACTTTATTCTACAAAGTAATTAGCTCCACGGTTTTCATTATATCGAAGTCTCACATTCTAAAATTGCATTTTATTGAATAAATACGTTGACTCTAGTAATGTAATTTAAGTTATATTTTAACATATATAATATCAGATATAAATTATGTAATTAGATCCTATAAGAAGTCTTCAAAAGACTACACTAACAGAATCTGCTTGCGATCACAATTTTATATTCGATAATGCTTTTAATAAAAAATATTATATTCTTCTTTAATCTAGATTTTAATATATTCTTTATATAGTTTGGCTAAATAAATTATATTGATTTGGGATGAAGGCAAATAATATTGCTACACTTGTCGAAGATTTAACGGCATTTTGCCCAACCAGATTTAAGGAATACACAGTGTAGATATGTGAATCCATATTGACAATGGACTATGGTTATTATAATATATTTCATGTCATTGAATCTTCCAGACATATGCTGGCATTTTCATAACTTTGAGCTCTATAATCTATTATAATTATATTATTATTGACAAAATTCTAATAGATCGGTAGCTAAATATTGACAAATGTGATAAATTCTAACTGATAAATTATCAGTGATAATGAATCTCAACGTACAATCGTACGTCGTAAATCAATAAATACCTATATAATAATAGTAGGCTATAATACCTACCTAACTTGATATAAATAACGATAATATATATCGATGTGATATATATGGAATTGAGTACACTGATATATAATATAATATTTTGAATTTTGTATTTCTTCAATTATGTAGTTATCAGTGATAACTTATCACCTATTCTCCAATAAGAATATCGCCATTGTGTATTTATTTGATGAGGGTGATGTCAATCTAAACATTAATTTGCAAGTAATAGGTGGATAATTGCAAAAATGCCTTTATTATTATATGTATGTTATATATATATTTATAAATAATATCTGTTTCAATAAATATAATATCTTTCTGTAATGATAGTATGTTGAAAAAGATAATCATTTTATGTACATAATTCCCTTTCATCAATAGACATTATTAACAATACTATAGGAATAACCTAAAACAGAATAATCCTATTTAAATTAAAACTATTATATATATATTATGTGTACTAATACAACTATAA
>OZ025245.1:20428643-20496143 GCA_964019155.1 Osedax fenrisi | reverse complement strand
AATACTATAAAATCCCACAACTGTATGCAACATGTAAACAAACCAACACACTCAACTGGAAACATCCTTGACGTAATAATAACCCACGACACGAACACCTCCATCACATACATTACTGTTAACCGACTCATAACCGACCATCATATAGTTACTTTTTCAATACACTCTCCTAAACATAAACGACAACTTATAACCATACATTACAGATAAATAAAAAGCATAAACATCACTAACTTCATCGACGACCTCAACAAACTACTAAATATTTCCTCTGACATAATAAATTTCGATATGCTCATTACAAAAAAAATGGATAGACATGCTATCACCAAAACAATAACTAAACGCAACAACACTAAATGGTTCAGTCCCCAACTTTCCACAACTAAACGCAAGCTGAGAGCTGCAGAAAAAATATGGAGAAAATCTGAAAGTAATGATGATCTGCTTCTTTTTAAACAGCAATATACAATATATAGATTATTATCATATATGACCATACGTTCTTATAATAGATAAACAAGACTATTATATTGACACGCTTAAGGCTGCTGGGAATAATACTAAAAAAAACTCTTTGAGATATCCTACTCTTTACTTGGCCGACCTACAACTCGCATTCTCCCAGACATTGCATTACAATCAATGCCTATACACTTCGATACCTACTTCAATAATAAGATAACAAACATAATCAATTCTCTTCCATCTCTAACCCTACCACCGATAACAATCTCAATATGTAAATTTAACACTTTTAACACCCCAACCTTGACAACTATCGACTCGCTCCTACAGGCTGTCAAATCTGCATGTAAACTTGATCCAATATCAACTCCATTACTGCATATACTATCTACCCAACTTACACCCCACTATAAAACTATAATCAACAGATCCCTTACATCAGGTATCGTCCCTACCTCAATGAAACTGGCACTAGTCACTCTTATAATAAAAAACCAATCACTAGAAAAATCCACTCTTTCCAATTACCGTCCGATATCTAACCTGTCATATATATATCTAAAACGCTAGAAAGAGTAGTCTGCTCTAAACTCAATACTTATATAAACACTAATAATATACTTAATAAATATCAGAGTGCCTATATGCTTTACAAAATTACAGAAACATCTCTAACACACACACTAGATAAAATACGACTCTTCCCTACTCAACATCCCTCAATCATAGTTTTACTCGACTTATCTGCTGCTTTCGACACACTTGATCATACCATACTGTTACATCGTCTCGAAAGCATCGGACTAAGTGGAGTAGTTCTTGCCTGGTTCACCTCTTACCTCAGTGACCGAACATATTCAATATACATAGACAAACATAAAACCAAACCCCGCACACTATTACATGGAGTTCCACAAGGATCCATCCTAGGCCCTCTCTTTAATATCTACATATCTCCCTTATTGGACATATTTGATAACTACCCTGATATTTACTTCCATACCTATGCTGACGACTTACAAATTTACTGCAACTTACAAAACCCATCAACAAACATTGCTACACTAAACAACTGTCTAGAAGATATTCGATGCTGGCTCTCAACCAACTCACTATCAATAAAACCCCACAAAACACAAGCAATACTAATCAATACCACAAAAACCGTACCAATCGTCCCACTCATTCAGATAAACAACCATGCCATAAAATACAATTCCTATAGCGATGCACACAAAAATCTTGGAATTACAATTGACCAATCACTGAATTTCACCCAATATACAACAGACTTATCTAAATCCATTAACCGAACACTACACACAATCCGACTAATCAGGACATCTATAACTACCGAACTGTCAACATTACTAGAAACCTCCCTCATTCTTACACGACTTGACTACTGTAACTCCATACTTCACAGACTCCCCAAAAACTCACTAATACTACTCAACCGATTACTTAATTCCACTGCGCACACTGTCTATATAATCCCAAAATACTCCAGAACTCACATAGGAAACATACCTAACTCCATAATTAAAATATCCATCACACAACGAATCCAATAAAAACATTACTGATATCCCACAAAGTCATTCATCATAATCAGTGATGGGCACGATCACGACTTTTCACGATCGCCGATCGTCGATCAATTTCGTCGATCATTTTCTAACGATCGTCGATCGTCGATCTTTTTACTCGATCATTTGTTAACGATCGTCGATCGTCGATCGTGTAATTATTTTGATCGTCGATCGCGATCTCGATCATCGATCGCCGATCGTGGATCTCGATCGTATTATTATATAAGCGTATGCATTCTGGGCTGCTGCATGAACCACTAATGATCCACGCAGTACTCGCGAGTACTCACCCATTCACGCCGTCATATCAATATATTTATATATATATATACCAATGTATCTTTTTTACTAATGTAATCGTAATATTTTACCGCGCGAGACATGCAAGATCAAACAACAGAAGTTAACTGGCCATTAGCAATAGGGTTAGATAGATTACAAGGGGACATTAATTGTTTTTATGGAGATTTATTCCCAACACTATTTTCAATATAATCCCGCTTATTAAAAATGGATACTAAATTAGTTTATTGTCAACCATTATTAGATGTATTAAAGGAATTATTAAAACGTAGGTTTAACGATTATTTTTCATTTGAGTATTCTATCAATAGTCCCATTATAGCAACAATATCTAACCCACAATGTAAGTTAAATTGGTTAAGTAATTACGTAGAAGAAAAAGATATGTTGTTATCTACATTTAAGAAATATATTACCAGATAACGAGGTTTATATAACTACACCAGAACAAAGCGAAACTAATTCAGATGAATTCTATGTTATTGATGATAATGGACCATCCACTTCTAAATCAATGGTATGAATAGAAATACTTAATTATATAAATAGTAAAAATACTAATTTAGATATGCTAAATAATTATCATATTATAAAAATATTATTCATAAAATACAATTCTATACTCCCATCATCCGCGCCGGTAGAAAGAATGTTTTGTATTGCTACCAATATAAATAAACCGAAACGCAATAAACTAAATGATACTAACTTTGAATTGTTAGTTCCATTGAAAGCAAATTCATTATATTAATATTATTTTATTATTAATTTGATCGTATTTCAACATTTTCATAAATAAAAGTTATTATTATATCAACTATTTTGTTATTTCTTGATATAAATATATATAAATTATGTTTAATTTGTTTTCAGTTAGTGACTATCGTCGATCATTTTCTAACGATCGTCGATCGTCGATCGTCGATCATTTTACTCGATCATTTTCAAACGATCGTGATCGTACCATAACTGTTAATCACCCCGACTATCTTACTGAAATATTAAGGGAAAATAACACATCTAGAATACAACGAAAAACCAATAAATACAAATTACTTATACATAATCCAAAATATATATCACAAGATATTAAACAAGAAATATCATTCTCAATATCTGCCCCGAAATTATGGAACAACATCCATTATAAAATAAGAGAAATCACTTCAACCCCACTCTTTAAGTGCAAACTAAAAACACACTTGTTCGAAATCGCGTATAAATAACTTCGAAACACGGCCGAAAACTTACACGATGTTGATGGCAGTGTATAAACCATTAGGTTACAAGGTTACAAGGTTAGTACTACTACTACTACTACTACAATACTACTACTACTACTACTACTACTAATATTATTATAATCAAGAAAATCATCAACATTACACATACTATTCTGTATAAATAAATAATTACAGAATCCATGTATTAATATAATACCAATCAAGTATACTTATAACATAATATTTTGAGATATATACGACATCAATATTATCATATATACGTATTCATACTATAGTATATACCTATAATACCTATAGGTTATAACGTATAATATATATCGTATATAGCATATACGATATACATGATATTTAAACAATAATTAATCTAATAAATGGACGCGGTGAAACTTTATTTAAATAAACCGCACAAGCTTCCCACGTGCGTTCAATCCGTAATACGGACCGTCTACTTTCCATCTAATATCGCCTGGTTCAAATTAGATTTCATATTTCTCAGTATCGTGTTTACTTTCTCGTGATCTCGGTGATAATCTTGTGCCGTGTCGATGTTCTGGTAGTGTTGAGGGGTCAGCCTACTGACCGGTCTCATGAGGTTATTGTCTCTATCCAGGGCATCTAGGCTCAACTGATTGGCATCGTACTGGCGTTTGATCGTCCTGTACGCGATGTATTTATCCACTTCGGCTACGAACTCGGCGGTATTGTCGTCCGTGTGCAGCGTCACCCTAGCCGATGAGCTTCGTTGACTGCTAGCCAATGAGCTTCTTCGACTGTTAGCCAATGAGCTTCTTCGACTACTGTCCAACGAGACGCTTTCTCTAGCCTTCGAACCGAATCTTTTCTGATATGACTTGTATATACCGAACGTCCTGATATCGGGTTTGAACATATACCAACCGCCGGCCACAGCGACAGCTAGTACAAGCACAACTCCGAAGAACACGCCTAGTCCGATCCACAATGCATTGTTGTTATTCGCCATGTCGCACTGTACATGTGTGGGTGAGAGAGGTGTAACGTTAGCCACGTTATTAACCTACGCTAATAATAGTAGTATTAATACGTAATACTTCTATGTATAGTTTGATATACAATACTAATATATATATATATATATATATATATATATATATATATATACTATAACTGCCTGTGTGGCTCAGTGGCTAATGCGTCAGACACACAAGCAGTAGGACACGGGTTCGAGCCTCGTCCGGACCATTAATTAATTTTATAAAATGGGTCTTACAATATTATTTAGAAGTGATATTATATAATTGTGTATAAATAAATGATCGGCTCTCGTTAAAACTATGGATGCCTTTACATGAGAGCGGCTTCGAATGGACATTAGAGCCATATATGGTTATAAGTGAAAACTTCATATAAGTTCCTGGATAGGATGAAAGGACTCCACCAAAATAACAATATATATATATATATATATATATATATATATATCGTATATCGTATATGATAAATGTTAAATTACCTTTTACTATGATCTATTTTATGTTTTTATGTTTACAATTAAATTTATAAAGTAGGATACATTTAGATTAGATTTTTAGATTTTTATATATTTAAATTTATTGAAACAAATTTTAAATAACAATTAACGGGATATCACTAAATTAATGAGAAAATATGTACATTTAGAGTAGAGATTTCTCGTGTATAGTGGTGCAGGTTAATTCAAGTATACTTGATTAGTCGGCTGTATTAAGTATATTCAAATGTTTTGGCTACTAGTGTATGTTGCAATAAAGGCTGGACATTTGTAAACACTAATTATGTGTCTCTAAAGAGTAATACCTATAGTTCTTGTTTATGAATAGAGAAAGTATTGCATGTATAAGCCGATCAGGGATGCTCACATGGGAGACTGCACTGGCAGGTTAGAGGTCAATGATGTCTTCGTACAATACTGTAAGAGTAAATGAAATATGTTGAACGTATTTAAGATACTATTTGTAAGTGGTGTTTGGTCAAGAGTATTATGCCTTCGTGTGCCAATGTAAATGGGTTTGTGTAAGGCTGGTAATGTTGTAGTAGTGTCCTTTAGTAGAATATGGAGTGCATGCATCTAGTTTGTGTCGTACGTCAGTTCATTATGCGTATATATCGCCATCGTTATTAGTCATCGTATTAGTCATCGTATTAGTCATCGTATTAGTCATCGTATTAGTCATCGTATTAGTCATCGTATTAGTCATCGTATTAGCAGAAAGTGATCTAGCATTAATGAGCGTAATAGTAAGTGATTCATCAGTGGGTATTAATCACTTATCGGGGATTGATTTTAAGTAAATATCTTAAGATGACGAGATGTAAACATAACAGTAACCAACGATATCATCAGTCCCGATTAGGTTATATGTATATTCCTACGTATTCGAGATCATTCCTCTACTTCCTCATTAAAATCCATATGTATTAAAATCCCTATATATGTATAGGAATAGCCTATTTTAAATGGGAACTATGGAGGTAAGTGTTGTTATGAGGAAGTAGAGGAATGATCTCGAATACTACTAGGTATATATATACAACGTAATCGAGAGTGATGATATCGTTGATTACTGCCATGTTTATATCGGGTCATCTTAAGATACCTACTTAAGATCAAACCGCGACAAGTGACTATAGTCTATGTTATAGGACATATATGTCCAGTGGACATTCTCAACCTATTGTAATACGAAAAATTAAATAACATTAATTTAATAAATGTATAGTCATGTAGCGTAATCACGTGACCTAATCCTGACCTTCGTAACACCACTATTAAGCATTCCCAGCTAACAGTAATAGCCTCATAATATACTTTACAATTAATAGCATCATAATAATAGCATAATTGACTTTTAATGGAAACATAATAACCGCATAATAGCGTTACAAATTAATAGCAGCATAATAGACTTTTAATGTCAATATAATGTCAACATAATAGCACAATGTAAACATATGCGACTAATAGTTGTGCTATTATGTTGCTATTATGATGCTATTACTGTTAGCTGGGTTATGTAACATCTATATATTACGTCATATGATTATAATATCCGTAAACGATATATCGCAATAATCCGATTATAATCATCTATAATATTAATGTGATATTATAATACGACTGATAATGTTTAGCCTTATCATTAATCCGGCCAATCGCCAGACATAACACCTTATTTAAAACCTAAACCCCACCAAACGATTCCATCTCCTTCTGAAGCGGTAGCGTCTACTAGCTTTAAGGGTGCACTATCGAGATTAACACTCGTCGACGAGTGGTAGATGAGGCTATTTTCATCCGGTTATACGATTTTCGGATAATAGAATACATGTGATATTAGAATACGACAATGCCTATAGTGAGTTATTATGGGAAGGCGTTTACTGTTACTTGTACTCTATTTACACGATTACTATTGGTATTGTAGTATCTATTTAGTATCTATGTAGTATCTATGTAGTATTTATATAGTGTCCAATGGACACTGTCCATGTGTATCGTTAACATTAGTAATACATTTAATATTTTAATATTTTAAAAATTGTACTAAAATGTTATTGTATACAATTTATAAATTAAAATTTTTTAGTAAATGTTTAATTATTAAAAAATAAAACACCCGTACATTTAATTATAATAATATACATAATAGAAGTACCATAAAAGGTAATTCATATATTTATAATTCTAATATTAATTAATAATAGTATATACACACATATATATATATATTGAATTGAAAATTTATTTAAACGCTTAAATAAATCATAAATTATTTCTCAAAAGTGATGACATATATTCAATGACCGAAACGTGACTAAATAAACTAGACATATGTGCTCCTACTGCACTATAAATAGACACACCTATAAATAGACACACCTATAAATAGACACACCTATAAATAGACACACCTATAAATAGACACACCTATAAATATACACACCTATAAATAGACACACCTATAAATAGACACACCTATAAATAGACACACCTATAAATAGACACACCTATAAATAGACACATCTATAAATAGACACACCTATAAATAGACACACCTATAAATAGACACACCAATAAATAGACACACCTATAAATAGACACACCTATAAATAGACACACCTATAAATATACACACCTATACATAGACACACCTATAAATAGACACACCTATAAATATACACACCTATAAATAGACACACCTATAAATAGACACACCTATAAATAGACACACCTATAAATAGACACCCCTATAAATAGACACACCTATAAATATACACACCTATAAATAGACACGCCTATAAATATACACACCAATAAATAGACACACCTATAAATAGACACCCCTATAAATAGACACACCTATAAATAGACACACCTATAAATAGACACACCTATAAATAGACACACCTATAAATAGACACCCCTATAAATAGACACACCTATAAATATACACACCTATAAATAGACACGCCTATAAATATACACACCAATAAATAGACACACCTATAAATAGACACCCCTATAAATATACACACCTATAAATAGACACACCTATAAATAGACACACCTATAAATAGACACACCTATAAATAGACACACCTATAAATATACACACCTATAAATAGACACACCTATAAATAGACACACCTATAAATAGACACACCTATAAATAGACACACCTATAAATAGACACACCTATAAATAGACACACCTATAAATAGACACACCTATAAATAGACACGCCTATAAATAGACACGTGTGTCTATATGTGCATATGCACATAGGTGCACCTATAACATCAGCAGCGTGGCAATCTTGATCACACATATTGTGTCACACAACATACCAATATATTCTTCGTATTCTCCCTCCTATATTTCTGCTATAACCAATATACGTAATATGTACTATAGTCCATGTTATAGGACATATATGTCCTATAACATGTATCCTCCACATGACTAGCGGAAAATACCTAATCTGACATCTCACTGACCACACTGATAACCCAGCAAACAGTAATAGCAACATAATATCAGCATAACAGCATGTGTAATAGCCTCAAATGTTTACATTGTGCTATTATGCTGCTTCTATGTTGCTATTAAATGTCTATTATGCTGATATTAATTTGTCATGCTATTATGCTGCTGTTATGATGTAATTTAAAGTATATTATGCTAATATTATGCTGATATTAGCATAATAGACTTTAAATAACAGCATAACATCAGCATAATAGCACACTGTAAACATTTGAGGCTATTACATATGCTGTTATGCTTCTATTATGCTGCTATTACTATTTTCTGGGAATAAACAAGCCACGCCCACATATCATCCTTTGCAACCGGCCTCGTATGGTAACCCTCGTAGACGATTCGCTACTGAATTCCTTGACCACATATGTGGTGTATATCGGTGGTACGATATTGACGCGATATATTCGATAACGAACTATTGATACTCGGTGACCTAAATATAAACGGTAAAGTGTCTTTGAAAAAGTTCGGTTTTATATATAAATAAATATATTTATACTGATTTAAAGTCAAATTATTGACAACTTAAAATATAAAATGTCATCGTAACCCACTATAGTGGTAAGGGAGGGAAGGGGGTAGTGGCCGAGGACGGAGTAGTGATCGTTTAAATTAACGCTTAAATGGTGCTTGATAGGATAAAAATGTTCTATATACAATATTTAAATAATCAAAATATCTATAATATATAGTATAATTTTTTTTTAAATAATTAATTAATTACTCTAATTTATTATATAATAATTTTTTGTAAAATGTTGACTAAAAACATGATTATATATATTTATGATTATTTATTTGTATATATAATTAAATAATTGAATTAAATAAGGTGCGTATGCATCATAAATATAATTATTTAATATTACACAATTAAAAAAATATAAATCGAATACATTACGAGACACCTATCGCATTTGCTGGTACTAGCGGCCACTACTACGGCCTTGCCTTATTTTAGTGCTTTTTAATGCCTAATCAAACGTTTATATTATTAGGTTAAACACTTTATATATAAAAGTGAAATCACAGTATTCTAGCACTATATGATTTCTAGTTAATTCAAAAAATTAAGAGCCTACAATTCAGTATTTATTGATATATTAGAAATCTTCTAAGGCATAATTATCGGACACTATAGTGTCCGATAATTATGCCTTAGAAGATTTCTAATATATCAATAAATACTGAATTGTAGGCTCTTAATTTTTTGAATTAACTAGAAATCATATATATATCATATATCAAGGGAGTATACTCCCTTCCCTCCCCTATAGTTAAACTTTCTTTTATTTATTACTGAATCAATACACTTAACATCTATTAGATATACTATATATATATATATATATATATATATATATATATATATATATATATATATATATATATATATATATATATATATATATATATATGGTTATTTAGGGGCTATTTCAAATTTTGAACACATATCATTTGGTGTTCCGCAAGTTTCAGTTTTAGGGCCATTCATTTTTCTAATATATATTAATTATATTCGTAATATACTGAAATATTCTAAACCCATAATTTTTGCAGATGATACAAATTATTTGTCAGTAGTAAATCTTTTGATATTCTGCAAACTAATATACAAGATGACCTTTATAGTTTAACTCACTGACTATTTAGTAATAAATTAACATTAAATGTAAAAAAACTCAAAGTTATACTCTATAATATTCTAAATTCTAAATCGAAAAATAAACTAGAATTAAAAGTGTAAAATGAAATGATAGAGCAGGTGAATCAGTTATCGTTCCTTGATATATTAATTTATGATAAATGTTACTGGAATTATTATATAAATTATATCAGTTCAAAACTAAGTAGATACATTGATATTATAAATAAAATAAAAAATAAACTACCTTTAGAAAATCGTATGCAAATATATCATAGTATTTTTGAAAGTCATCTAAATTATTGTTCACCTATTTTGGATAGAACTTTGTTTGTCTAATATTCAGCCAATTGTTATATTGCAAAATAGGGTAATAACAAATTTGTTTTTTTCTTTTAATCTAGATATAGATAAAATGTATTAAAAATTCAATTTTTTAAATTTTAAGATATTATAAATTTTAATATCTTAAAATATATAAATAGATATATGACTATATCTTTGCCTATAATTTTACAATATCTTTTTACACAAAATTCAAATATTTATAAGCCTATATAAGCCTATAAGCCTATATTTATAAGCATTTATCTACAAAATTATTTTTACCCAAAATAAGAACACATAGCAAATCGTTTTGAATCTCTAACAAATCTCATGAGATATGGAATGCATTACCAGCTTCTTTTCACAAATTATTGACTAAAAAACTCTTCGTATTTGTTAACTTTTTATATTTTTGTTGTGTTTAGTTTCTTTATCTTTTTCTCTTTTATATATTTATATTTTTACATATTTTATGCATTTATTTCATTTGTGTTATATATTTTTCTTCTCTTAATATACATTTATATATTAATTATTTATATATATATATACTTTTATTAGTTATTATATTTTATTTTGTATTTAACTGAAAATGATGACCTCTCCTTGATAACAATATGCAAGTATATACTTACTTATTTATTCAGCACGATTTTCATTTACACGAATCAAATTTACAAATAAAATCACTTTAATAATATATACAATGGTATACAAAATTATATAATTATAAATATAATTATATAATTATAAAAATAATTATATAATTATATACACAAATTATAGTTCTAATGATATACAAAATTGAAATTTTAAAATAAGTTATTGTTATTTTATAATTTTCTTATATTTTTGTATTTGTTATTCTTGTAATGTCGTCATCAAGTTGAGTGGGAAAATACCTAGTCAAGCTTTGCTTTGGTATTAGTGTTTACTAGGGGCGCTGCAACATGTGGGACGGGGGGTATGTCCCCCACTTTAAAATCTAGGGGGAACCTCCTATGTATTGGCCCCCCCCCCACTTTTACAACAATATTTATTTGTATTGGTTGGTCTACATACAAAATCGTTCCAGCGCCCCTAGTGTTTACACTCTAGCTGATTATAATATATATATATATATATATATATATATATATATATTGTTATTGTTATTGTTATTGTTATTTTTATTTGGTGGAGTCCTTTCATCCCATCCTCCTGGATGAAGTTTTCACTTATAACCATATATGGCTCTAATGTCCCTTCGAAGCCGCTCTCATGTTAATGCATCCATGGTTTTAACGAGAGCCGATCATTTATTTATACACAATTATATAAGATCACTTCTAAATAATATTTTAAGACCCATTTTATAAAATTAATTAATGGTCCGGACGAGGGTCGAACCCGTGTCCTACTGCTTGTGTGTCTGACGCCTTAGCCACTGAGCCACACAGGCAGTTATACATATATATATATATATATATATATATATATATATATATATAACCATTACAAGTACATATTTGCATTAACAATTTAACACACATATATATATATATATATAACCATTACAAGTACATATTTGCATTAACAATTTAACACATATATATATATATATATATATATACATATATGTATGTATACATATATATATATATATATAGTGTATAATAATACATTTATATTTCAACGCTTAGTTCGATCACGTGAAGTTCCTAAGCAAACGTACAAAAGGAAGTAACTAAAGAGTGTTATAATACCATAGGTAAGTTATATATATATATATATATATATATATTATGTTATACACACGTTATGTTATGTTAGATTATGCTATACACCAGTGAGGGCTCTCGCTATATTTATTTAAATATAATTGCAAACGTATTTCTATTGATTATTATTAACGTAGACAAATATTATAAAAATATTTCGACAGATATTTCCTAAAATATTGTTTTTAAATGTACGCATTTTCTCAGTTTTATATTTCTTCCATATAATATATATATATATAAATCTTAAATAATTTAGAATTATATATGAAGAAAAAAATATAGACTAATTCATATAATACGAATAATATTATGTTCTTCTAATAACTTTGAGTAAACACACACATGACATAGTCATCGCTAAAAATAAATTCATAAAAAGAGAGTTAATTCTTGTTGTACAATTGTTGTAATATCTTATTATCGGCCCCTTATTTATGAACAAAACTACCACATAATATGTATTTATGTATATATGTAATTCATGCAAGCCTAACTTCTCTAGGAATATACCTACTCCTATACTACAATCAAAGATTTTCCGAAGGAAAGATATAACACTTACGCGAAATCGTGTAATTCGAATTTGTATACAAAATACCCTGGTGCCACCTATAGCGGGTTACTTTTAGGAACTACGTGTTGTTTATAATCTAAATTCGTATTTAACTATACACTTTTAAAATGTTAAATAATATGCTTTAAATTAATATTTATATAATGAAAACTAAGTGTTCATTACTAATATATAACAAACAAATTTGATATGTATGTTTTAAATGCTATAAGTATATATTTAGTGAGTAAAAGCTAATTTATATTGCATGTAATTTAATAGAGCAATGAAAACATTGTTGTATGCAAACAGAGCCGAACCTAAATATATTTCAGTGATTTCGATACTACTGCTAGCAGCGGTTAGGGATATTACTAAATTACGTTGCATGCATAGGGAGTGTTATATCTTTGCTTCGCAAAATCTTTGCTTCGCAAAATCTTTGCTACAATTGACATATAACACCCTAAGTGATATAACTGCAAAACTAGATGAAATTAAAAATATAATTGATAATACTTATACAATTACTAATACTCATAAGAAAACTTTGCTGATGCATTAATAAATTATATTTAGCATAAGCTTAACACTATTTATAATAAAATTAATAAATCAGGCAATCATTTAAATTCTACGAAATTAGATTATAAACTTTCTATTACTATTGAACATGTAGATATTAAAAATTTCAATACTGAATATATTACATCATTATTTACCCTACTTAATATCAGTTTTTCTTCCATTACAAACATATATTTCGTAACAATAATGCTTATGTTTACTTTATTAATTCCTTTTCAAAATTTGATTTTTTATCTTGTACTAGATTATCTAGATCTGAATTAATAGGTACCGACTATAAATATATTTTCAAACGTGATTATTTAGATAAAGACATTTTAAAAAAGATAGTTTATTATCAAGCATTGAGATCGAAACTAATATATCTTGTTTTATGTTCAATTTACGGTCAGTTCGTAATAAGGCTGATATTATACATCAAAATATTATTGATTCTAAAAGTTCTATTGTTGCTATTAATGAGACATGGCTGACAAATAATGACTCTTACATTCCTTTACAATTGACTCCAACTAATTTCGATATTATTTAAGCGAATAGACTATCGCTATCCCGTAGATAAGGTTTAGCTATTCTTTATTCGTCTGAAGTTAAGCTAATATCATCATCTATTGCAATTACTATCTCTTGCGAAATACTCAGTTGTCGATTCTTGTAACCTAATTCAATTATTATTCAATTTATCTTATTTATCGTCAACCATCATAATTATTTAACAACTTTTTATCTGAACTTGAATCCCTTTTTGATTCAATCTCGACAGATAATTTGATAATTCTTGGTGATTTTAATGTTCAAGTAATACACATTCGTTATGCTCTGAATCATTTAAGAAGCTTATCTTTGAAAATTCTTATAATAACTTATTGATTTCCCAACACATATTAGTGGTAATACCATTGACTTGAGAATTATTCCCCCTGATTCAGCTATTATTTCAAAACCCACTCAAGGTAACCTGATTTCTGACCATTATGTTATTTCTTTTGATATACTTGTCTCTCCTTTTATATTTAGTGACCATGTAAAACACTACAGAAACATTTCAAAAATTAATCTATAATTGTGTATAAATTCTGTATATGCTTATATATCTATTCATAATACATCTTTAGCGAATTACATATCTTATGATAATTTTAATGACACATTACGATATTCCCTTGATGCACATTCACCTTTAATAATTAGTACCAATAAATATGGTGCTCAGTCTCCTTGGTTTAACAATGACCTTGTTCTTCTAAGGAGAAGACTTCGCTACTCTAGTTGATATATCAGTTGAAATTCAAACGAAGCAAATATTGCACTCATCTTGAATCTTTCAAAAATATGAGATCTTTGTACAAGAAAAAGTTGATCAGCAGCAAAATCTTCCTTCTATGCTGATAAACTTAATAAGTATGGCACTTTTTCCAAAGACGCTTTTAAATTAGGTTTTTCTCTAATTGGTAAAAACGGAATAAAAAACTACCAGATGGTTCTGATGATAATCTTTGTTCTTGATTTGCTGACTATTTTCAAAATAAAGTTTTACAAATAATAGAAGATCTTCCTGTAGTAGATTCTATTTATTTTGAAAATCCACCTTTTTTCCGATATTAAAGAAACATAATCTCTATTTTTCCAAACTATCCAACTATCGTCCTGTTTCGCAATTATCATCAATTTCTAAACCATGGAACTTAATTGCGCGTCAGATTATTGATTATATCATATCGAACTATATTGAGGATTGCTTTCAGAGTGCATACCTTCCCAATCGTAGTACATAAACTGCCTTAAAATTGTGTGTAGCGATATTATACTATCCATGGATAAAAAAGGCTTCTTGTTATTTGTTTCTTCTTGATCTATCTAGTGCCTTTGATACGTTAAATCATAGGATTCTTTTTTACCGTATACGTAAAATAGGTATTCATGGACAAGTTCACAACTGGTTGGTGTCATTTTTAATAGACTATCTTCGGTAAAGATCAAGTCATCTTTGTCGGCTCCACTAGATCACACTAATGGCGTTCCTCAAGGATCAGTACTGGGTCCGATTATTTTTATTTTGTATATTCTTCCAATTAATTTGATTTTTAAAATATCCATATATTCATTATCACTTCTTTGCTGATGACTTACAAATTTATACTTTTTTTCCAACTGGTTCTGATATTGACATAATTCAACTTTCAATTGCAAACTGTATTAATGATTTAATCTCTTGGTTTTCATGTAATTCTCTTTCATTAAATATTACTAAAACTGATAGCATTATACTTTCTATATCTCTTTCTTCAATTACTCTCACTCATCCATTCTTTATCTCACTTCCTATCTCAAACACCATCACTACTCTAGGTTTTACTATAAATAATGCATTATATTATTAAGTACATATATCAAACACTGTCCGCACTGCTAATTATTTCCTGTATATTTTAGGCAATGCTCGTTCTAAGCTAACATTTACTTGAACTAAATAATTATTGTTATTGTTATTGTTATTATTATTTTTATTTGGTGGAGTCCTTTCATCCCATCCAGGAACTTAGATGAAGTTTTCACTTATAACCATATATGGCTCTAATGTCCCTTCGAAGCCTCTCTCATGTTAAGGCATCCATGGTTTTAACGAGAGCCGATCATTTATTTATACACAATTATATAAGATCACTTCTAAATAATATTTTAAGACCCATTTTATAAAATTAATTAATGGTCCGGACGAGGGTCGAACCCGTGTCCTACTGCTTGTGTGTCTGACGCCTTAGCCACTGAGCCACACAGGCAGTTAATTACATTAATTAGTATTTAGTCGACTTAGATATTGTAATTCGCTTTTTATTAACATTTCGCAAAAAGTAATTAAAAAAATCTATTCAATACAACGTAGAGCTGTTCGCATATTATTTAAGCTAAAGTATACTGATATGGACATATATATACATTCCATAATGGCGACACTCGGGTGGTTGAAGTTTCGAGATATATGCAAGTTTCGTCTTCTTTGCATTACTCACAAGGCTAAATATATGGGAGTTCCGTCATACTTATCGAAGGGACTCATAATTCGAGCAACTACTCATCAGAGTCGCAAATGTGAGCTGATGAAACTCTCTGTACCGCTTGTCTCATCTATATATGCAGATGATGCTTTCACTATTGCTGCTCCTAAGTACTGGAACAGTCTTCCCAATGAATTATGGACCATATCATATTTTATTACTTTTAAATTTCGACTATATTCATATATGTTATCATTATAATTTCTTCTTTTTAAATTTATTATTATTCGTGTATTTATTTATTTGTTTTATTATTTCAACTTGACGTATATAAACGTCTATCGTTTTCATTGAGTCAATAAACCTTTCTATTATTATTATTATAAACTACGCTCTACTCAGTCCACAAACTAATTAAATCTCTATTAAAAACGCATCTATTTAACATTGTATTTCCCTGATCACTATTTGTATCACTATTTGTATCACTATTTACAATCTTATATTAATGTTTGGTACTTTCTATATTCCTATTGTTCGTTATTATTAGTTATTTTATTTTCGTTTATGTTCCGTTATATTGTTTTTTGTTTTTACTTTAGAGTCTAAAGTTTAGACGCTTGATTTCTCTGGCTCAACGAGTCTTTAAAATAGATTAAATTAAATTAAATTAAATTATGAATTCACATAAATATAATTCACAGAATATAAATTAAAACAATAAAGCCCTCCCATGCCCATTACCAATTGGAACCAATCCATTAAGACCAGTTATAATCGCTCGTCGGGGCATACAAAGATTATAGAGAGTATTCAAAAATATAGAAAACTATTTCCTAATTGTATAAAATATTTTACAAATATATTTTATAAATAATTAAAAAGATGTACAAATATTCCAAAAATATTTTAAAAAATGGAGACAAATTTATAAAAATATTATCAGTACTCCGTACGGACAATATTTGTTCGAACGGTGTACGGTGTATGGTACATGGTACCTTCATATAAACATTCGTATATAATTTAAAAACTTTAAACACTATATATTTTTGAGTATTTACTGATTTAATATAAAAATTAAGAATTTTTAAATTGGATACATAGAATTTGTAACGATATTTGACGATAATTTAAAGTATAAATATTTTCTAACGTTACAAAATAAATAAATAATAATACGTAATTAATAAAATTAAATAAATGAAAACGTTATGCAGATAGGTACAGTAAAAATAAACAAAAATAATCGAAAATAAGAATAAAATACATTGTGATAATTCAATGGCATCGAAATATTCAATTTCTACTTTAACTATAATTAATTATCCTCATCTTTGTAACCTATAATAGTAATACATTATTAATTACATAGTTTAACATATAAACGATAAATTAAATTGCAAACGGAATATGTTAAAACCAATTCTATAGAATTAAATAAACAAATACGTAAGAATAGTAAATTATTAATGTTATATGTTAATAGTATAATAAATTTGAAACATATAATGTGTATATTTATAGGTTTGTATACGATGTGGCACCAATACGTGTACAGTGGATATGTGGCAGCGTCTCGGAAACTATAGTTCAGGAAACGACTATAGTATATTTCATTGCACGCGAGAACTTCTATTTGTTAATGCTTCTTAATATATATTTGTTTGAATGTGCATTTGTTTTAATGCATTAACATTCACAATAGCCTATGGGCTATATATATACGCATATATTACCATTATCCAATGTTATTATATTACATTGTAAAAAATATAACACTACTTTAATGTATAATTGAAAATTATTTGGAGAAGTAGTCAAATAAGTTTAACAATTAAATTGAACCTATACAATTCATTAATTCTATCCACTCTTTTATACGGCACATGGACTCTTCTCGAAGATTCTAAGAAACGATTTAATTTTGTAAAATGTAAGTCACATAGAATAATGCTAAATACCATATATAGACAACAGAAGACAAATGTATATATCCATGAAGAAATGATATCTAGAATTGGTTCATACGAACGTGTTTTACAAAGAAAGTGAAAAGAGAAAATGAGTTGGTTTGGCCATGTGTCTCGACATGACACATTAGAAAATACTATTTTACAAGGTCGTGTTGAAGGTACAGGAAAAGAGGTCGCCCTAATAAATGGAATTGGATTTCCGTTTTCTATGAGTTATTGTTATTGTTATTGTTATTGTTATTGTTATTTTTATATGGTGGAGTCCTTTCATCCCATCCAGGAACTTAGATGAAGTTTTCACTTATAACCATATATGGCTCTAATGTCCCTTCCAAGCCGATCTCATGTTAAGGCATCCATGGTTTTAACGAGAGCCGATCATTTATGTATACAACATTATTTAAGATCACTTCTAAATAATATTTTAAGACCCATTTTATAAAATTAATTAATGGTCCGGACGAGGCTCGATCCAGTGTCCTACTGCTTGTGTGTCTGACGCCTTAGCCACTGAGCCAGTCATGCAGTTTTCAATTTTATATGTATGATGCATTTTTAAAATAATTTTAACTCATCTGATGCATTTATTTTTCTCAGTGGATCTTTACTCGATGTAACGAAATACCAGAATATATATATACGGCTTACTCGATATAGGCGATGATACTAATATCAAAGTATACTTATGAGTCATAAGTATGAGTCATGAACAATGGTATTAGTCATACGATTCTACTTATTCATTAAATACTTATAAAATATAATATATATTCTTATATATTAAATATTCTTTCGCCTATAGGGGAAAGTCTCCAATTACCGACTCCTACATTGTTATTTATATTAACTTATTCAACATTCAATATATTTATTGACATTTTGTAATTATGTTAATAGTATACTATATACCATATATGTACACACTTTTTATAGTATACCATATATGGCAGTAAATAATGTGGATATTTTAAATTGTTGAGATAATTGTAATGACAATAATAAACATGGGGGTCGGTAATTGCGATGCATAATGTTCGTAATACCCACCACCTACAATATGCACGGAGAAATAATTGAAATATTATAATATCCAGTTGAAATATCAGATATAAATATATATGAGTTACAAAACGCGTGAAATTTATTTATTATTGAATTTAAGTTTTAATATACATATTACATTTATATGTATTATATTAAAATAGTGTATATTATTATTTCATATTTATTTATTAATCAATATGTATATAATGTAATGTCAGCATGAATCCTTATTCTATACAAATGACGCACACACAACATACGATACATTTTAAATTAAAACATGGATATATTTGTATTGAATATTATAAACCACATGGGTTGGTATTAGGGTAATTTAGGTGGACGGTATTAGGAAAATCATATGTGTTGCTATAATTAATATATATTAATTAATACTTATTAATATTAAATTATGTTTATATTAGGAGGGTTTTAGGTATTAGGAGGAGGAGGTAGGTAATTGGAGACGTTCCCCTATATCTATAAATAAAGTCACGTGATTAAGAAGGACACGTGTGTCCTTAAGCATACGTTCAGAGGATCACATACAGTTATCTTATGTATAATTGCTACCAGTAATTCGGACACCGATATAAATGTCCATTAATTATTACATTTATGTATTGTTTTTTATATATTATTGTCACACTATAAGAATTTTATAATTAAATTAGTGTTTAAATAAATCATCATCATCAGCATCATCATCATCATCATCATTATGTAATGTGCATTGTCTCGAGACAACGATAAGACGATCGTCTTATCGTAAACAAAATAATATTTACGTAAACATGAGAATGTACGACGTTGACATGAATACCTACTTATCTCATTTAATTTTCCAAAATTATATCTCCACTCGCGAAATTGTATTTAGATAATTAAACTTTATCACCGACGCGTTATTAAGCGACTATGATGTGGAAATCAATACGTAGCAATACATAGCATCGAATGACTGTAACCTATACATTCTAGTGTAGAGTTAATGTATGATAATAATCGTCTGCTTCGATACGATAATCGTAGCTAACGTACATGCATCTGCATTTACATGTATAAGCATACAGATGGTATACTATACAATGTTAAAAATAAGGGTCTAACATTATAAATTATATGGTATAACATATGGAAATACGAGTTATACCATACAATTACGTTAAATGGTATAATATCACATATTATATGGTATAACATTTGTTTTTTTTAGTTATACCATATAGCTATAAGCTAGCTTAATGTAAATGGTATAAGATCACAAATTATATAGTATAACATTTGTTTTTTTTAGTTATACCGTAAATGGTATACCAGGACGCCACGGGGTTATACCATTTTTTAATCAATGTTATACCATTTATTTCTAACAGTGTATGTATGCTTATACGTGTAAATGAAACAAAAACGTATACGTTAGTACGTTGGTACGTTTCGAAGAACGCTTGCTAAGGTTGGTACATTGGTAATCATATATATTGAGTGGGGACTCATTATAATGTCTAGACCTCACTCTAACGTCTATGCAGATAAGTATTCTAATAGTATGTCACGTATACGATCAATAGATCATAAGTATAGCGTATAGAAGAATAACTAATTAAGTATGCAAACGTGTTATTTAATTCGTTTCATTTGTTTTACGCGTTAACGTTGTTATGATTTTAAATTAAAATATTCGTCGATCTATTAAAATCACTAAATAAGATTTTAAATTAAAAACTAAATAATAAACATTTCATTAAATCGTAAACATTATACGCGAAGGTTCCGTTTAACGGTAAGTTTAATATATAATGTTTCTTCATATACACATACATATATACATATATGTATGTATACATACATACATATACTATTATAATACACACATTATTGTACGCGTTAGTTTGTATGCATCTATCGCTTACCTACGGCTATAATGTATACATACAGGTATTATGTATACATTTCATCCTATATAATCGTATTTGTAAAGATACTTGTCTGAAAACTTCGCTTTTAAGTTATTATCATTAATAACAGTCGCTGTTCAACTCGTAGCGTACTATTCGAATACGACTTGCCGCTTCAGTCGGATATAACCTACCATCTTTGTTACACTCACCCTGTGAATAGTCTCAGTATTAGTAATACTGTATTATTATCATATTTTGGTTTTTACACCAGTGTAATTATATAAACAATGCTTATCGAGATAAATACCCTTTGTTATCGTCTCACTGTAATGCATATACGTCTAAATATCTAAAGTCGTACCGCATAAGTTCGTCTTAACATCGACAACCTATTATCTAATACACGAAGTCGCTTAAACAGTAAACCTAGATCGCTTAGATCCGGTTATAACGCTTGTCCGGTATATAGACCCTCGTCAATGAGGGGCGTATTAGTTAATAAGGGGCGTATTAGTTACATTTTTAATTACTGATACGTTTGGCACATCGGACAGGTTTAAGAGGACAGTGTTAAGTATATTTCTAGGAGATAATCTCTACTTATAAGCATATTAGGTATACCTCATTAGAGCTACACACACCTGTATACACTAGCTTTAGCTACGTTATCTTATTTGTATACACCATATATATCAACATATATTACATTTATGAATATTATATATATATATATATATATATATATATATATATATATCTTCATCCTTTTTTAAATATGGAGTTCCTTTCTATTATTTAAGAATTCTCCCCCATCTCAGTCTCCCCCACCTCAGTCTCCCCAACTCAGAACCCCCATATCAGTCTCCCCCATCTCAGTCACCCCATCTCAGTCTCCCATTACCAGTACCCCCACCTCAGTACCCCAATCTCAGTCACCCCCATATCAGTCACCCCCATATCAGTATCCCCCATCTCCCCCCATCTCAGTACCCCCATCTCAGTCTCCCCATATCAGTCTCCCCATCTCAGTCACCCCATCTCAGTCACCCCTAACTCAGTACCCCCATCTCAGTCACCCCCATCTCAGTCACCCCATCTCAGTCACCCCATATCAGTCACCTCCATCTCACCCCCCCCCCATCTCAGTCTCCCCATCTCAGTCTACCCCATATCAGTACCCCCATCTCAGTATCCCCCATCTCGCCCCCCCCCCCCATCTCCCCCCCCCCATCTCAATACCCCCCATCTCAGTCTCCCCATATCAGTCACCCCAACTCAGTCAACCCCATCTCAGTCTCCCCCATCTCAGTCTCCCCACTCGTACACTGATGATACATAGCTTAATACGCTGATGACATTTACGATCCAAAGTTGGTCCAACACTTATTTCTAATTTATTTTTATAAAATCCACCCACCGTTATATTTATGATAATTCTCTAATCGCGTATTCCACCAAGTGGATACCATGTGTTGTGATCTCCTCTCACCTAAAGTACCTTTAACGATATCACCTATAGTTGCATATATATATAAACAATATATATATATATATATATATAAACAATATATATATATATATATATATATATAAATATACATTGTGATTAACAACACCGACATCATATATTCTAATAAAGTTATATATATATATATGAATATTTCGATAGAACCCTATATATACACATCATCACATTATCGATATTAGTATCTCGTATTTATAGGGGCGCTACAACAGGGGGGGCGGGTGAATGTGTCCTCCCGTCCCCCACTTTAAAATATAAGGGGAACTCCTATGTATTGGTCCCCTCCACTTTTACCACACAATTTATTTTGATTGGTCGGTCGCCCCTAACGTACAAACTCGTTCCAGCGCCCTCTAACTATAGGGTATAATTATATACAATTTCAATTTAATTTTTCTATCTCATATATAACTGCCTGTGTGGCTCAGTTGGCCTAGACGTCACATAAACAGTAGGACGCTGGTTCGAGCCCCGTCCGGACCAATACAATATTATTTAGAAGTGATCTTATATAATTTTGTATAAATAAATGATCGGCTCTCGTTAAAACCACGGATGCCTTAACACGAGAACGGCTTCGAAGGGACATTAGAGCCATATATGGTTATACGTGAATAATTCATCTAAGTTCATGGATGTAATGACTCCATCAACATATCAATAACAATAACAATATGTAACCCCATTTACAATATAATAATTGTTGTATGGTTTATCATGTACCTATTTGTATTGTTATGGCATACGACATTCCACATTACATGACTATAAATTAAAATTACAAATACTACATAATTCGTTAGGTATATAAATAAATATTATGTTTACCTATATTCCTTAATATATATCCTATATATATATATATATATATATTACTACTAATAATAGTTATCTCTATTGTACCAGTTATTACCTTATATATATACCCTCAGTAGTTCTCTACACTTTTATATTTTTCTCCCCTATCTTAAATGTAGCTCCTATTCCAATACTATTTGAGAATGACATATTTGCATCCCATTATCTATAGAATAATCTCGATCTATTATATACTTTAATAAATATACTATAGTGGTGCTGATGAAGATTCTATTTAAACAATAATGCAATTATAACATTATTGTAGTGCGACAACAATATGCAAAAACTATGAATAGGTAAACGAAATAGTGCTTTTAAATGAATACTAAAATACACCTATAGGTGAAAATATATTTTCAATTTACTATCCCTGATTAATATACGTTAATATGTATGGATGTAGTGTACTATTTCGTATCGTTATGTTTCATTAGTTATTTACGTTATATTTACGTTTCTTGTATCGGTCGCGTATAGTATGCGTCTATTATTGTGATGTTCGCTTGTATCGGTATAATTATTATACGAAATAAAATAGAGACAACTAATTATATATATATATATATATATAATATTCTATCGTCCAATAGAAAAATTCCCCACCACCTTTTTACAGAACAGGTCACATGTTCAACTATGTTCTTTTTTTGAAAAATTATTTGAAAATAAAATTGCAATAATTACTGATATTATTAGCGCTTCTACTCAATCCATACTTAATCATACCATATCTATTGCCATCCTATTAACTCATTAAGTATATTCACTATCCATTTATGATACGTTGTAAATGATCTACTCGTGAAATAGTACATTACCTTATCCACTGATCCCCTGCTTATATCGTTATACCACAAACAGTTCCCTTATTTATCTCTATTTTCTCGTACACGCTATATCTGGCCGCTACGCCCTGCCTCGAGGCTGCCATAAACTCTCATGATCTCTAAATATAAACAAACCTTGACCCGAACTCCCTTAGCAATTATCGCCCGATCTTCCATCTACCTTTATTCCGTAAAATGTTTTACAACAAAATCTATAGATAGTGTACACTAGAAAGATTGTTTCCAAACAACTTAAGTAACCGAATACGGACACTCTCGGTATCTCAGAAACCATAAAGCCTACAATAAAATGTTAATGAATAAAATATGCATAATTATATAAATAGTCTAAATAAGTATTTTTTATTTTTTAATTATTCAAAATATTGCTGATATATCCAATAAACTGATTTTTATATTATGTTATTTAATTTATAAAAAAAAATGTAAACTTAAAACCTTCTCAAGAAAATACAAATGTATCGGTAACAATATATTATTAAAAAATAAAGCATTTTCAACATTATATATAATTACTATATTTGTTATAAAATATTAATTAAGTTATAAGCAAATATCTATAGATCATATAAATCCCTAATACGTACACTCTATATTTCTTAATACGGAAAACCTATAACCAATCAGCGCGCAGCATGTGAACTATTCTGATTTTCATAAAAATCGCGTGTGTTATAAATTATAGTTATACATTTTTATTATTTTATTAATTAATAATACAATTTAAGAATCTAATAATAACATTTTTAGATATATCTTCATTGGTGGTATTAATATTATAACTTATATAACTTATAATATATAACTACATAACTTATAATATTAATACCACCAATGAATATATATATATAAAAATGTTATTATTTAGATACTTAAATTGTATTATTAATTAATAAAATAATAAAAATTAATAAATTAATTACTAATTAAATTATATTAAATTATTCATAAAATTAATTATAAATAATGCAATTGTAATTTATCTGGTTGGATCATCAATAATATATAGATTACCTAGTGGTATATATGGTGTTCGTATCGTAACACAGTGTGTCCGTATTCGGACATGGGTACCGAATACGGGCACCCACGTTATCTATTGAATAAAAAGATTAAATAAAATTTTAAAATCACAATAATATCTATAATCATATAATATTATAATAAATAAATTGTAATTTTTAAATAAAAATATTGAGTTATAAAATGTTAAGACTATTCTATCGTTAAAGTGTATTTGTAATAATTTTTGGAAAAAAACGAACCCTAGCCGAGGTGAGACTCTAGCCAAACGAACCCGAGCCCGAGCTGATATGAGACGTTAGGTAACAGAGACTGAGACTGCATCATTCTTTAGATTTTAGCATCATGTACCGCATCACTAGTATCTATAGACACATCTATTATCTAATACAAAAACGCACAATATTACCTTCTCTTTGTTACCGAAATATACTCCTCTCCTTATATCCCGCGGATCTCTTTTACATGTGTCCTATTTTCTAGAGTTTTTAGAAATATATAGCTATATATAGTTATCCTGCCTCATACCATATGACCTATCATATCCCTCGAACGTTTTATAAATATTACCGCTTCTTTACTCTATACCTTTAATCATTAAATAATCCAACTCATTATTTCCTTATTTGTTATTCCCGCGCGAGTGAATGGGCCTATTTATATGAACCTATTTGAGTGCATAATAAAATATTTATCATCCTCATCACACACACACACACACACATATATATATATATATACATACATACATTTTTACATTTTTCGGTTTTCGGACTGCGAACTGTGCTTATAAAGCAATCGGCCGTCCATATATATTTTAAGTTAATGTTTCATATTAAATAGGTAGGTTTTCAGTAGTTTCTTGAAGTTGGGAGTTGATGGTGTAGTACGGATGGATGTGGGGAGAGTGTTCCACGAGTATGGGACGGATATTGCCCATGCGCGAGTGTTGGTTGAATGTAAGTTGTGTTAAGGAGGAAGTTGAAGTAGAAACGTATTGGTGGAGCGTGTAGTGGTACTAGTTGGTAATTTAAGTTTGATTAGGGATGCTAGGTAGGCAGGAGAGTCATGGTGGATATATATATATATATATATATATATATATATAAATTAAATATAACCGATTACTAATTTTAAAATAGCATGTGTTATTATTTATTTACATTTATTTAGTATTTTACTAGTATTATTATACAACACTATAGCTAGAGTGATTATATTTACACCGCCCTATTATATATATATATATATATATAAATATATATATATATAAATATAATAATAAAACGCATTAATCGCCGAGTTACTTTACACTACCCCCCGTTCACAGTCCGCATAAAAAAGAACCTCGCACACAAAAGAACCTCGCACACAACAGAAGCTGCCATGTCTCAAAATAGCGGCTTTTGGACGGCCGTCTGGATAACGGTCGCCGTGATTGTATTCGTATCCCTGGTAGCCATCGCCGCCCACCCGCGAGTTAGGCCGAAGATCAAGTCGCTGTTCAAGTGGAGAAAGGGGCGTATCGAGAATCCGGACGCCGGCATCGACACTGTCAGTAGGCGTAACTCGGTGTTGGACGGTCGGGATAACTCGGCGCTGTACCAATCGGAAATGAAGCTGAGGAATCGGTACGCGGTGAAGAAGGGAAAGTACGACGCCAACCGGAAGGAGATGAACCTGCTGAACTACGAAACGAAATTGATGGCGCTGCCGAAAATGAAGAATCCGAATTACGTGGGTAAGATGGACCGCATCAAGGCTATCGAACTCGACCAGGTGAAGCTGAAGCGAGTGATGAAAAACATAAAGAAGGACTTCAACGACGAGAATCTGAAACTGATGGCCGGACGGGAGGTGGACGCCGCGGAATACGCCCCGGATGTTAGGATCAGCGGACCCGTTAGACCGGAACTGACTTAATCGCGCGATAATAAAAACTGACATCGATACTCTTATTATTTATTGATTAGTATTATTTCGTTAACTATTTAATTCATAGGTTTCTAAATCGTATAATAGAATGCATATTTTAGAATATTATATATAAAGATATATATATATATATATAATATTTAAATTATATAATATAATATATACTCTCAATTGGGGTATATACTATATTATACACAATACTATATGGAATCTATTCGGTTATTAAACTCTTCTGTATTATCTGATAACCAACCGAGATAAAAAACCACACACTGGAATCCGTAGTCGACATATATATATATATATATATATATAAACTAAAGATAGATACCCGCTTAAAGATACTTATCTATAGAAACTACAATATACCTACATTTTATTGACATTTATTTATATGTTTATATGAAAGTATTTCAATGGTAAATTGTTAATGTAGTATATTAAAATATGGAATTTTACAAATGTCTACATATATATATATATATATATATATATATATCCATTATACACACTTTAATGTATGCATATATTATAATTTGTCTATTACGGTTACTCTCAACAATTTAAATTATATTTAACATTTTACCTATCGCATAGTATTTGGGAGCGCAGTTGACTTATTCGCGAGGTCTTTCAATGTATTCCTGTTCATCGTCGCTCTCATCGCTTCGCTGTTTTTCGATTATATACTTTAAACTAACTATAATATTGATATATGAACTACACTTTTATTACTTTTAAATGTCGACTATATTCATATATGTTATCATTATAATATCATTCTTCTTTTTAAATGAATTATTATTCGTGTAATTATTTATTTGTTTTATTATTTCAACTTGACGCACATAAACGTCCATCTTTTTCAACTGAGTCAATAAACCTTTCTATTAGTATTAGTATGTACTACACTTTTTCCTCCTCCTCCTCCCCCTCCCCCTCCTCATTTTACCCCCCATTAAACTAAGACCTCCTATAACCTCGAGGTTGTATACATACATCCTTGTATATATATATATATATATATATATCATCCTCCTATATACATACATCCTCCTATAGGAGGTATTGATTAAAACTGCGTACTCGTACAACATACGTACGTCCACAAAACTTTTCCCGGTCATAATAACTAACCCTATAATGAATTAGGAGATTAAGATGCGCTAAGGCTTCGTGAAATCTTTATCGTTACGCTAACAATAATATAGTTTACCTTTAATCTATTACGACATTGTCATCCTAGTTCTATAACTTTACTATCGTATTGATATCCTATTGTTCTGCTGCTAGTTTATTCTAACCTAATTCACTCGTTGTATGGAATATCAGTAAACTCGGGCCAGGTGAACTGGGACCATTTTTGAAGTAATAATCGGACCACTTTTGAATAAGATTCGGCCCATTTTAAAATAACTATATATAGTATACTTCTATGATATGGGTTAAAGCATAAAAGTGGTCCGAGTTTTCTTCAAAAGTGGTCCGATTTTACTTCAAAAGTGGTCCCAGTTTACCTTGTCCGAGTTTACTGGTACCTGTTGTATGTATGTCCTATTATTATTTACTTATTGCATATAATCGATTTCTAGTGCTCCGTTGCCTATCAAATTAACATCAGTGTTTATTCTAGTCTACCAGTTATAAGTTTAAATGAAATGGAATATAATTATTTTTATTTATAATTTATTTGATATAATTATATATAATAATAAATAAATAATAATAAAATCAGATTTGGCAATTGCCTGGGTGAAGGAAGAAGCAGAGCTTATCAAGTCTTTCACCCTTTTATGATTACGAGGAGAAAACAATATATAGGAATATAATTAAAATCAAGAAATAGTAGAACAAAAAATAGAGTGAAAAATTAAATTAGTAAAATAAATCATCAACTCATAAAGCATAAACAACCATAACAACCTATATCAACTTTTCGAATGTGGGTTCATCAAGTCCAAAACCTTAGGGAATATACTTTCGCCAATAGTAGGACCAATAGTGTACCTATATACACTGGTAACATTTGGAGCCAGCAAATGAATCCATACTACCCGATATAAAATATGACAAATAATTATTCCATAATTATTCTACTACATCTTAATATAAATATATAAATGTAATAAAAGAAAAAAATAATTAAAAATAATTAAAAATAATACAATTATAAATAGTAAAAAATGTATAAGTTTATATTCTTTATAAAGAGTAGAACAAGATTTAGATAAAATAATAAAAATACAATAATATTATTAAAAAACTCCTCGTAATCTAATCATCATTATAATAAAATATATAAATATATATAAACATATAAATACAATTATAATACAAATATATTAAAAAGTTATAATAAAAAAATTAGGAAAAAACTATACAACTAAATTATAATAAACATTAAAAACTTAGATTAAAAATAAAAATAAAAGTAAAAATTAGAATAATAATATTAATAATAATATTACAACAAATTAGTCAATTAAAATTTGCAATAAGTCATTTTAAAAGTAAATTATATTATAAGTCGGATAAAAGTTAAATAAAATTATGTCATGAGTCAGCTAATAGTTAAAGTCATAGTTTTATAAAGTTATTTAAAAATTAATAATATTAATATTTTCATAATTCAAATTAAAAGTTATAAATATAAATTAAAAGGACAATTAAAAATTTAATAATAACTATTCAATACATATTTTTTTTAAATAAGTTCTTTTAAATAAATTGAAATTTAAAATCTTTCTTATGGAATCATCTAAATTATTCCATAGTCTAGGACCTGTGATAGATAAGCAGAAAGATTTTCTATATGTTCTAACTTTTAATCTATGAAATAAATAGGTATTATGTAATTTAATTGAATATAATTTTTGCAAATTAATAGGTAATAAATTATTCCTGGCCCTAAACATAAACTTTATGGTGTTCATTTTTACGATATCATGAAATTGTAATGACTTATGAATAATATAAAAAGTTGAATAATTAGAATCATTATTTATCATTTTCAAAGCTATTTTTTGTAATATACATATTTTATTTAAATTTGAAAAAAATGTATTACCCCAAATATGACAACAGTATGTAAGGTGAGAATAAAAAAATGAATTATATACCAATACTAAAGATTTCAATTTCAATTTAAATTTCACTTTATTTAAAATACCAATAGCTCTAGATAATTTCGTAGATACATAATTAATTTGTGATTTCCAATCTAATTTGTCATCAATTATTATTCCTAAAAATTGTAAATGTGTTACTTGTTTGATTTTATTATCATTAATATTGACATTCAATTTAACATTATTATTTTTATTTCGAATATTAAACAGTAATAAACTAGATTTACTAACATTAAGGGACAATTTATTAATATTCAACCAATCAAAGAGCTTATTTAAGTTACGTTGTATATTAGTTTTTAGAGCAGTGATTGATTTATCAGAAAAAATCAAATTAGTGTCATCAGCAAATAATATAGGCTTAAATGAATTATATATGTTTGGGAGATCATTGATGTACAATACAAATAGCAGTGGCCCCAAAACCGAACCGCGGGGACACCACATGCAATATTATTAATATTTGAAGTAGTATTCATAAAACTAACATACTGTTGACTATCTTTTAAATAGCTTTCTAATAATTTGAGAGCTATCCCTCGTATACCATGTATACCTACGCAATAATTTAAATGTTCCAAATTTAAATTAACTGTTTCAATAATATCTGAATGTGCATCAGAAGTGATACATTTTTTCCCATATTGCGAATCACTGATTATATTAAACTTGTTTAAACATTTTAAAATTCTGACTTTTATTAATTTTTCCAATAATTTTGAGAATTGGGGTAATAATGAAATGGGTCTATAATTTTCTGGTTTAGATCTTTAAATAATGGAATTACTTTAGCTTTTTTTTAAAGCGATTTGTAATATTCCCTCAGATAGAGATCTATTAAATAAATGAAATAATATTGGACAAATAATATAAACAACATTACTGTATTTAACTTTGGTTTCATTTATGATTCTTTCTATTTCAAAAATTGGAAAGATAGGAGAGAGGAATAATGAATTTTTATTAGTTGGAGGTATCGTATGATATATGTTATTATCAGATGTAGCTTTGATATTTTCTGATAATTTTAAAACCTATATTGCTAAAGTAATCATTAAAATCATTAAGTTTAGGAGTGTTAACCTTATTTACAACTGATTTATTTGTATTATTTTTTTTATTATTAATTACATTATTTATAATAGACCATGTATTTTTTATGTTATTTAGACTAGCGATTAATTTATTGGAGTTATATAAATACTCTGAGCGACGTATTAAAGATCCTAGTATATTTTTATAATGTTTATAATAGATTAAATTAACTAAATTTGTTTTATTCTTTAAAACTTTAGTATATAATTTATTTTTTATTTTAATATATTTAATAATACTGTTGTAAATCCATGGTTTTTTATTATTTTCGATATCTTAAATTTTGATTAAAGGAATATATTCATTATATAATACAATTAAATCTTCGAAAAATGTATCATATATAATATATTATTTAACATTTTAAAAGTGTATAGTTAAATACGAATTTACATTATAAACAACGCATAGTTCCTAAAAGTAACCCGCTATAGGTGGCACCAGGGTATTTTGTATAGAAATTCGAATTACACGATTTCGCGTAAGTGTTATATCTTTCCTTCGGAAAATCTTTGGTGTTATCATTAATTTTTCTAATATATTTATATTTACCTTTATTAATTAATTTATTTGTTGCATAATTAACATCATAAATAATACAGATCGGAAGATGATCACTAACATAACTTATAAATATATTATTACGAATAGGATTACAATTAACTTATATATATATATATATATATATATATATATATCAATATTATCATAAATATAATTCCAATTATGTTTTGTTATATTAATTTGGAAACTAGATATAGTGTTATCAAAGATTTTGCGAAGCAAAGATATAACACTCCCTATGCATGCAACGTAATTTAGTAATAGCCCGAACCGCTGCTAGCAGTAGTATCGAAATCACTGAAATAGATTTAGGTTCGGCTCTGTTTGCATACAACAATGTTTTCATTGCTCTATTAAATTACATGCAATATAAATTAGCTTTTACTCACTAAATATATACTTATAGCATTTAAAACATACATATCATATTTGTTTGTTATATATTAGTAATGAACACTTAGTTTTCATCATATAAATATTAATTTAAAGCATATTATTTAACATTTTAAAAGTGTATAGTTAAATACGAATTTACATTATAAACAACGCATAGTTCCTAAAAGTAACCCGCTATAGGTGGCACCAGGGTATTTTGTATAGAAATTCGAATTACACGATTTCGCGTAAGTGTTATATCTTTCCTTCGGAAAATCTTTGGTGTTATCATTAATTTTTCTAATATATTTATATTTACCTTTATTAATTAATTTATTTGTTGCATAATTAACATCATAAATAATACAGATCGGAAGATGATCACTAACATAACTTATAAATATATTATTACGAATAGGATTACAATTAACTTATATATATATATATATATATATATATATATATATATATATATATATATATATATATATATATATATATATAGAGAGAGAGAGAGAATTGTAGTATAAACATGCATATACATCTAAGGGGCGGAACAATTGAACTATTGTGGTCACAATACATGTAAATGGTATACCTATATATTAATACATTTAATTTAATTAATTTTAAAGTCTATTTCTGCCATGGCACATATGCAGAGCAATCAAGCGTCTATAACTGTATACTAACCGCTATCACCAAGTGCAGTAACAAATTGCAGCGCTTGATGCTAGCGATTTATATACAACTTAAAGTAAACAAAAAACAAAAATAAAAAACGATATAACGGAACATAATGAAAATAAAATAACTAATAATAACGAACAATCGGAATACAGAAAGTACTCAACATTAATATAAGATTGTAAATAGTGATCAAAATAGTGATCAAAATAGTGATCAGGGATATGAAATGGTAAAGAGATACGTTTTTAATAGAGATTTAAATGAGTTGGTGGATTGAGTAGAGCGTAGTTTATGTGGTAGTTTATTCTATAAATAAGGGGCCGATATATGCCATGCATGAATATTAGTGGAATGGAGATTACGTTTAGGGGGTAGATATATAAGGTAAGAAGTAGTAGAAAAGAGATAGATGGTATACCATCATATATGAGTGGGAATAGAGATTAAGGAATATATATATATATTCAGGTATGTTGTGGTGAAGAGAAGTATGGGTTAGTAGAATATCTTTAAATATTACTCTAAATTAGATTGGTATCCAATGCAATCTCGTAAATATGGAGAAATATGTATTATATAAAAGCGATCAATTTTTAAAATTTATCGTACTAACGCATTCAGTAGTATTTGTAATTTTTTAATTTGATAACCAAGTAAGGAGAAAAGGAGATTATTACAGTAATCAAAAAGCGGTAATATAAACGATGAGGCGAGAGTTATAGATACAATTAGGGAGATGGAATTACGGATTAGACGGAAAGAGTGAAGATGAAATTTTATAGAGCGAATAAGATTTGAGATGTGACGATGATAGATAGAGAACAGTCGAAATAAACACCAATATATTTAACATTATCGGAATATAAGATATTATGATTGTTAACCATGATAAAAGGTGGGACTGTTAATGGTCGTTTGGGAGAAGGGAAGTGAAGAAATATGGTTTCTGTTTTATTGGGATTCAGTGATAGAGAGTTATTTGAAAGCCAATTATGTAAAGATTTAATAAAGTTAGACATAAGATTTGGAGCAAAATGTATATCAGAAGTGCGTTTTACGTTAAGCTGTATATCATCTGCGTATGAGTGAACTGATATAAGGAAAAATTTAGAGATTATATTAAAAATAGGAAGTAGACAAATATAAAAAATAATCGGTCCTGATACAGAGCCTTGGGGACTCCGTAAAGAATATTTCTAGAAGATAATATGTGCCCATTGATAAGAATATAAGAAGTACGGTCAGAAATGTATGACGTAAACAATTTAAGTGAATTACCGGCGATACCAATATTAACCAATCGTTAAATGAGAAGACTATGGTAAATTTTATCAAATGCTGCGCTTAGATCAATTAGAACGTGAATTGTTCCATGTGTATTATTAAGGTCACATAAGATATTTGTTGTTAGTAACAACAGTAACAACAGTAACAACTTGTTACCATGGTTATTTATGTTACAGTAGATTTGTTTGGTACATAACTACTTTGGAAAGTGCAAAGTTAATTATTAGTAATCAGGAAAGAAGTGAGTTGTTTTGAAACTACTCTTTCGAGGTTTTAGAAAGTATTGAGAAATTGGAAATATTTCTATAGTTATTAAAGGGTGAGGGGTCAAGAGAAGGTTTTTTAATTATATGAGGTATAAGAGAATATTTACAAATGAGGGGGACGGTACTAGAAGTAAGTGATTCATGGATGATATGAGCTATATTTTATATTATATGAGGAGCTATATCATTTAGTAATTTTAAAGGAATTGGATCAAGAGAAGAAGATCTGCGATAATTTTTAAGTAGAGAAATTAGGTGATCATTAGAAGGTATACCTTCTAATGATTTTTGTCTATAGAAAAATGAAGTGAGTGTATTAATAGTAGAGGACAAGAGATATATAGATATGGGTTTGGGTAATGATGAAATAATATTTGTAATTTTTTCATTGAAAAAGGAATAAAATAAATTAAGTAATTCATCATCAGTAAAGTCAGGATATGATGATTGTTGTCTTCTACCAGGTATGCTATTTGCTAAATTAAAAATTAACTTATTATTATGTTTCATAGAATAAACTTGGCATGCGTAAACATAGCTTTAGCGTTAAGATCAATACGATGTTTATTTTTCAAATTTGTATACAAAAAAAAACATACATATATATGTACCCTAGTTAGTGATGATGAAGATTTTTTTTTCATTTAGATTCAATCATGCGTAGACATCGTTTTTGACGAGAAAGATCAATAGTGTACCATGATGTATTAGGGCGTAAAATGTTATTTTTATTAATTACAGGAGCATGGATGTCAAATGTGTAGGGTATTGAATTATCAAGAGATTGAGCATCATGTGTAGGTAACATATGTAAGTCAGTTAAGCATTGAGATATTGATATATAATTTAGATGGAAAATAAAGCGATAAATTGTAGGACGTTATTACGCTTATTAACTTATATTTGAAATAGTATGGCAAAATTATCAAAGAAAAGAGGTCCAGCTCTTATCGGATGAACTAAACATGAGTCAATAGGGTGCATAATGAGATCAAGTGTATTTCCTAATTTATGGGTGGGAATGTTGACAAGTTGCGAATAATTTGAAGAGTTGAGTATATTGGTAAGTCTAGTAGAATATTGAGAGAGTAGTTACTTAAGTTAGTATACTAGAGTACATATACTCTCTATAGAGATATTAAAGTATTCTGAAATAATGTTTGAATTATAGGGATGATTGATAACATTATTAATATCATTGAGAAATGTGGGGATGGGGTAGCTAGGTGAACGATAAAAGACAGACATATTAAAGGTGCGTGAAAAGAAAAAGCTTTACAATAAGCATGTATGTGATCAATTAGTGGTGAAATATGTAGGGATGACTTGTATATAATTCCAAGTCCACCTCCTCGCGTACCCAATGATCGCGGTAAATGAGAGAAAAAGTATGAATCCATATTTATGGAAGAAAGTAATGGGCAAACTTTATGGGATAGCCAAGTCTCTGTGAGTATTAATATGGCAATGTTAAAGTCAATAAGAAATTACATAATCATAGGAATATTGTTACGAATATAGCGTGAGTTGACAAGTGCAGCATGGATATGAGGAGTATGTAAGTATGTATGGTTAGTAGAGTCTGTTCCTAGTCAGTTGTTTTTTTTCCTCGTTGTAGGAATCCATCTTGAATGTTCTTCATCATTTGGTATATACGGGTAACCTTTCCAATCAATATACATACTAGATGAATTTGCACGGTGTTTAAGTGGACGAAGTTCGTAAATATTTGTTGATTTATTAAAGACACATTTCAACTCGGTTAGAGAGGACTTGTGTGCATGAAAATAAATTATACCGGTTTTTAATGTGGCGGGTTCTAAATAAGGGCGGACATACAGATTTTTGAAGGAAGAGTTAATAAGGGTGGAACGAGAATTAAGAAGAATATCAGATATACACGGTGAGTATAGGCTGATATTTACATAATGCGACCTGACAGAGTAACTTGTAATGCAATTTGAGTCTAGACTTAGAGCTAGAAATAGAGATTTTATGTACGAAATATTTCGATCAGTAGTTTAAATGTGTTCGATAATTATATATGGATTTATATAAGATAAGTATTTATATAAGTTGGATGACTGATATGATTATGGAGTAGGATTTAATGGTGAATATGCCACAGATTTGACTATATCTGCAAAATATTTAGAGGATGAAGAGTGGTATCAGGTAAGTTAGCAATAGCATTATATATATAGAGTTAAGAAGTAAGGAATCACCGGGTTGCTTATCCCTGATCAAATTTGTACATTTATTTGAAAGCGTAGTTAACTGATATTTCAAAGAGTCTGTTTGACTTTTAATCAATGCGTATATATTTTCAATTGACTTAGATTCGATACTATAGTATCGATCGCACTCTAGTGCGTTTAGTAATAATACAATTATCACATTTGAACGATATGTTCGGAAGTGAGATACTAGCTTTAAAATATGTAGGAATATTTTGTATTTGTACACTCTGCCCTGCAGGGCCCCAAATAATAGTAATAGCTATTAGCTAATGCCTAGGCTAGCAGGCTAGCCTCTATTATGTTGCCATTAAATGTATACCCAGAAAACAGTAATAGCAGCATAATAGCAGCATAACAGCATATGTAATAGCCTCAAATGTTTACATTGTGCTATTATGCTGCTATTAAATGTATATTATGCTGCTATTAATTTGTCATGCTCAGATGCTGCTGTTATTAGAATAGCAGCATAATAGCAGCATAATATTAGCATAATAGAATTTAAATAGCAGCATAACAGCAGCATAATAGCATGACAAATTAATAGCAGCATAATAGACATTTAATAGAAGCATAATAGCACAATGTAAAGATTTTAGGCTATTACATATGCTGTTATGCTGCTATTATTGTTTGCTGGGTATTATGCGGCTATTAATTTGTCATGCTAGTATGCTGCTGTTATGTTGCTTTTTAAATTCTATTATGCTATTATTATGCTGCTATTAATTTTTAAAAGTATATTTTGCTATTATGTTGATATTCTAATAATAAAAGCAGCATAATATACTTTAAATAGCAACATAACAGCAACATAATAGTATGACAAATTAATAGCAGCATAATAAACATTTAATTCCATCATAATAGCAGCATAATAGCACAACATAAACATATGAGGCTAATAAATATGCTATTATGTTGCTATTATGAAGCTATTGTTATTTGGGGCACACCATGGTGTAGGTATATTTATATATATAATATATAATATATATATATATATATATATATATATATATATATATATATATATATATAATGTATCATATATAAAACATAATATAGAAATACATTAAAATTAGGTTTATCCTCTAATGACTATTTTAAATCCATAATTATTTATTTAAACCGTTATCAAATTATATAAAAGTTATTAATATATATTATATAATTAATAAATAGTAATACTTATTACTAAAAGTAATCTTAACAAGTATTAATGTATTACTAAAAGTAAGCTTAATAAATATTAATTTATATATATTATATATTATATATTTGTATAAACTATAGTTTTATAGTATAAACCCGGGTATAAACTCGGGTATAAACTATATATATAATATATATTATATAATAATATATTATGAGTAGATTTAAATCTTTATCCTGGATCTTTATTTGTAATTGACAATAAGTATCGCCACCTATACAACGTAAATAACTCACGCACTACGCGCGCTTTGTTATTAACATTTTTATTAAATTTGTGCGCTGAATGTTTTATTTCAAGTTTTAGTATCAAAAAGAAAAGGTTATAATAACTTTTGTAAAATTAAATTAAAATATATTTAATTAATTATTGATTAAGCTATATCTATAATTTTAGTGTACACCTATTTTGTAGTTAATATATTACACACGTGCATTTTGTGTGATTTTTACATGTATGATGCAACGTGCAATATATTTATATAATTTTAAAATATAATTTCGTTTTTATTTTTAAATTAAAAAATCTATCTTATCTATATATAAATGTTATATTTATGATTATTAGATAACGCATTATTAAATAATTAATATTATTCGATATTTATACGGTTTATTTATATTAATTGTACTGTTATAACATATTTTTAAATTTTAATATTTAAATGATCGGGATTTTCGGAATATTTACTATATTTATATTTATAAAATTGAATATCATTTGAATTATAATATTTGGTTATTATATTATAGTTTTTACTTTTTAATAATACTATCATAGTATCATAGTAACTATGTTATCAAAATAATTGATTTCATTATAGATTAATAAATTCACTATTTATAATAATGTGAATATTATTTAAAATAATTTTTAAAATAACATAAATAAAACCGTTTTAAAACGGGAGACATAAAATATGCTATATTATTTTGAAACCCTTTATTATAAAGGGCTTCAAATAAATTTGATTATTAATTATAAATTATTATAATAAATATTAATATTATTATAATTAAATTTAACTTAGTTAATAATGACATTATTAAAAATGTTAGCTTAATAATTACGTACAATATCACGTACACAATATTACCAACACTCCTTCGATTTTATAATTATTACGAACACTCCTTCGATTTTATAATTATTACATTAATATAAAATTAATAAAAGTTATTTAATATTAGAAAATGTAATAATTTGTACAATAATATATATAATATCATTAATATCAGTTAATATCATATATTAACATAATATGTATATGTAAAATTTATTATAAAGTTTATAATTAATAAAATTGACTACCACTTACATGTTTTAATTAATTTTATAACATGCAATTATTATTCTAGAAAATGTGGTAACTATAACAATTTTACATTCTTTATTTTTTAATGTGGTATTATTATTTTTTCAAAAACGTATGAAAATTTTGCATAAGTATAAAGTTGAAATATGTTCTACTCTAGGCTACATTTTTCTTAACTACTATGATTAATACATATTTATTCCTGTCAGTTAGTATGTCTATAACATAATCGACTCGTATTTTGCAATAATAATATTAATTTACTCAATGTATATATTAAATTATGTAACTGTATAAATATAAAAAGATCTAGTATTATTAAATAAATTATATTAACAAAGTCAATTTATATTTTAATGTATACAAATATTAAATCCAATAGATCCATTCCATATGTTTCGCTAAATAACCGGTGTATTTGTAGCAGATAATATTCTAGAAATCATGCCAACTATAGAACTTTTATATTCTTTATTTTTTAATATGGTATTATTATTTTTTTATTTCAATAACATAAGAAAATTTAGCCTAAAGTATAAAGTTAAAATATTTTCTACTTCAGGCTATATTTTTCCCTAAGCTATACCATATAGTATATGGCATATACACTATATATACTATATATTATATACTAGAGTGCATTAAGTGTAGGTGATACATCGTTTATATTAATAGCTGTTTAGGTATTTTAAAATAATAAACTATGGTCTACTAAAACCCTGATAACTTCTTCAATATTTATTTATTACGAGTTTAGATAACTCGTAATCTTCCCATCGCTCACACGTGTACACTCATGCGCATACCCCCTCACACACCCTCACACCCTCACATACACCCTCACACACCCTCACACCCTCACATACACCCTCACACACCCTCACACCCTCACATACACCCTCACACACACCCTCACATACACCATCACACACACGTACACTCATAAGTTATGTGGTTACGAGTCATAACCACACTCACGTATACTCGTGTACACATACTCCCACACACACGCACGCACACACATCCCTCATGTACGCACGCACCCACATAAACACACTCGCTCACATTCGCGCGCACATCCACACACATACACCCACATCCACTCACACACCATATACCATCGCGTACATACCAACCAACGCACTAACTCACGCACCCACACACGCACCCACACACACACACCCACACACACACACCTCTATACCCTCACTCACACCCGCCAATACCCTAACACACCACTCCTCCTCGGCTAGCTATGACGCACGATTCAATGGAGGTTACGACGGAGCCTCTGAACGGCAGCCGCGTAGAGCTGAAACGTTCGATGGGCCTATTCTCGGGGTGCGCCATGATTCTGGGCACCATCATCGGCAGCGGTATCTTCGTGTCGCCCAAGGTCGGTACGACCTCTGCCGCCGCGATAAGCGGTCATCTCGCGCGCCAAGTGTAATTCTACTATTTTAAATTATTCATTCATGCGCGTGTGTATTAGCATTGCGCACTGCATCACTTCGCGTGTGATCACATGTATCCTTACTAGGGGCTCCGCGATAGGGGGGATATGTCCCACTTTACAATCTAGGGGGCCTCCTATGTATTGGCTCCCCCCCCCCACTTTTTTCACACATTTATTTTGTTTGGTTGGTCCCCCCTACATACATAATCATTCCAGTGCCACCAATCCCTACCGTTCTAGCGCCCCTAATCACTACCATTCTATCTCAAGTGAGATGGTTGTTTGTATCCTAATAAGGGGCCAGTTGATCTGTGATAACTATGTTCTATGATTATCCTAAGATGATATTTAACATTACGTAGATAGCTAAGGATTATCCTAAGACTGTATTTAACATTACGGAGTAGGCAAGTTATTGTCCTCATCGAGATAATTTATTTCCTCAGAACAACTTGACCCAGGTCTCCCAGCCGATTATTTAGGTGCACATCGCTAGATGTAAGTTATCCGCCGCCAATAACGTAATCCGATAATTATTAATCGTCGTATTTAATTAAAATAGACGCCTTCAATTAAAAATATATTCAATTCGCTATTCACAAATATACTGATTATATATCTATGTAATGATAATATAGCATGCGATTAAAACGTGGGTACTGCGTTGACCATAGCCTTTCACACCCATATTAATACATAAACGCGTATACATACACATACATACACACACAAACACATAGACACTCACACATAGACACATATACAGACACATACATACACATGCACATACATATAGACACACATATACACATAAACACACATATATAGACACACACAGACACATAAACACACATACCCATACACAGATGCGCGCCCCACCACCAGCCTACACTAATAACCCCCCACACGCATGATTAATCACCCTCCCCCCCACCTGACAGGGCGTTCTACTAGACACGGGGTCCGTGGGACTAGCCCTAGTGGTGTGGGCGTCTGCGGGGCTACTGGTACTGTTCGGGGCGCTGTGCTACGCCGAGCTCGGTACCATCATCCCCAAGTCTGGTGGACCCTACGCCTACATCATGGTGTGTAGCTTACTATAGAGATGGTTGTAGCTCTCTATAGCGATATATAATGTATATATATTTATGTTATTTATTTATATTTTTTAAATGAAATTTATTTTATAAAAAAATAACAAACCCACCCATTAGTGTCGCTTCTTATGGAAGGAACATCCTTCAGTTAATATATATATATAGTTTACACATTACATGTGTGTATGTTCATGTCTCATCATTGCAATGGAGATTTTTAACTAATAAGGCTATTTTGTAAGTTTTCAATGATCTTCCTTAGACCTTTATCTATAAATTTCATTCATTCATTTATTCATTCATATATAAATATACACACATACACACACATATATTGTACATGATACATGACAAATAGCCTTCAGCTGTTACCTATAGCTGTTGATCATGTGTTGTGTGAGCGTACAGGCTCATGTATCAAACGCAACAATATATCTACTATCATCAGCATATTTTAGTATTGATTATTGATACTATAATTCACAACCAATCCTGGGTACATGCGTACCTAGATCTATGTTACAGACTATAAATTTAGCCTATACTTACTGTTTGGGTCCTTTCGTCCCATTCAGGAACTTAGATGAAGTTTTTTCACTTATAACCATATGGCTCTAATGTCCCTTCGAAGCCGCTCTCATGTTAAGGCATCCATGGTTTTAACGAGAGCGGATCATTTATTTATACACAATTATATAAGATCACTTCTAAATAGTATTTTATAGGTCCCGGTGGGGTTCGAATCCTCGACCTACTGCCTGTGCGTCTGATGCCTTAGCCAACTAAGCCACACAGGCAGTTATATTACTATACTACTATGCTAATGTATTACACTGATGTCAGCTAGTAAACATGTCTATTGTGTGTGCATTATTTGAATAGTTACCAACACGTGTGCATTCTTTGTTTATGCGTAAATAAATAATGGAGAGATAAATAACAAATATTTGTAAAAATCATTTATCAATCCCACATTTAAACATTACTATATCTTTATTATAAACAACATATTTATATAATAGATAAGTTGAAAAAGTCGATAAGTCGATAATTTAAACTATTTCAGTGGTTAATTAGATTATAATTGTAAATTATTCAGTTATTGTACTTTTGTGATATATAGTTTATATGTAATTATCATATACATCTATTATAATTATAGTATATTTGTTGTGCAAAATATTTCTCTATTTATATTATTATAAATATACAAGTTTTATATTATAATGTAAATCATAAATATTTAAAATAAATAAATATTTATCATAAATGTATGATGCAATGATCTGTAAATGTACAGAATATATTTTTTAATTGGATAATTTGATTTTTTTATTACATAATAATATAATTGATCTTTTCTTGAATTTGTACTAAATTTAAATTGAATACTATAAAATATGTAAGAATAAATTAATACAATTTATATTGTATATCTTCATGAAATATCACCATTTTCAATGTTTATCATTGAATTATTTTAATGTGTCTAAATAAATTATTTTATAAACCAGACATGTTTTTTTATTTTTAAGATAATGAAAGAATTAACAAAATTATAAAAAGTCTGTTATTACATTCTATTTAATTAATTTATATTATTTATGTTATGTATGATGTATATTAACTAAAGGCAAAACAATTTAATGAATATTACAAATAAAGATGTTGCTATGATATTGGAATATATAATACATTATTATAAATTATAATATTAATTAATATTATATTTATAATACTAATTTATATACACAGTATATACATTATATACTCAAGTCAATATTATAATTTTATTAATGACTATAATTGAACTATATCAATTATTGCCTTTATTTATCCTTATTTGTCTATGATTAATAATTAGTATTCTTATTTATTGTAATGCATTTATTATAATGTGGCATTTTTATACTTAATGATTTGACTAATACATGTGTAAATATATGTTTACAGTGTATACACAATGACATGTCGAATGTTACTAGTTGTCATTTATTATTAGACTTTTGAAATCCATTCTAAATTTTTATTAATATTATATATGTGTGTGTGTGCGTGTATTTGTATATGTGTGTTTGTGTGTTTATATATATATATATATATATATATATATATATATATATATATATATATATATATATATATTTAAATGAAATAGATATGTTTCAAAAGTAAAAAGGACCTTCATTTTGACAGATGTTATTTCACATTAGTCATTTATATAAGTATTCATTCACATCACCTTCATATCATATATACTTATTATTAACTTATGTACTTATGTCCGTTAATCTATGCCAATATAAATAGTTTTTATTTATAAATATTTTTTTTAAATATTTTAATAGCATATATAGATAATTCTATAATTCTATTTATATCAGAATATAATGTTTGTCTTACTTATATAAAATATAGAGTATATAGAATATAAATATATAGACTATGTACATATTTACATACTATATTGTAGTAGAAGTGGTCACCTACTATAAAATATAACTACTATAATTTATAAAATGTGTTATCTGATGTATTGGATGTAATCATTTAATAATACTTACCAGAGATATTATTTATAGTATATTAGTTTTTAACCATCATTAATTTGTATATTAAATATTATAATCATCTATATCTAAATATCTGATATATTATAATATTATATAATATACTTTTCAGAATAATATTATATCAATAATGCCACACCCTACACATTGGTATATTATTCTACAAATATTATATTATTATACTAATATATTAATAATATTAATAATGTGGTTATTCTACAATGCTAACGTAATTCTAAGTATATTCTAATAATATAATATATTTATGTAGATTAATATTTGTAACATAATATGAAATAATCAATACTAGACTGTATACATTTTAGTATTATATATATATATAATTATTTCCATATACTATTTATTATATTTACCTAAAAGATTATTATACAACTAGTAGCTTCTATACATATTGTTCAAATACACATACACACTACGTCTCTACTATCTTAGATAGTCTATCTAGTATATGTATATAGATATATATAACATATAGATATATATAGTAACTACTAATCTAGAATCTAGATAGATCATTAAGTTAGTTAGATAGTAGACAACCATGCAATGCAATATTTACAATGTATTATAATAATAATATATAGTAGAAGAATTTCGTTTGCTTCTGTTTCGTGTTCTAGTTTATATTATAGTATATTTAATATTAATGTACTTTTTTCTCGTAATGCTTCAAAATAATATAGTATATTTTCTGTTGTTGTCACCCATTAAATCTGTTATTATTAATATAAAAGTGAAGCATGCATAAACCAAGGTGTTTTGTTATTAAATGTAAACCCGATGTTAATTTTTGTACCATGTCGATTTGGGTATCAATTCATATCTATTTTTCTTCCATATTTTTGTTTATCTATTATTTTTGTTTACCTAATAAACTATATATTATTATAACATATAGAGATGCAAATTATATCCTAAGGTGTGTGTGTTTTGGTAGCATTCTAGTGAACATAAGTTAGCCTATAGAATATTATGCTTTTTGGTTACATTTAATAATTCACTTGTCCAAAATACTACAGATGTGTATCTGATATGTATAATTACCTAAAAATAGAGTTTATCCTAAATAATATGACGTGTATATACTGGAATTGTCGAAATATTATATAGTTTTATTGGGTGATGCAACATTATTCCACTTTATTTGTCCGAGAATAATATTTAAGTTTTTAAGGTAGGTTCACTATTTTACTCAACTTAACTCTAACTTGACTTAGCTCTAACTCGACTTAGCTCTAACTAAACTTAGCTCTAACTCGACTTAGCTCTAACTAGACTTAGCTCTAACTCGACTTAGCTCTAACTCGACTTAGCTCTAACTCGACTTAGCTCTAACTAGACTTAGCTCTAACACGACTTAGCTCTAACATGACTTAGCTCTAACTAGACTTAGCTCTAACTAGACTTAGCTCTAACTAGACTTAGCTCTAACTCGACTTAGCTCTAACTCGACTTAGCTCTAACTAGACTTAGCTCTAACTCACCTTAGCTCTAACACGACTTAGCTCTAACTAGACTTAGCTCTAATTAGACTTAGCTCTAACTCGACTTAGCTCTAACTCGACTTAGCTCTAACTCAACTTAGCTCTAACTCGACTTAGCTCTAACTCGACTTAGCTCTAACTCGACTTATCTCTAACTCGACTTAGTAATTAATATAGTCACCACAGTCATACATACAACGATATTCTATGATAGTATCATAGAGCTAGAGAGAAAGCTTTATGGATAGTATTCACCCAACATGTGGAGGTATTCACATAACAGATTATAAAAGATTTGAGACCTTTATAAATGACTTATTAAATGATACTTTTACATATACTTTATAATCTATTATTACTATATAAATACTTTTTTTAAATATTGTAATAGTATATATTTATATAAATAATTCTATATTTGTTATTTATATCAGAATATAATGATTGTCTTACTTATATAAAATATTGAGTATATAGAATATAAATATAGACTATTTACATATGATAACTATATTGTAGTAGAATTTGTGATATATATTTATAACTGATATAAATAATATACATATTATTAATCTTTCCCATTCATCATTTAAATATACTTATTTTTAATAATAGAAACTTGTTTTTTTTAAATATTTTACTGTAAAATATAAGTATATTTATTTAAAATATATATTTGAAGAATTTTTATTTAATGAAATTTACATTAGTTGTAACAATTTTTAGTTATTTATATCCAGGGTTTATATTTAATTCTTTATATTTCAAATAACATTTATATTAAAATTAATTGTGAAGATCATATATTTGTATCACTATAATTATCATATACATTGTTAAATATTTAATTTAATTTTGTGTATATATTAGTTTTCTATGTATTCAATGCTATTCATATATAATTATGTTATTTATTTATTTAAATTAGTCAAATAAACTAGTTATAAAATTATATTGTATGTTAACAAATATGTAAATATACAAATATTTATGCATATTTTATTAATTTATATATCAAAATCATTACAATATTTTAAATATTATAATATATAGATAAATGTTAATTTATGAGTATATATTATTAATAGTCATATTATATAATACATGTTTATATATTATTCATGAATTTCATTAAATTTTCCATTATGCAAATTATTTAAAATGTGCTAATTGTTTATTTATTTTATTAGCAAAGATAAAACTGCTATATGGACCATGGATTCATCCACAAAGGTGTTCACCCTCCACAGAGTAATCACATGCCTAGCCATATATACACAATGATTAATAAATAACTAATGGTATTTGTGGGTGTATTTACTACATATTATTTACTACTATCTATCTAGGTTTTTTCCATAATAATCCATCAAGATTTATATATGATTATCTATAGATATAGTTTAACATTTTTTAATTTAATAGAATAAAATGTTATATAACAATACAAAAGTATTATTAAAAACATTAAATATCACTGCTATTGCTTTATTTTTATATTTCCTATTATTTTTAGACTTGTATTGATAAGCATGTGTTAAATACTGGCCAGTACATAATATTACATAACTTGACCTAATTCTCTATATCCTCCTATATTCACTATATGGTATATATGTAGTGTAGCCCTCTTTGCTTATGTATTGGCAATATATACTAACTAATATATTTTATTATTAATTATAATGATAATATTTATTTATTGAAAGATGATATATATATATATATATATATTAATAGCTTATATCAATAGATTCCTCAATAAGTCATAGACTTGTACATATTATGAATAACTGTGAGTGAACATTACATTGAGAACATTAAACATATTTGATTGCTTGTGTTTTGATGACATAATGTTTTGATAAATACAAGATAAAAAGCCAGAATTACTCTAGTCAAATAAATAATTTTAACATCAAAATACTATCAAATAATTATATAATACTTACCAATACATGAAATATAAAAATGCATCCAAATGTGAATATGTTGACATCATATTTTCAGAGATTATGTATAACATATGTATCAATAAACAAAATATTTAAATTTAATTAAAAGGTTATTTAAATAAATTTCTTTTATATAACATTTTTTTTAGTATTTATTACCTAAATATATGTTTATTAGTTATATTGTATTTTAAATTAGTTTACAAATTATATTATTTATTATAACAATAATATATATAAATATTAAAAATAGTTACATTATGTAATAAATGTTAGTTAGGTTAGAAAAAAGCAGCAGTTTTATTTTTTTAATAAATATATATATTTGTTGATAAGCATATGTTTACTATTAATACATATAAACACATGCATATATTTTAATTATCAATATTATTACAATTATTATAATTCAATAGGGTGTTATTATAATTAATGTTAATTTCTATATGTTTATTTATAATTATTATAATAAAGATACTATCGATCCCGAAAAATACATTTATATATATATATATATATATATATATATATATATATATGTTTCAGAGATTTCAAATATATTTAATATAATACATTTTCATAAATCAAATTATTTTATTTCCGTAAGTTTTAATTATATTATATCAAACTATTATAATTATTATAACTTATTATTACATAGTATAATTACTTCATACAATGTAATGGATGCATATTCAATATAATCAAGTCATGTGTGATGTTAGTTGGCACCCTAAATTAATTATTTATACACACATGAATTGCTGGCTTCCTACTATTGTATTAGCAGACCAAGTCTCACTTATAATTAGACACTCCCTCTAGTGGAGAGATTTATTGTTTATTTCTGTCTACACAGATTATAACAACAGATTAGAGCCGCCTCTTTTTATGTATTGTTTATTTACTTTACCAGCGCCAGCATGCATTGTCATTTAATGTTGATACCATTGTTATTATTGTCATCACTATTATGCAATGTACCTATATATAGTAACAGACACTGTGGAATATTACTACTACTACTACCACCACTCATGTTTCATTTTATTGAGCCTGTATTTACATAAGTGATCTTGTAGTAACAAAGTTTAGCTGCAATGTTTATACTACAGTTTCATTATTATTTCACACACTGGCTTCAGACACACGAGCAGTAGGACGTGGGTTCGAGCCTCGTCCGGACCATTAATAATTTTATAAAATGGGTCTTAGGGTGTGTTTTTGTCATCCAGCTACGCACAACGCGCGACATCGAATTTTACAAAGCCCTATTCACTACATGTAAACTTGTACGAGATATCGGACAGCGTTCGCCGAACAGCTAACTTCGCCGATACACCTTTTATTCCTATCCGCGCAGTTCTTCATTGAATTTGAATTCTAGAACGAACGGCGTCGCACGCATTTGAAGCTCCGCCCATGAGCTGAGTCATAAAATACGTCACAATCATAACGGTATTGCTATTTTTAGGTATGCGCGCATATATTTACCAATAATTATATGATGATATATAGTTCGACGAATGGTTGACGAAAAACACTTTGTAAAATTCGATGTCGCGCGTTGTGCGTAGCTGGATGACGAAAAACACACCCTTAAAATATTATTTAGAAGTGATCTTATATAATTGTGTATAAATAAATGATTGGCTCTCGTTAAAACCATGGATGCCTTAACATGAGAGCGGCTTCGAAGGGACATTAGAGCCATATATGGTTATAAGTGAAAACTACATCTAAGTTCCTGGATGGGATGAAATGACTCCACCAAATAAAAAAATAACTGTATGTCCCAACACAGTACCACACAAAAAAGTGTCATTCACATATCTATCTTTTACATGAATTGCATGTGTCAATTGCTTATCCACTTTCTTTATATCAATAGTGTGTGTGTGTGTGTGGTAACAGTATGATGTGTACATATCTATTGATGTGCACATATGTATATATATATTAATATAATATATATTAATATAATATATATTAATATGATATATATTAATATGATATATATTAATATGATATTTATAATATATACCATATTACCATAATCATTATTATTTATTCAACTTTATTTTTATCTTTAAAAGTACACGAATTCAAGCGGATATGTCATACATGTAGAGAGTGTGGATACATTATAGGGTGTTCACACGATGCGTGTTTTAGTTGTCGTACGAACAAATGCTGGACCGACATTTTTTGGTCCAGCATTTAAAAAACACGAGCGTTCACACGACGCGGGTTTAAATTGTCGTAGTTACTAATAACTGACAGCGGAAATAAAAAATAACGTAAATAAACAACAATTTCAAATTCAAATACTATTTTAATTTATCTATTATAATTACATTTATTATAATTATGGATACTTATTTAAATAATTTATTATGTTTAATAACTGATGAAATTGCACTGTATATTTCGTATGAAAATAGCAAAATGAGAACTATATGGGCGAATAATTATTTAAAACGATTCTCGATCTTTAAATCATAATATGCATAACAAGAAAATAGATTATCCATATTAATATAATATGGTATAAATAAATATGAACTCTATTCATAAAATTTTGAAATAATACTTATTTATACCAAAATAATGTGTTTTAATCAAAAAACGAAATATAAAACTGTGACGTCATAGTAGGATCCCAAATATAAATTCTAGGATATTTGAATTTTAAATTTTAAAAATATTTTATTAAATTTTTATTTTATATTATATATAGTTAAATAATTGATAATTATTTCGTAACTTTTGGATTCTATTTAAGTTATAAACAAACATTGAGAATTACAAAGGACAATAAAAATCGTAATATGTGGATAGGTTTAGTAATTTGAAATATAAATGACGTATAATAATCAAAATAAATGAGGCTGTGAATTGTTCATTTTAAAATAGTAAATTTAATGTGAATCCAAGTATATAAATGTTATTTATATATTATATAATGTACATATATATTAACTTAACATAATATTAATAAGAATAACATAATATATGTACATAATTTTATTAATTAATCAAATTACTAAGTATGATCAAACTTGAAAATATCGTAATTTGTATGACCTAAATATATAGGTTTATATTTTAACTGCACGATATTGCTTGCGATATATATTTCAATTACAATTAGTAACTATGATCTATATTTAGATGGGAGTGACATATCATATATAATATTGTAAATTACTAGAGATAAGATATATATCGATCATATTTACTGCTGGCAATATAGTTTGATAAAATTATATAGAATGATCAATTATATTTTAAGATAGTAATATACATGATTAAATATAATATATAATCACTGAATAATGATATGGAATTATAATAATGAAATATTATTTAAAAATTAATTAGTGTGTTAAAAATATTAAAATCCTTTGATGTGTTTATAAATTAATTATAATTCTATTTACATAATTATAATTTTTTTTATATATTTATATATTTCATATATATATATTATATGTGTATATTAAGATATTTATATATATATAGTGTATATTATAAACTCATGTGTATTATAAATTGTATATAATTAAACATTTTATATAAATATTATAATATAACTTTATATCATAATCATTTATTATTTAATATAAGAATTTTTACTATGGTATTGTATATATGCAAACATTACTTATATAACAGAGTTGTACAGTTTTGTACAAAGTATTCTTCTCAAAGTAATTATCCATATGACATTATTTAAAGTAGATTAAATCTTTAGTTATATGTGAACTGTACAATAAATTAGTGCATAAGCAATGCCATAAGACATGGTTAAATAGTTTTTTAATCACAATTTATGGTAAGTAAGCTATATAATTTAAAGTAAACTTTGATATTTTAATGAAGGCGAACTTGATGAAATAGTATATGAATATATAGAGGATAGTGATAATGATACAGGATTAACTGGATACAAGTTTCAAACATGACAAAGCGTAATAGCGTATAACCAAGAATATATAATATAAGAATTATAAAATTCAATTTAATCGTAGAAAATTTTCCAAGAACACAACAATTTTGCGAAGCATTTCATGAAGCAATATTTTGTGATTTATCCTTCAGAAAACCTCTGATATGAAGTTAAAGTAGTCATATTTAATTAGAGTAAATACAAAACCCATGGACAACTATAAAATACTGAATATTAAAGTGCAGTTATTATTTAAAATATGTATATAATATTTCCATGAATGCAATACCACTTATTATATGGATGATAGTGATGTGGAGAATATATATATATATATATAACATTTCATATGTAAATAGAAACACTATTATTATAATATTTAATAATATCTATTATTATGTACATTTAAAAAAAACCTAAGTAATAAATATTCATGATATGGTATTGGAAGTGTTGAAAATGGATATAAAGTATCTCACAGTCAATGAGATGATTGTGGTAAAATCATAGAAATTAGAGGTATAATTACCCCATACCCCACTCTATAGCTATGGGTAAATTACTACTTACAATATCACACTTATGTGTGTTTAAACAATCAATTATTTGTATAAATGAATATTTTTTTATAAACTATATTTTATATTTAGGTGATATGTATCATTACAATAAATCATAGATAAACCAGGTTCTTAATTAATATATTATATAATACTTATTACACTAAATATACATTAGGAGAAGGGTTAGTCAGATAAATTGAAGAGTTGTTAAAAACCTGTTATTTATGGTATTTTTTTACTAATTTATATTTATTATATTATGCCGATATGAAATATGAAAAAATTTCTAAATCTATAAAACTGCTATTAGTTGATTAATATGAATAATTAATTAACAATCTCAATTTTATAGATATATTATAAGATTTGATAAACTATAATTTAATTGAATTTATTATTAAAACATATAATATTAATATTTTATACCAAATTACACTTTTAAAGCATCCAGTATATTAATTATTATCAGAACGAAATTATTTCTATATATATATATATATATATATATATATATAATTAATATATTTTATCTATAGGTTAATATTTAGTTTGAATCCAGAATTATCTATAATATACATTATTCTTCAAAGTATAGCATCAAGTTTTCTTAAAGCGCTTACATCAGATTCTTTCTCCAAGAGTTTCTTTGTTATCGCTTGAATTTCAAGTACACCTACCATATAAATATATAATATCATATATTTAAAGTAGATTTAATAATAGATATATTAATCATATTATTATTATTATTATTATATTATATAATATATGTTTATGTATATATATATCATATTTATATGACATTTTTAAGTGTATGAAAAAATGTTATATTGAAATTAGTTTAACCGAATAACTTATTGTACCTATATTTGTATTACTAGAATAGAATTTATTGAATTACTATATATATATATATATCATATAATGTACATGTATATTGTATATGATCATTTAGATATAATAATCAAGTTTATATAGACAAAATATTAAGTATGCATTGAATACTATGCAATGTGTTATTAAACACTCATATATATTAAACTTATAAGTCATATACTATAATTTATAATTAAAATATAAAATTATAATAATAAGTTATATTAATATTATACTAGATGATAGATTATAAAGTAGATCGATGCTTAGTATAATAATAATAATAAATATTATTAATAAAAATATTTTGAATATAATTTTATTAATATTATTAAAATCATTATACTAAGCATCGATCTAATTTATTATAAGTATAATGTTATGTAATTATTAAATATAATAAATATAAAAATTATATGATGCTGATAAGTCGTTAACTAACCAGTTATGTTCTATAACGGACGATTCATTTTCAATACCGCTGGTATATTTAAATTTCCACCAGTGTTATATTATCGGTAAATAACTGATCGTTTATTATTTTAATAATAAATTTGAATTGTTAACTTATAATACTAATGTTTAGTAATATATCTACATAATAATCTATTTCACAAGTTAATACTATATCCATAAATGATATATTATAAGTATTTTAAATTTAATTATTATTCAAATTAATATTAAATATATTATGATAAATCTATTTTCATGCATATTATGCTTTAATTAAACTACTTTTTGTTATATCTTTACTTGAATAATTTAATTTTGTATATTCTATATAATTAATGTTTATATTGTATTTTATATTGTATTAATACGATTAATTATATAAAAATCCGAATTAGGATAAAAATTATTCAGTATTATACTGAGTATAATATTTTTATAAAATATTGTAAACATTACCAAAGATAGTAAGATATTTCGGTCCAGCATTTATTTCGGTCCAGCAAAAAATAGGATATTTTCTATTTTTGCTGTACGACGAGAAAAATAGGAATCCGAGTAAATGCTGGACCGAATCTATGATTTTGAAGAATTCGGTCCAGCATTTGTTCGTACGACAAGCAAAACACGCATCGTGTGAACACCCTATTACACCGATATAGCTCTTCTGTTTATAATATATGCATTTAAATACTGTATCTCGGGCCTAATTAAACACCAGTCTACCCACACATGCAATTATGTTGGTTTAATGCATTTTTTTGTATAATTTTATGCATTTAAATATTTTATTAACTTTTGTTTACCTAAAAAACTAGAAACATGTGCAAATATATATATATATATATATATAGATGATAATTACGTATGCGATTTCATAATATATATCTTGATGTTTCAAATCTAGTTAGATTTCTAACTATATTTAGTTCAATATATAATATATATATATACCAGAGTTGTTTGATTTAAATCAATTGATTTAAATCATTTGATTAAATCATTGATTTTTTTGATTTTTTTGATTTTTTTTGATTATAAATCAAATTTTTTATAATTTGATAAAATGTAATTAATAGTTTGGATTACTATTAGTAACAAATCTAATAAATAAAACTGATTAAATAATATAAAATTTGTATTGATAAATTTATTTATTTATTCTATCAAAAAAATCAAAAAAATCATGATTTTTTTGATTTTTTTGATTATAAATCAACTTTTTTATAATTTGATAAAATGTAATTAATAGTTTGGATTACTATTATTAATAAATCTAATAAATAAAACTGATTAAATAATATAAAATTTGTATTGATAAATTTATTTATTTATTCTATCAAAAAAATCAAATAAATCAAAAAAATCAATGTGATTTTGATTTTTTCGATTTTTTTAAAAAAATCATGATTTTGTCCAACTCTGATATATACTATATCTATAGATAATACTTGTGATTTCATAATCTATCGCTATAGATACTAAGTACTTATGACTACTACCCTCCCCTTACCCCCCTCCCCCACCCCAATGTAGGAGACATTTGGAGATCTGCCAGCCTTCCTGTACATGTGGTCAATCAGTTTTGTGGTGTTGCCCACCGGTAATGCCATTATAGCGCTGACCTTCGCACAGGTTAGTCACCCCACCCCACACCACCCCACACCACCCCATTCTACCCCGTTCTACAGTATTGTCAACTAGCATACATTCTACTACATCTACTAGTTTACATAGTGTCCTGCCTGCCTGTTTGTTTGACTTATTAGCTTATTTAGTTTTTGTTATCTAGCCTAAGACCCTCTCCTGCTGCTTATCTTTCCTGCTGCACTAACATACATACAGCATTCTCATCACAGCAATTCTTTTAGTTATCCATCCCCCACTAGTATATTGTCATCTATTTGAATTCTAATTACATTTAATTAATAATTTATATATATATATATATATATATATATATACATGAATATATACATACCCTATATAAACATATACTACCTTAACAACATTCAGCAATAGTTAATATATCATGCTAGATGTTCATTATAATATATCATATTTATTTATTGAAATCACATATAAATACATATTGAATACGATACAAATATCGGATACAAATGGACCCCTCAAGAAGTCATATACTTGTATATGTTATAAATAACTGCGAGGGGGCCCAACTGTGAGGGACAATACAATACAAATAGTAACATTTTTTTTCTTGTGTTTTGATTTATCGTTTATTAAGTTTTTTATATACATAAGAGAAAAACAAGAACTGCCTGGAGTCGAACTCAGGACCTCTGGCTTACTAGCTTTTGGTTGTCTCACTGAGCCATAGACCCCAGAAAACCATATACCCCAGATACATTAACTTTACATAGTTTCAGTTCATATATCATTGATGTACCTGCTACTGTTCCCACACTGTTCTACAACTATTACATCACCCCCTCCCCACATTGTTCTACACCTATTACATCTACCCCTACCCACATTGTTCTACACCTATTACATCTACCCCTACCCACATTGTTCTACACCTATTACATCACCCCCTCCCCACATTGTTCTACACCTATTACATCACACCCCACACTGTTCTACAACTATTACATCTACCCCTACCCACATTGTTCTACAACTATTACATCACACCCCACATTGTTCTACAACTATTACATCACACCCCACACTGTTCTACAACTATTACATCACACCCTACATTGTTCTACAACTATTACATCACACCCTACATTGTTCTACACCTAGTACATCACACCCCCTCCCCATACATTATTCTACCCCTATTACATCACACCCCCTCCCCACTGTTACCCCATAGTACACGTTGAAGCCTTTCTTCACTGACTGCGAATCTCCTCAGTCTGCAAGACTTCTGTTGGCAGCCCTAGCTATAGGTTAGTGCTAAGGGGGTAGTAGGGGTGGGGGTAGTGGTGGCAGCCCTAGCTATAGGTTAATGCTTAGGGGGTAGTGTTGGCAGCCCTAGATATAGGTTAATGCTAAAGGGGTAGTTGTAGTAGGGGTCGGGGTAGTGGTAGAAGCCCTAGCTATAGGTTAGTGGTGGTTGTGGTAGGGGTAGTAGTGCTTCGTTAGAAGTTGTAGTTATAGGTGGGTGGTGCTAGTGGGTAATAGTATTGTAGGTAGTAGTGGTAGTGGTGTTAATACTATACTTTATTTCACTGGTCAATACTTCATAATAATACCTAAACCACTACTTTTATATCACACATTAGTGCAAAGTAAATCATACACTCCTGCACTACCGTGTATGTTGATGTGTGTAGTCTATTAATAACTTATTATTGGTTATCATTTCATTATAGTATTACCTGTCTTATTATTATATAATATTATTGTATTGACCATTATGGCAACACACCCACACACACACACACCCCCACACACACACACACACACACACCCCTATTTCTATCTATGATGTTTGTGTGTACTATTCAGTAATGACCCTCTTGCTTTAATGCCTTTGTGTGTGCGAGCGCTGTGTGTGTGCTGTTTGTACACGCTACGCTATCTTCACACCTCACCGTGCACAGTACACCCACTTACACGTCACGTGACTATCAGCAATATCTCCACCACCCCCACCCCTCCACATTCATCACCCCTCCAACACCACCACCTCTACCAACACCTTGTAATTACGTCAGCATTCCAAACACATCTAGTTAGAGGGCTTTTATCCATGCACTATAGTTAGCATTGTGTACACAATATAACTATGTCATCGGTCGTGTGATACATTTTTATTACCTTTATAGTATAACGTTTATATCCATATATATATATGTATGTTATTACTATTAGTATGTGTGTATGTTACCTTGATAACTCCTCCCTCCTGTAGCATTACATAACATGTAGCTATGACGTAATGTAGGTCAATGTATTACGTAATCTAGCTAGTAGCAGAGTGCATACATAATTGTAGCTTGCTTGTTACCTATCTGCTATGTAATACATAATGTTGTATATATATACTTACATATATATTTACATATATATATTTACATATATATATATATATATATATATATATATATATATATATATATATATATATACTCACATATACTCACATATGTATATTATTATATATATATATGTATATTATTATGTTGTGTTATTAAGTATGATTAATATCTATATTGTTAACTAAAAAATCAATATCTATTCTAAATTTTGTATTATTCCCATTATCTAAAAATATGTACGCGCACACAGACACACCCACACATAGGTATATAAGCCGCATCATATGTGTGTGTATCGCTCATACCCACCACCACTACCACCACCACTACCACCACCACCATGTACTATAGATGTATCAATACACACACTTGTTCCTTCATTATTAATATGGTGATTTCGTATAAGGGCCGCTTTTCAAGTACCATTACATATATATTGTATATCTATTTGCACGACTTACTACTGCTAATGACTCACTGCTATGTCTATAACATTGTGTGTGTGTGGGTGTTCCTTTGAATGTATCCATGATTGATGCCTGACCCACATTCTATTGGATGCTCCTCCTTGGTAGTAGTAGTAGTAGTAGTAGTGCTGGTAGTAGTAGTAGTGGTATACAACTATACCTAGATTGTGTAGTATCAATTCAACTAAGTACAGATCTGGTGTGAAGAATTTATAATGCATAGTTACAAAAAACTGTAATGAGGATATAGATAAGATTAGTATTAGTATATTTGTCACTTGTAGAGGTATAATATCAGCTATACAATATCAGCTAGTAGTAGCATAAGTGGCATTGGAGTTAATACTTGTGGTAGTAAAAGTATATTTACAAGTGATAAGCCAGATTATATAAATGTATTTTTTTATACATAGCATCCAATACCCTAATTTGATTATTGTATTATGTATCACATTACCTGATTACTGGATGTCTATATTGCCACACACACACACCCTCCCACACACCCACACCCCCCCACCAACACACCACACACCACCACACACATCCACTCTGTCTGTGCATTGATAAATCTCTACCTACTTATCCTTATCTATACTACAGCCTTGATGCAATCATGATTGAGTAACTTTTAGTTGTATACATATTACAGTTATATATAATATATAGTATATTATATAATATGCTAGTATATATATTAATTATACTAGTACAATTATTAATATTTTTGTTTATATTATGGGTATTAATATTAATAGTATGTATATTTTAAACTTTAGTCTACTTTAAGTATATGTAAAATGCGTGTAAATAAATAAATTGATATGTATAGATTATAATTAATTAAAGCATACAAATAAGGAAAACTGCTGACAAATGTCCATTGCAAAATGTTTCTACATAATATATTTATGTTGTTACCAGTATTTCATTAAATTGGTGACATTTTTTGTATTCACACATTGTATTATAAATGTATTGATATTAAGTGATGTTGGATTTCGCAGTAGAATACTTAAGAATTGTAGTTCCTTTTCTTGTAATTTTCGCATTTATATGTAAATGTATTTATAATTCACACTAAAAAATATCATCATCTCTGACAAATAATATAAATACAATTTAATAATAATTTTAATATATATATATTGAGATTTGAACACATTTTTATAACTAAAAAATTATTGGGTGAAATCACCGTAGTATATTAAAATAAAAGGGAACCATAGACATTAATATAAGTTGTTATGTTATACTTAAAGGGGTTTCACACCGACTCGAGCGCAATTATTAACTCTAATAATTGCGGTCGAGTCGGTTTGAACCCCGTTGAACCCGTTTCTCCAAATGTAAATATTAAGGCAGTGTTTACGAGGTAAATATCCACCACAATAATTCATTATACCTCTATTCTACATAGTGAAAAGCGTCCTAGATTTGAATCTGTAACTATGTCATCATCACAGACTATAGACTATGGTTATACTCTGCTATGATGACATTAACACTGTGTAAACATATCTTCTGGTGTTCAACTTTTATATAGGTTATCCCATTCTACAGATTGTATTACTAATTTTATTCATTATAAAATACCCATGCATGTTTTATTCCACCACACACACCCCACACACACACCCCACACCCTACACACACATCCACACCCTACACATACACCCACCACACTCACACATACCCCACATTCCCACCAAACACACACACCCTACACACACCACACCCACACACATACCCCACACCACATACACATACACCACACCCCCACACCACACCTCACTCACACACACCTCACACTACTACAGCGCTGCTATCCAGTGTGAACGCGTTCTCCGTGAAGCTTGCCACAAAGATTCAGGGCATATTCACCATCATCAAACTGTTTGCACTGGTCACTATCATCTTGACCGGTCTCATCGTCATCATGCAAGGTATGTAGCGCTGGTCAACCCTCATCTCAGTATATTTAGGTTCAAAAGTGAACATTGTAATATATCGAGTATGCCCCAACAATTAATTAAACAATCGTACGCTATTTGCGACCTTCACTGACATTGAACACGTGGGTGTGTACATGTATAACGGGGTGTCCACCTCTAATATGCATGCCGCCCTAATTGTACCCTACACTATGTTGAATATCTACTTACCCTCATACTACTACTACTACTACCCACTCTTTCACCACTATACTTTAGTTAATATATTGCATACACACATACTAGGAGAAACCCAACATTTTGAGAATGCATTCGAAGGCTCCAAGAGTGGTATGGGTGATATCGCCATTGCTTTCTACAGTGGTCTGTTCTCTTATGCTGGCTGGTTTGTATCATTAATATCTACTATGATTATATATTATGCTAATACATACTTTACTTCCATTACTATTCAGTAAATATACCTAGAAAAATAAATGTATTATTATAGTAAATTAATAAATTACATTCCTATCATAGGCGATAACAAATAATGCATATTTTAATCTTAATTTGAACACATTTAGAAGTAAACTTATATTTTATAGTTATTATTTTAATCTCTATGTTATTATTGCAGGGATTCGTTGAATTTCCTGGTTGAAGAATTGAAGAACCCTTACAAGTTTGTATGTTAAAATAGTAGTTACGACTGCATATAATCATTACTCCTAGTGTTTATATTTCCGAGTAAATCATTATTTATGTATTAATTTTACAAAAAAGTATAAATTTATTTTATAAAATATTAATTTCTTAAATATTTGTCATAAGATATAGAATACGACAGAAAAAAAAAATTAGTTCTACATTTATCAATAATAAATTAAATCATTAATCCTAGTGTTTATAGTTCTGATTAGATTACTTACTGTAAGATATCAGATACACACTATATTTATACACTTGATGTATAATTTATTTATATATTTATACCACTAATGGCAGTGTATTTTTTTATATAAACATTTTTTAAATTGTATTGTTAACTAATTTCAGTTATTTTTCTGCTAACTTTATATCTATTCATGATTAATTGATGACAAGAATCTCTAGTATCAATAAACCCTTACAGCTCCCCTACATATCTAAATCATATCCATATATTTTATGAAATTAAATTTTATTATTTTATAAACTCGACCAAATCCCCCGTAGACAATGTCTACAGTATAGTGGTGATTGTTAACCCCCCCCCACCCCCACGTGCACACTAGGAACCTGCCCAGAGCCATCATGATCTCCCTGCCCACTGTGGCTCTGATCTATCTGCTGGCTAACGTGTCTTACTTTGCTGTGCTAGGAGCGGCGGGTGTTAGAGATTCCGATGCTGTGGCTGTGGTTTGTACGAACTTCACCGTGACCTTGTATAGTGTACTATGTGTGACCTTGACATATTCCTCGGTGCAGCTGGTATTAGATATGCTGTAGGCTATAGTTTGTATGACCTTCACTTCACACCGTGTATTTGGTGGATATGTATAGGTCCTATACTATAGGATATTGATAATTAGTATGATCATTTGACCTTGACATCTGTACATTCACTGCGTATTATGTATCGGAGGGGACCAGTCAATAAGTAATTAGGTATTTGAATGACCTTGACCTCTACATATTCACTATCATGGTTATCAGTATGTGTACCGGGTCAAAGACATTAGTAATAATTCAAACACGATTGCCAACTTTAAATACATTTAATCAAATATAATTGAATATCTAAAATAAAGGAATATAAATAAATAATATGATAATAGTATGAGAATTTTACATTATAAACGTATGCAAATAATTTTGTATTATAATTTTTAATTATAAATATTTCCGAGTAAATAATTACTTATGTATTAATTTTACCAAAAAAGTATAAAATTATTTTTATAAAATATTTATTTCTTAAATTTTTATAAGATATAGAAATTCTATAATAGAATATGACGTAAAACAAAATAATTAGTTCTAAATTTATCAATAATGAAATAAAATAGTAACCAATATAATTAATAATATCTATCAATTACTGATTATGACTATATTATTAACCCTACCTACCTTCCTATACAGTCATTTGCTGGATTGAAATTCGGAGTGATGGCTTGGGTTATGCCGATTCTGGTGGCTTTCTCAACCTTTGGTAGTCTGAACGGATGCATCATGTGTATTGGAAGGTTAATACTGTTACATAACTAGTATTACTGTACCTGCAATACCACCTGCATCAATATTACCTCATAGTTGATTAAATCATATAGCTATTATGTTTATTATATATTATATATAGTTATACTGATTTATAGATTATTTAAGCTCTCCACGATGTCTTCATACATTCCATCTGCATAGTGTTCACTGTAATATTGATATTTTGTTTCACTATAAAAGTTTAGATAAATATGTGTACAATGCATGGATATCATGTTTGTATCATTTGTAATGAAATACATGTTCACAAATATGTTAATTAATTAATCAATTTATTTTTACTAAATAAATATACATATAATAAAAAATAAAAAATATATATTTATAATTATTTACCCAAAGTCTGATTACAATAGTTATAAAATTAAAATATGAAATTATTTACTATGTGATTCAAATCGAATATGAAATTCAATGTCAAAATAGAATACAAGTTTAATTGATATTTTTGAAATATAAAGTTCATATTTATTATTATTACTTATGTTGTGTTGATTTTCTGAAATTTATAGATAATAATATTCATTAGAAGTTATCGAAAAGTGATATTTTAAAGAGATAATATTTGTATTAAACCTAATTATTATTTTTCAAATAAAATGTCACTGTATACCTAATGTGTTAACAAATCTTCCACTTTGTTCAATATTCAATATTTTACCCTCAGATTTATAATATATAATAATTATTATATATCATGGCATAATTTAAAATTATTTATAATTTTATATAGAAATCTATTAACAAAAGCGGATGTTTATAGACATATAATCTATAGATATACATATATATATATATATATATATATATATATATATATATATATATATATATATATAACAGTACAAATTTTGGCAATTAGCCAAATAATAAATTCTATATACTATTTATAGTGAAAATAGTGTTTTCCTTTCTATGTACATGCAAACCTGTGAGCTTGATAATTTCACATGACACTTGATGACCAATAACTAATTGTAAATATAATAATTGTATTATATAATAAGTCTATTAATAGCGTGCATTGTAAACAATAACATCATCTCGTGTCCTCTAAACATGATTGCAGGCTATTCTTTGTGGGCGCAAGGGAAGGACATTTACCCGACGCAATGGCCCTGATCAACATGAAGAGATTCACACCTATTCCTGCTATCTTTGTACTGGTTTGTATCCACTCCTGCCATTATATAGAACAGTTTTTCCCAACCTTTTTTCGTCGTGACCCTTTTTTTGATAATTCTTAATTTAAAAATATTCGATGACTCAATGACAAATTTTACTTTTTTATTATTAAATATTTTTATAATTATTTCTATAATATATATATATATAAATATTTTTAGAAATTTGCCCAAACAAAAACCGGGGGTTGGGAACCACTGTTATATAGAATATATAGATTATATAGGCATAGGAATATGACATAGTCGAAGAAATTCTATTTATTTTACTACTAAAAACCGCCTAATGAAAAATAAACTAATAAAAAAAATAGTGAGTTATTTAAATAATTTGTTTTAATTTATACTTTTTTATTCAATACATTACTTATAAATGTATTCATTTTTATAAGTATAATTAGAAGAAAATATTAAAATAAACTTTTTAGTTAACTTTATTTGCTAACGTAATAACGATATAATAGAAATTATATATTTTTTCTGGATTTTAAAAAATTATACAAATAGTGAAAATATAAATATTAGAATACATAGAATATTATAATTATATATATATTATATTACAGTTTTACTTTTAATTATAATTCTAAATGTAAGTGATAATTATAGATTTTTTGTATAGTATTTACTCATTTTATTTGTTCAATTTTGGTCATTGGTTAATTTTTATTAATGCAAATATATAGCTGATAGTATACATTGTAATATTTTCTAATGATAATATACATTATTGAAATAAATAAATAATAATTCATTCATTCTTAATGTAAATATATTTCTAATAATTGTGTAATGATTATTATTTATTTAGTACTTGTAAAACTTATGTATATATGATTTTTATTTATTAAATTTGCTTACATTGCAAAAATATACCACACAGAAATTTGATTTTCATATAGTATTTGAAATATAAATATACTTTGATAAATTTAATAGCTCTGCCTGTAAATAATCTAATGTAAACATATCATTAAAATAACAATAATAAAGTAATTGATATACATTAGTGCATTAATATCATGAATAGTTTAATACATATATATATACACTAATGTTAACATTAATGTTAACCTTGCAGTGTCATTACTTTGATTTTTTTGTCAATGATACAGAACCTTTATCAGCATATGCATTTATTTTACGAATATTAAAATATCAGTTTACATTAGAAACATTCTTTTATTTTCAATTACATTAGGAAATGTGTATGTTTTTATTTTAAATATATAGTCATATTTTAATAATATATTCTCAACATTATTTTTAATGTATAGAAACATTTATAATATTATATTTAGACTTTATTAATTGTATCTAATATAAAATTGAAATATTATTTATTAACTGTTTATATACATATTTTTATTTTTGAAAAAGTTATTATTTTAAATTTAAAATATTTATATTTAATGATCTTTTTTATAAATTTGTTTTCAAAAATATATGATATTAAACTATTATAAATAATGATGTTATAATATCACCTAAAATAGTTTATATCCATAATTTATTGTATCATTAATAATATAATACAAACAAATACTATCTAATTTGTAAATATTTAGCGTGTGCATACTATTATTTTTAAATTCAATGTTCTATCAATTTTAAATAATATATTGTGTATATTATTTATATATATATAGCATATTTATAATTATTATATAAGTTTAATTTATAAGTAGGCATAAAGTTTATAATTGTTCTTTGATATTTGGCCTCCAAATAATTATATTAAATCAATATATATTTCTGAATAAATTACTTGTGGCATTAAAAATCACGATTTTTAGATTTAAAAAATACCAAAATAAATAGATACATTATTTAATTTTCAACATGTTATATCATTTATGTATACATAAATATATTTATATTCCTAATATATAATACAAAATCAATATGTTAATTTCACTGTAAACAAATAAAGTTTATAAAAAAAGAATCTATATGTATATATTCATATTATAGATTTCATAGATTTATACTTTACCTAAAATACAAATAAATTAAATTAAATAAACTATATTTCTGAATTAATTGTTTCAATAGATTTTATATATATAGAAATAATAGAATATTTATTGTTTAGAAATTATATTCATTTTTATATATATTTAATAATTAGCCATGTCATTAAATCCTTATGAATCACTTATAGTTTAAATATTTAATTATTACTATTATATAATTCATTATAAAGTGATTATTTTTGTTTGTCTGAAATATAAATTTATCTAGTAACTTATTTAATTATGTAATATATTACATGAAAAATTAATAAAATGTATACCCTAATAAAATAACTATTATAATTATAAATAGAATTATTTCATTAATTAGAATATGATTTCTACTAAAGCTATGAATGTTTTCTATATGTTAACTGGGAGATAGTATATTAAAATAAACTATTTAATTTATTTAGATATATTAATACATAGATTCAAATGAAATTATTTATAATATAGCAGTAACTAAAATATAGCACTAAACTGTAAATTTAACAGTGTTTGGTGTCCATCGGAATGCTGTTCCTCGGAGATATCTACACGCTGATTAACTACTGCACCCTGGTGGAGGCTTTCGGTTTCGGCGTCTGTTCCATGGTACTGCTTTACCTGCGCTGGAAGAAACCAGACATGCATCGCCCCATTAAGGTTGCTTATCATTACGATACGCGCGTTATCATCTAACAATGTCTCTATTATGTAATATGTTTATTACTTATGTCTTCATCATCATTTTATAAATAACATACATTAATTATCACCACAATACTTCAATTATAAACAAAATGTCTTCATTGTCATTATCATTACATCTAACAATGTGTTTATTATCATTACAGTGTGTTTATTATAGTAAAGGGTTGGGAGTTTCGGTTTTAACCTTTTTGAAATTGTTATATTTTATAATTTCAAGTATTGATCTGTTAATATAATATCTAATATTAATGATTGATTGATCACCATTGTCTAATTTAAATTTATTGTACCATATATCTAAAATATTAACTAATTTTAATATTTGATGCATTTAAATTTATAATTTTATGATGAAACAAATAATCATTGATTAAATTCTAGATATTTGGGGTTTTGCAAACTATGATTCATTGTCTCTCTCTACATATAAAGTAAATCAATATGTATTAAATTACTACATGATACTTTTATTTATAATTGAATGATGTTATATTATGGTTTTATAAATGAATAGATATACTTTGCATCAATTTGTAATCAATCAAAACAGTAAATAGTGTACCACTAAATACCATATGTAGTTCACAGCACTGCATATAATACTGATATATACAATGACTACTTATTATATACTTATTATTAGTATATCTTTGCAGTAGGTAGATT
>OZ025245.1:20381143-20426143 GCA_964019155.1 Osedax fenrisi | reverse complement strand
ATTATTATTATATATATATATATATATATATATATATATATATCACATATATTATATGTGTGTGTATGTGGTCAAGCATAACGAGTTTGTTATCTTGTATACGAGTGTATACCAAAGATTTTCCGAAGGAAAGATATAACACTTACGCGAAATCGTGTAATTCGAATTTGTATACAAAATACCCTGGTGCCACCTATAGCGGTTTACTTTTAGGAACTATGCGTTGTTTATAATGTAAATTCGTATTTAACTATACACTTTTAAAATGTTAAATAATATGCTTTAAATTAATATTTATATGATGAAAACTAAGTGTTCATTACTAATATATAACAAACAAATATGATATTTATGTTTTAAATGCTATAAGTATATATTTAGTAAGTAAAAGTTAATTTATATTGCATGTAATTTAATAGAGCAATGAAAACATTGTTGTATGCAAACAGAGCCGAACCTAAATCTATTTCAGTGATTTCGATACTACTGCTAGCAGCGGCAGGGGATATTACTAAATTACGTTGCATGCATAGGGAGTGTTATATCTTTGCTTCGCAAAATCTTTGTGTATACTCTATTCTTTATCTATTAACTGTATGCATTGATGCGTGTATATAAGCTAAATTATCTGCTCAAATGGCGGCCAGTCAATCTGTCAATCAAAACACATATTCTCAAATATTGCGTAGTGGCAGCGCTTGGGTTTTCATTAGGTATGTAATGTATTCTTTAATACCAAAGATAATAGAACATATCTATGACCTCTGTTAATTTATATATATACAGTAAAACCTCTCTATAAGAAACTATTTTTTGTCAGTACTTTTTTTCTTATAGAGAGGTTTTCTTATAAAGAGGTTTTTACTTTTCCAATGATTTTAAGAATTAATTTATAATTAAAACGCACTATATAACCTATAGGTTATATATATAGTATATTTATTTATTTATATTTATTTAAAAGTATTAATCAAAAGAATAGTTTAGAAATATGATTACTAAGTTAATACATAATGAAATTTTATTAGATTTACATTAGCAATTTTAAATTATGAATCATCATTGATGAATATAATATAATGAATATTATAATAATCTATTATTTAACAATTAATTGTATAATATAATCAATACATTTAAGGATATAATAACATACATTAATTAATTTTTATAAATTTATGGATATACAATAACATTTAATTAATTTTAATAAATTCAAGAATAAAAATAACATTTATTGATTAATTTTAATAAATTTTAATAAATTTATGAATATACAATAACAATTATTAATTCATTTTAATTCATTTCGAGTTATTTATGTAATATAAAATATTTGTAAGAACAAATAATATTTTTTATACAATAAGTTTCTTATAAAGAGGTTTTTCTTATATTTTTCTTGTAAAATTTTCTTATAAAGAGGTTTTTTAATGTGAAAAAGGTTGAATTCCAACCAAATGTGTGAACTATTTTCTTATAAAGAGGTTTCTTATAGAGAGGTTTTACTGTATATTAAATAATAAAATGGTACATAATATTAAATATGCACTTTTATCAAGATGATAACATTATTATTTTAATTTAATGAAAATAAAATATTAAATATGGTAATATATATATAAATATACAGTATAATTAATATGTCTGTGATCTGTTGATTTATTCATTTAAACATGATTTCCATAACTATAAATAGACTATAGTCTAAATGACAGTGGTGCCACTTATACATAGATTAAACATACATATCTCCATTCATAAAAAACTAAATACTATGAATGGTGTCAATGAATTGAAGTGATGTATACTGTGCAATACATTATATGGGTATGTATGTGTATCAATAGCCACTAAATGTTGCTGTGATATCTATCATAGGGCATCATATGCATTCATACATTCCAATTCTGTTTTTATGAAATCACACTTATTCTACTTTAATGACATATAATTACATTTATGAAATATATCTGTTATATAATATTTATTATATAAAAGACACATAATTTCAGGTTATTTATAATGTTATTATTTATATATATATGCTGTGGTCAATGTGATATTACAATTTTCGTTTGGAAGATTATAAGATACTTCTTTACATACATCGTATTACATCCCGTACACCTAAAGCCCAAATAAAATATCAATTAATTATCAGCTCTGTTGGAATTGTCAAACTAAGAATTAAAAAAAAAAATATTGAATATTGAAATATATATGAAACAGTAACAATAAAATGACATACTGTCTGCTTGACCTTAGTATGAACTAAGCAATATGTGATACAATAATATATATTATTAATTTCGAATGATTCTTCTTTATAAGTTATATTTCTCTCAGAATATAATATTTACACGATTTTCATTTAATCTTAAAATATTTATATAATATAATATTTATAATCATTAAACCATCCATTAAACATTAATCATTAAACCATTAACCCCCCGCCCGCCCCCCACAGGTCCCCATCGTGATACCTATCGTGTTCCTGATAGTCTGCCTATTCCTACTACTGTTCCCGTTGTACGCCAAGCCTCACGAGACCATGATGGGTATCTACCTTCTTCTCAGCGGTATCCCTGTCTACTACATCGGGGTGTTCTGGAAGAGCAAGCCCGCCTCCTACACTCGCGCTATCAGTTAGTGAACACACCCGGTGTGGGGCGTAGGGGTACTACCCCTTCTCCCATGTCTTCTACAACAGTGTGTTTATAACGTGTAACCGTGTATATATAGTAGTGTTGGACATTTTTGGATTTTCCACTCGTTCGAATTTTTCTAATAGTAAATACATTTCGAAGGTTTTAAATAGTATTATGTTTATTAAATTTAGTATTCAAAATTTTCGAATAGTAAAATTATTCATTTTGAAGGTTAAAAATAGTAAAAATATTCATTTCGAAAGCTTCAAACAGTAAATACTAACTGTACGCGAGAGGGCATTGCTCGGTTTTTGATTATTTTCTATCTATTTTTATTAATATAGATATTCCTACTTCTACATTGCTAGTATATACAATAAAATAAATGTTAGATAAAATACAAACACAAGTATAACAAATATTTAAAAAATACAAAATATTACAAAATATATTTTTTTTAAATGTTCTAAAAATATTACAAAAAATATAATTAGATTTGTATATTATATATTAATATAATATTTCTAAAATTAGCAGAAAAATATATAAAAAGATAAAATATATTTTTTTTAATTTTGAAAAATATCTCAAAATATTAAAAATATATTTTTTTTAAATGTCAACATATATTTTTTATAAATTTCGACAAATATTTTAAAATATAATATAATATAGTGGACATCAATTATGCTCATAAATTATTTATATACAATCACTATTTATCTTAAAATTTAATTTAAGACTTAAATTAATTAAAATTATATGTAAAGCGTGGAGATGGAAATCAACTATGTTCATCAATAATTGATATACAATTCATCATTATTTAATAAATAATATTTATCGATTAATTAAATACAATTATTTATAGTTATTTAAATTATATTTAGTAATGATAATAAAGTGTGTTCAATAATGTTACTATTATTTTAAATTATAATTAAAATTATATTTAGTAATAATAATAAAGATAAGTTTCTATTAATTTAAATAAAATAATGAATTATATGATAATTACCTCGTCAGAAATTATTTTATAATCCGAAACAGATTCCATATTTAAAATTAGAGAACGAGGTTAAAAATGAAGTAAATAGTATTCATTTATTTATTTATTGTTTAATATTTGTATATTTATTTATTATTTTTACTAAATAGAATAATATAATATATTATTAATATATGCATTCCTTTTATAGTTTTTTTCGAATAGTTAAATTAAATTTTCGAATAATTAGATTTAATAATTTTAATAATTAGATTTGTATTCAACATTTTCAAATATCTGTCAAATTCAAAAATTTACTATTTGAAATAATTGAATATTCGATTCAATATTCTAAACCGTTTCCAACACTAATATATAGTACTACAAAGATAATATAGTAATTAGAATAAAATAAAATTGTCAAATATATTTAAGATTATTATTTGTATTTGATTTAAGGAATAAGTAAGATAAGAGAATAAGTAAGACCGGTGAAAGAGGGAGGAATGTATATATATGGGGAACACTGGAGAATAATAAAACTCTATAAATATATTGTTTTAAATTTAAGCCCCCTTTGACATATTCTTGACATACCAATCCTAATGCCCGTTCATAAAGCTCTGTTGTAACTTTTGCTTTGTCGTATTTGTAATCAATGATTTCACGCGATAATAATGATGATATCCTATGAAATATTACATGTACATCCTCTATGTAATATTGTGAAATCTATGTGCAATATGCTGGGTCCATCATGAGTTAATTTAACATTTAGAATTGTTCACAATCAAATGTTTCATCAAAATATATTTTATATGAATTACTAAATTAAATAATTGTGGTGACATTTTTAGCAGTCGTGTTATAATAGCTCCTCCTATGTTAGGTGTACAAATTGTATTCTCTTTAGCCATATATCTTTATAGCCATACCCAAATATAATTAGCTTGTTAATATAGTGCATTGAATTATGCGGAAGCGCACATATTAATATTAATAACTAATAATAGTAATTATTCATCTTTATATGCAATTCATATATATATATATATATCTTCTATTTATATTTAAGTTGCTATTTATGCTTTGATCGTATGAAGCCTACATTAATTACGCTACACCTTCACAGATAAAGTGACGTGCTTTTTCCAGAAACTAACATTTGCCTGCGAACAAGATAAATAATAACTTCCTCGTCTCCCTCCCTCCCCGCCCGCCTGCCCCCTGACGATAGAGAAGAGAATAATAATATTTATATTTAAATAATACGTTTACGTTATTTAAAAACTTATTCGTTATGATTTGTTTGTGGTAAACCAGCGATTTTATATCTCTCCTTTGTTATCATCAAGTGCAATCATTGTAAATATCAATATATATATATATATATATATATATATTATCTAGCATTTAATAGTTGTATTTAGTTATATTTTTATAGATTTATTTTCACATGCCATGTTGATATTTAGTAATAAATTTTATTTTTATTATAATATTTATTATGTGAAGATATTTACATTTATTTTGTATTTTAGATATTCTTTATTTTCTACTTTAAATTGTATTGCTTAATTTATATTTTTATAGATATATAAAAAATCTGTTTATATGAAAATAATATATATGGAATAAATTGATCTTTATATATAAATTAAACATTACATTAAAAAGTATAGGAAATTTAAAATAAGTATGTATATGATAGCAGTCAACTAAGTTATTTGAATTATATAGTAGAATAATATAAATGTCACATATACTTTAAATTAGACTATTTTATTTTTAAATGATAATATACAAGATGTCAATATAATATTCTTTTGATTTATATATGAACAATTTATTTCATTTTTATTTATCTCGATAACTAAATTGTTGGAAATATTACTATTGTAAATATAATATAAATAAATTCAATATGAAGCTTTCTTTAGATTATATAGTGTAAATGTTGCAGATTACATATGTACCTTATGCTGTATTAGGTTATTTTTAAATGAACATAATTTGTTTATATTAAAAAAATAAAATGTAATATACATAACTGCAGGTTGGACACATACAACTATAAAATAGAATTAGTCTTGGTAGACTTTATTAAATATTACATGTATTTGTTAATATTGAATTACTTTAATGAGAAGAATACATTATTGAATTTATATTAATGGTAAATGAAATTGATTTAATTCCATTAAAATAATAAAATGTAATATACATAACTACAGGTTGGACACATACAACTATAAAATAGGATTAGTTGGTAGACTTTACTAAATATTACATGTATTTGTTAACATTTAATTACTTTATATGAGAAGAATACATTATTGAATTAAATATTAATGGTAAATGAAATTGATTTAATTCCATTAAAATATTTTTATTTTGAATAATTAATTCTTATTCTATACTAACTACATTAACAAATATATTATGGATTTATATTTAGATATTATTGAATACCTGTGTGTTTTACAATACACATTTATTACCAATAAAATAGTGTGTAATTAACATTTTTATCATAATTGAATATCTAGAAACCTATATATACAGTCAAATCTCGATAACTCAACATGCCGATAAGTCAACATTGCCGATAACTCAATATCCCAAAATATTTGGTTGGATTCGTATATTTTACATGTTAACAAAAACCCTATTACTCAACATACATATAACTCAACATGTTTTATATAATCCTAGCCTATGCATTACATGTAAATATACATCCGATAACTCAACATTTATGAAAAATCAAAATATCACAACAAATGTTGTTGGATTCGTATATTTTACATGTAATGAAACTGCATTGTTCAACAAATATAATTCAACATACATTAGTCAACATGGTTTTATTTAATAACATATGGATATAAATATATAAACGTAAAAATACAATTACAATTATTATATTATCATACGAGTACTATTTTGAATGCAGTTATGTGAGAAAACCATTACTTAAGTCTATAGACGTATTACCTATCCCGAATGCCCATTTACTACTACTACTACTACTACTTTAAATATTAGATTCGTATTATTTCGGATTTTTATTATTGGATATCTAAAATACATTCCAATGTTTACCTTTGGGATTATATTTATTCGCGCCATTTTCAACCAACATACCGGTTCTGTGTATGTATCCGCGACACTATTATAAACGTGTACTCAGCTTAGCGTCCCTTTGTGTGAATAGGAGTCACTGTCAATCAAACAACCCCGCCCTTCGTATGTCTTGACCATTAATTATTATTATTTAATTTCTATTTGTGATAATTATCTTAAATTATGTTTAATGTCAATGTTAACTACTATATATCACAAGAACATATATGTTCTAGTGATATTGAATTAAATATTTATAAAATGTCATTCTTGAGAATTTCTTGAGTATAGTATGGTGAATATTTCTAAATTATAAACATATATGTTCTATATATTGGATAATTAATATGTATTAATATTAATTATTCACATATAAAATTAGATAGTACATTGACATGAATTAATTATTATAAGAGTATTTATTCAGTTATAACATACATTAAGGATATGATATAATATTGCATGAAATGTTATATCACCATAACACATACAAAGATTATGTAAAATACTTTTTAAAACACAAGATAAAAATTAAACAATATTAAAAATAATATTTGTTGTACAAAATGAATTATATATACACTACATGTGTGTAGTAGTAATAAATAATATATTATATCTTTACTATAATATAATTACTTATAGAATGTATACATGCATGTATATATTGTATAATATATTGTAAATATATCATTAGTAATCAAAACAATCAGATATATAATTATACAGATTCTAAAAGAATTACAGAATACTCGAAATTATCTAATTAAGAATAATTTAACTGACGATAATTGTTTATTACATATTACTCATATTATAAATACTTTTAAAAAGCATGTTGATAACAATTTAATACAATCAAAAATGAATAATGACTTTAATAAAAAAAAATGAATATAGCACTATTCCTATACTTTTTATTTATTATAATTATTATTTTAAAAGAATATACAATCTATATACTTAATAATAATCATAAACCATCATTAGGAGTAATATACTATTAGTAACTAAAATACCATTATAAATAAAAATAAAATTATACATCCGATAACTCAACATGAAAACTCCGTCCCGTCAATGTTGAGTTATCGAGCTTTGACTGTATATATCTTTATATTAAATATATATATTATCATCAAATACAAATGTTGATACATGTTATTCATTTATTTTACTAATAATAATATAATTACGATTTATTAAGGTAATTAATTTATAAAATGATATCTAAATTTACTTCAATAATTTACAAAATAAAATATGAATCATACTTAATTATTTAAATCTTAAGAAGAAATCTTAAGGCTTAAGCCATATAAATGTATATCTCAAAAAGCTAACAAACTTCTATATCAACCTTGAGTGATTAATTTATTTCAAACTAATTCTTATTATATCAAAATCACATTACATTATTTACCATAATAATATACATATGAATAAATGAATGAATGTTTACACACAAATAATAATAGAGTAATAATATAAAGTTAGGGACTAAAAGACGTTCTCTATTGTGTAAAAAAATATAAAATAACAAAATACACACACAAATATAAACCAGTTGAAAATAATAAAATTAAATTAAATCATCATATTCTAGATAAGTTAGATTACCACGAGTTATAAAATGTAAATAATTATAATTAAATTAAAATATTGTTATATTTCAATTACTCTTCCCAGCAAACATTAACAGCATTATAACAGCCTCATAAAACAGCCTAATGTGTAGACAGATGCTGTTATATGAGGCAGTTATGAGGATGTTAAGAGGCTGCTGTGAGGATGTTAATGTTTGCTGGGTTGACAAATCCAAGTTTTGGAAAGAAGAAAAAACCAGGGCTTTGCTAATACTATATTCCAGATATTATAGATCGCGTGCCAACTCGATAGACCAATCATCTAAGAGTTAGCCACGCCCACATTGGTTACACTATATATGAAGATGTATGTCTATATATGAAGGCGACTCGAGATAATGACACCTGTCATGCTATGTATTCAAACATGCAAATGTACAATTATATGTATTACACCAATTTACTCTTTTATTTAATTCTCCAAAACTATATCTCTAAATATAAATATATATTCTATAGAATGACCTCATTAAATTGCATAATTCCCACAATGTCAACAACAATTCTGTAAGGTCAACATTATCTGTTGATTTCAACACTTCCACTTTCACAAATATGCCTGTAGTTCACTCACTAAACCCAGCAAACAATATATTCGACGCTTTTGGACGCCATGCGCCTAAAAGTTCCGGAATTAATTCGTCGCTTTGATGACAATTTGCGCCCAAAAGCGTCTAAAAAGCGTCGATAAATTCTCAAAAGCGTCTATAAATTGTTTGCTGGGAAGTCTACTTACATACCTACACCTTCTGCTCATAATTCACAGTTACATCAACACATTGTCATAAATTATGACTCATAATCGATATTCACTCGCTTCGTAGTAATTTATATCTTCCGATCCATCATCTAGTAATCTGTCCCTTTATACTAATTACGATCCATGCCTAATTAATCCTTCAGAAAATGCCAACCTCTCTTATTTTAATGTAAAGTCAACTTCATCTGTTGATTCAAAACGTCCACCATCACAAGTTTTCCAGTTTTTCACTCACTAAAGTCTACTAATATACATATACCTTATTCTCCTAACTCACCTTCACTAACTAAATCCGCATGACTATCTGAATACATTGACCAAATCGATATCATCCTCTTCGTTCCAATACCTCCATATGGAGTATATATGTTAGATATCTTATTAACATTTCTTAAAAAGTCTGATGCTAGTATTATTACAATAACAGAAACATGGATCTCTTAATGATATTATTCCGACATATTTGCCATATTTCATGATAGTGGTTATACCTTACTCTCGTCACCTAGTATACCAGGTCATAACAGAATTGCCACAATACGAATACCGTATAAACCTATAAACATAACTATAGTACAAGTATACGCCCCTATATTCATCTCAGAGGAAGAGGGTATAGAAGTTTTTTATGAGTACAATCTATAATACCGTACACCTGTAGGATATTCTTTATATTATAGGAGATTGGAATGCTTATTTTGGAAATTATATATCAGATAGTATTACTGGTAACTTTGGTCTGGGTGAGATAAACGAGCGAGGTGATCAACTTGTAGAATTTTGTAGTAGAAATTACCTTCGAATCATGATTACATTTTTCAAAATGCATCCACTGAAACTTTATACGAGGAGATCTCCGGAAAAAATTACTAGAAATCCGCATACATTGACCTAATAATACTGACCATAATTTACTAATATATCAAGATCAAGTTCAAACGAATACAACAATCAAAGACAACTCCAATATACGATGTGAAAAAAATTCAGAAAGTTAAAAGAAATAAAGTTTCGAAATGGCTATCGGATGAAGCTTTAAAAATGGCTCAAAGCGAAAGGAAATGCGCAGTAAAGGAAATTATGAATAATATAGAAATATTAACGCAGCGTTCCAGTAGAAAGCAAGACAGGATAATGAGCAAAGACTAATAGATAAATGTAAACAAATTGATGAGAATAATAAAATGGGTAAAACAAGAAACCTGTTTAAAGAATTAAAATATATGACAGGATCACGCAGCTCAAGTTGTGGTGCTGTGAAACTAAGTACTGGAATAGTGGTATCAGAAGAAAAGATATAAAAAAGATATGGCAACAATATACATAACATCTTTACAGAAGAGATCCCAATATAAATTATATTTGTAATGAAAATGTATATGAGTTCGTCACCTGATGTATTAGAATTTGAAGTAAAAGAAGCAACCGACAAATATATAATAGAAAAGCTCCAGGTTGCGACGGAATACCTATATAATTCCTAAAATCAGGAGGTGATGCGGTTATAAGATTCATGACGAATCTGTGTAATATCATATGGAAAATAGACAATGTACTGGAAAACATCTATATATGTCCTTATTTACAAAAAGGACGATAACAAAGAATGCGGAAACTACAGAACAATCGCCTTAATATCACATGCTAGTAAAATATTCCTGAGAGTATTGCAGAAAATAATTGAGGACTTCATCATTCCTGAACTACCAATAGAAAGAAGCCGGGTTTCGAAGAGGTATAGGAACTAGAGACCACATTGCTAACTTGAGATGGATGATGGAAAAAGCTAGAGATCATCAAAGAGAACTCCTAACGTGTTTCATTGACTACAAAAAGGCATTCGACTGTGTAGATAATCAAAGACTATGTTACACTCTCAAATATATGGGAGTACCAGATCATCTGATAGTAGTGTTGAGAAATCAATACACAAATCAAGAATCGGCTACAAGGAAAGAGTATGGTGAGATAAGCAAATCGATATTGGTAAAGGAATACGGCAAGGATGCATTCTATCTCCATGGATGTTACATATTTATACAGACAAAATAATGCGATATTTCATGGAAAAATGCGATAAAGTCATTGGTAGGTGGAAGGACAGTTACAAACCTTAGATATGATTACGACACTACATTGATATCGGGAACAAAAGATGATCTCACATAGCTAATAATAAAAGTGAAAAGAGCAAGCGAAGAAGCTGTATTATATTTAAATGTCAAGAAAGCAAAGGTGATGACTATAGGTGAATTTGACTATATAATAGTAGATGATAACAATATCGAAATCGTTGATAAATTTATCTTCCTGGTAGTCCAAATTACACATGACTGAGTCACCGATAATGAGCCTCGAAGAAGACTCGCAATGGGAAAATATGACATGGCAAGTTTGAATTCAAAGATATAGGGAAAGTAACCTAATACGGATACTTTAACAATAAATGGTCTTAACTTTTTATGACTCATTATTTGTATTCAAAAATTACAATATATTTATATTATATGATTAAAGATATTATTGTAATTTTAAAATGTTATTTAATCTTTTAATTCCATAGATAACGAGGGTGTCCGTATTCGGTACCCATGTCCGAATACGGACACCCTATATACCACTAGATAAACTATATATTATTGATGAATCAATCAGACAATTTACAATTACGTTATTTATAATTAATTTTATGAAAAATATATTGTAATTTAATTAGTTAATATTTTATTTATTTTTATTATTTCTTAATTAATAATACAATTTAAGTGTCTAAATAATATTTTTTTTAGAATTAGCTTTATTGGTAGTATTAATATTATAACGCACGCGATTTTTATGAAAAACAGAATAGTTCATACGCTGTGCGTTGATTGGTTATAGGGTGTCCGTATTAAGACATTTAGAGTGTCCGTATTAGGAACTTATATGACATCTAGATATATGCTTATAACTTAATTAAGACATTTAGAGTGTCCGTATTAGGAACTTATATGACATCTAGATATATGCTTATAACTTAATGAATATTTGATACAAAATATAGAAATTAAAAATAAAATTTTTAGAATGCTTTAGTTTTTAATAATATATTGTTATATTGTTATATTAATACATTTATATATACTTGAGAAGGTTTTAAGTTGAATTTTTTTTTGATAAATTTAAAATTGTAATAAAAAAATCAGTTTATTGGATATATCAGCAATATTTTGAATAATAAAAAAATAAAAAATACTTTTTTAGACTATTTATATGATTATGAATATGTTATTCATTAAACATTTTTTTGTAGGATTTATGGTTTCTGAGATACCGAGAGTGTCCGTATTCGGGCACTGTCCGTATTCGGTTACGTTCCCCTAGGCATCAGACATATTCAAAGACAGAGGCTTCAGACTATCGTCCAAAATAATGATTGTTCAAACACTGGTATTTACAATTATCCTGTATAGAGCAGAAATCTAGACTATCAAAAAGATAGAGGGAACAAATGGATGCCTTCGAACTATGGTGCTGGAGGAAACTGCTCGGAGTCACCTATAAGTATACTTAGATAGTAAGAGAAATACCGAGATAATTGGTATAATAAAACCTAAAAGTACGCTCGAATCTAGAATCGTCAAGTCTGCCCTATCATTTTTGGACACGTTGTTTGATCAGATGTGATAGAATTTCAAATGATGCCGGGTATACTGGAAGGTCGTTGATGAATATGCAGACCACGTTGCACTTGGATCGACAATATACACAAATATGTCACTAAAGATATCACGAATCTCCGATTAGATACTACAGACATAGCGGGATGGAGAATAGCTACCATGGACGTCGCCTGGGGTCGGCTTCGACTCGACGGCACAAGGTGATATATATATATATATATATATGTATATACTAGAGGGGGGCCGAAATTTCCATGTTATTTATTAATATATTTACGACCCATATCCATGGTATTGATTTTGATAGATGCAGTCTTACATATGGGTATTTAAATATAAACTATAACATTATGCATACTATTTTGCAGCAAAATACTATGCAAAATCGCAGCGATTTCGGCGGAGTGTTCACACCTAGCAAACATTTGGACAACATTTTGCACGAATTCTCATCATATAGTAAACATGTTTGCTTTTCAATTTTTCCGCGATTTTGCAGTGATTTTGCTCGTGAATGTTTTTTTGCTCATAATTGTGCATCAATTTTGTCGTGGTGTTCACCTGACGATTTTGTTCGTCGTGATTTTGCAGCAAATTTGCAAATACATATGACACATGACATGTGACATCACCCAATGAATTTATATATATATATATATATATATATATATACATATTAGTGGGATCCCGGCCTTTCTATGATATTTATTTATATAATTATGACCCATATTTCCCATGGTATTATTTATTCGATTGGGTCTCGAATTTAGTGTTTATATATATTTTATTAATCTAGAGAAATTAAATGAAAATTTAATACGAATTTGGATCTGTTATAGGAGCCACTTAACCACGTCAAGGTATCGCATACTAAGTGGGTTTTTACTCACGTTATAGAAGTGAGAATTACGGGAATTTCAACCTGAAATTAAATTTTTGATTTAAAAATAAATCTAATTAACACATCATAACATATTGTTTGTTATATAGGGGAAAGTCCCCGATTACCGACCCCCTCATAATACCGACCCCCTCTCGTATCTCAGTATATATGTATTCATGTATCTTAGTATATATGTATACATATGTATTCTAATTTAAAAAATATTTACAATAATACTAATAATAAATTATGATTAATTTATCTAATCTAATTTATTAAAAATAACTAGTATACGAAAACGAGCGTTAAAATGAACATTCGGTATACAATATATGGGAAATATAATATAGGGGAAAGTCCCCGATTACCGACCCCCTCATAATACCGACCCCCTCTCGTATCTCAGTAACTATAAGAGATATCAAAAAATAATATATACACGAACTGTTAGTAATTTAATGATACATATATGTATTTCATATAAGAATTCATATATGAATAAGTATTTTGTTTTAACAACTATTTAATCCTACAATTGTTATTTGATAAAATGTAATATTTATGTTATATGTTTTTACTTTTTAAATATTTGAATAATAACTTTTTTTAAATCATTGTAAATACTTTATTAATTAAAAGAAAATGTAATACTGCACATAATATTGTAGATCAATAAAATGTTTATAATTATTATAAAAATAATTAAATTTGAATAACTATTAACCAAAATATCTTAATTATAGCAACCCATATGATTTTCCTAATACCGACCCCCTAAATTACCCTAATACCGACCCCCATGTGATTTATAATATCCAATCAAAATAGATCCGTATTTTACTTTAAATTATGTTATAACTTATTTGTGTATCATTGACATAGATTTAGGATTCATGATTCCAGTTATTTATATACATATTGATTAATAAATAAATATTAAATAATAATATACACTATATTAATATAATTACTATAACGTTTAAATTTAAATTTAATATTAAAACATAAATTCAATAAAAAATAAATTACGTCATATTATAATTAATTATATTTATGTATATCTACTATTTTTATTGGATATTATAATACTGCAATTATTTATACCACGATTATTTTAGGGGTTCGGTAATAGGGGAAGGGGGTCGGTATTAGGAACAGGTATCCGATTACCGACCCTCCTGTTTATTCTTGTAAATATAATTATATCAAATATTTAAAATAGCCACATTATTCATTACCATAATATTACCCTATTTACAAAATTTCAAATAAATATATTTAATATTGAATACGTTATTACAAATAATCATTTAGGGGTCGGTAATCGGGGACTTTCCCCTACCTCTGTATATATTTATTTTTTTTCATCCATTTATCGACAGAAATATAAATAAAAAACCTTTACTTTATATATATATATAAAAAAATACACATATAAACCTATATATTGAATTTATTTAAAAAATTTAAAATACCTAATGAAAATAACCCAACCTTTAAATGTGACTGTAATATGAAATATCAGTATTTAAATGTTGTTATTTTTGTTGGTCACTTTTTAATAGCAATTACGTAAATATATATATATATATATATATATATATATATTGTTATAGCCTATAAGTTATATAGGTTATAACCTGAAATATATCGATGAATCATAATATTTAGTTAAGTCAAATATATGATAAATGCAGTTTGTATACATTAACTATAATGGTTACTATAGGTATTTGAATATAAAACATAATCAGTTTATTAATCTAAGTAATCTAGCACTTACAACATGTTTTACTTTCATGTTTTATAGCGTAGGCTACACGTGGGTCATGTGACATATTACACGTGACATGTGGCATGTGACATCACACAATGACATATATATAATATATGTAACATATAATAGAATAGTACATTATTAAATAGTAAATTAATAATTTCAAATTATTTATAGTGAATGTAAATGAAGATTATTGAACAGCGATGCCATGAACATATATGTTATAAGCATGTGTCCTTCTACAGCTACGATGTCCTTCAGATCGGAATTAATGAAGAAATATTGAAATTCTAAAATCTGACACTAAATATCAAACAAATATATATATATATATATATATATAAGTATATATTTATATATTATAAATTTGCATTAAAATTATATATATATATATTTTCAATACAAAAATTGTATTTCAAATATAAAAATGTCACCCCTTAGAATATGTATGCATTATTAACACATGCATTATATATATATGTTAATAATGCATACATTTATCAATCATCTAATGTACATATTTCAATTAATTAATATTGCAATTGTCTACTCAAAATATAACTATAAATATATCCTTAAAACATAAGAAAATATTAAGAAACTAGTATATTCTTATAACTCATACGCCCTATAACTTATGGGGCCTATAACTTAAGCCCTATACGTGTTCAGCGTGAAGATGAAAATATCAACACTTTCAAAATTTAAAATATATTTTGAAAACATATGTATTCTAATTTAAAAAATATTTACAATTATACTAATAATAAATTATGAATCATAATAGATTTAGATAATATAAAATATGTAATTATTTTGTAAAAATAAATATAATACATTTTATTTATTTTTACATAAATATATATATATTTATATATATATATATATATATATAAATTATTTATTATTTTAAAAACTACGACTACAAACAACATATGTATTGATCATGTCGCATAGAAAGTATTTGCACCCGTTTTACATATATCTTAAACAACACCTCTCACTTTATTCAGGCAATCCGGAAAACGAAAAAGCAAAAGGAACAATAAAAAGTTCAGTCAAGGGTTAGTATTTATAGTTATTAATACAATTACACTGCTATATACACTATATATATATATATATATATATATATATATATATATATATATATATATATACATATATATATATATATATATATATATATATATATATATATATATATATATATATTTATATATATATAATTGTAATGCTACCTCAAATCCACAAATTATGTTCAACAATTTAACAAATTCATTATCCCTATTACAACATGTAAATTTCACAACTCATATAAATGGTAATATTATTGATCTCGTATTCTCCAGTTCTCTCCATTCTGAACTCATTGTGAGACATATTTCTAAACTTGATCTACTTTCCGATCAATTATTATCTCATTCAAAACTAACTTTACTATCACTTCTTAAACAGAAAACACGTATTATATACAGATCCATTGAGAATAGTAATTCCATGGGATTATTAACTGACTTACATTCTGCTTTAGGTGACTACTGTTATTCTCCAGTTGTATTAAATTCCATACTATCCCATTTACTCGATAAACATGCACCTTTAAAAACCATATCATTAACTCTACTACCTGATACCCCAGTGTTTACTTCCCACCTCATGTCCTTGAAACGATCATTTCGTAAATCTGAAAGAATAAACCTATCCTTGCAATCTTCATCTTCTAGAGCTTCATTCATTGAGCAACGTAAGATCTACAAGTTAGCAATTTCCTATGCCAAATCTAGCTATTATACTCGGGTTGTAAACGATCTTGCTTCTGATAACCGACTATTTTTCATACTGGCTAATAAGTTGTTATCTTCCCCAAAACCAGCATTACTACCATTTATAATCAATATTTCTCCATTACAATTTCTTGCATATGAAATATGTATCATTATTAGTGATATATAGTTAATACACATGTAAATATATATATATATGTATATATATCTGAGACCAAAATTATAGTTATATGCAAAATAAAAGTTAAATAATTAATAATAGGTAAGATAGCGTATACGATATATGTAAGACCCTTTTTACAGCTACTAGTTTTATTTAGAAATTAAATTTTATTTTAACTTAAGTTATATATATATAACAGAATACAGATACAGAATATATTAACTTCAACAATAATTTCATACATTTGTTACGACATTTATTATACTATAGATTAATGAATGTATCATATATGACCATAGATAGGGTTATATATAACTATAGATTTATAGTTGTAAACTATAAATCTATGCATTTAACTATGCATAACTAGCATATGTAAATTAATATATATATATAGATGATTCATAAAAAGTAATCCATTAGATAACATAAAATTGATAAAGTTCATTATTTATAAAATTGATAAAGTTCATTACCTTTAAATTTATATAAAAATAAAATACTAAAATTTATATATCAAATAATCTTTAAAAAATTACCTATCAATGCACCGTATATATTGATAATCATTATAATAATGGTTATTATAGTATATATTATATTATAATATAAGTATACTTAAACAATAATAATTATACTTAATATATATAAGAGATTTACTTTCACGATAATATAAACAACTATATTAATATGTTCAATTTGATATTATTTGAATATGTTAAATATTTAAAAAAACATACTACTATAGTATACTATAATACTATAGTATATCCATATAACTTATAAACCCTATAACTTATGGGGCGTATAAGTGTGAATATGTAAATATAAAATTATATAAATTTCAAAATATATTTTGAAAACATATGTATTCTAAGTTTTACAAATATTTACAATTATACTAATCATAAATTATGAATATTAATATATTTAGATAATATAAATTATGTAATTATTTTGTAAAAATAAATATTATATATTATATTTATTTTTACATAAATATATATATATATATTATATATATATATTATATTTATTATTCTATATTATATACTATATAATTTAGTGTATATAATATTACAATATTTTATAATATATTATAAATGTATATATATAATATATTATAATAATAATATATTAATAAGTTTATTAATAATATGTATTAATATAAATAATATATATATATATATATATATATATATATAAATATATATAATACATTTAATCCCTATGGTTATTATAGCTATAATATAGATATCCTCAAAATGGTTATATATAAATACACTGTATTATAAGAAGCCTGTATTAAACAGGCTTCGCCCCTAGATGTCTATGGATACCTATATATTATATTATATAATGTTATATACTAATGTGTGTGTGAGATAAATAGTTCAATATCCTCGTACCCAACACCTCCTCGCCTATTGTCCTCTTCCTATTGTAGTACGATATTACCAGTGGCCGATAGAAGCGTAACCTATAAAGTATGTTATCGATATTAAAGTTATAATTCTCTAACAAATTGAATACTATTAAATACTATTGAATACGTTACATTATTGACGTGTACTACAGCGGTAAATATAGTCGTCAATAATAGTATCGATACATAATAGAATAGAACTTTAAAACAATTAATAGGAATTTACAATACAAAATTAAAATATACATTAATTACCGACGCTATTTTTCTGAAACAATAACATAAATAATAATAATCAGGAAACTAAGAAGAAAAAAATAAATTCGGTAAATATTTATTTTATATTCCTAAATTCGGTAAATATTTAATGTGGAATATTATCTGTATGTATATTTCTCCAAACATATAACAATGCGGCATCGTCGCGAAGCGACGATGTACGAACTCAAGAAATAAATACAAGATGTTATACTTATATTTTAATCCTCTTTAATATGCACCATTAAAATTTTACATTGTACCGTGTTCTCATATATTAAAGTGGATTTACAAATTAAGATTAAAGATTAAAAATTTAAATTTGTTAATTCGCCTCGAATATTCAATAGGTGGCGCTTTTTAATAAAAGTATTCATCCAATGAGATTCATGGCTACCAGTAATCTCGTACGAGGTAATTTCGTATGATTTATTTAGTAATTTCATACGAAATTATTTAGTAATTTCATTTGGCTAATTCATATAGGGCTAACTCTGATAGGGCTAATTCAGATAAGGCTAACTCCGATAGAGCTAACTCCGATAGGGTTAATTCAGATAGGTCTAATTCAGATAGGGCTAACTCCGATAGGGCTAATTCAGATAAGGATAACACCGATAAGGCTAACTCATATAGGGCTAACTCCGATAGGGCTAATTAAATTAGGGCTAACTCCGATATGGCTAACTCAGATAGGGCTATTTCAGATAGAGCTAACTCCGATAGGGCTAATTCAGATAGGGATAACTCCGATAGGGCTAATTAAATTAGGGCTAACTCCGATATGGCTAACTCAGATAGGGCTATTTCAGATAGGGCTAATTCAGATAGGGCTAACTCCCATTTATTATGTATATTATATTAATTTCTCAATATTTGTTTTTTATAACATCATTAATTTAAATCAAATAAATAACATATTTCTTATTTCTAAAATACACCTAGATCATGCAATTTTCTAATAATAACTCATAATTCTCAACTATCCGCACATATACCGGGCCAAAACGGCTAGTACATATATATATATATATATATATATATATATATATATATATATATATATATATATATACTTCTATAGGTTGTAACATGATGTATAACATATGTATCATTTCTTATATTTAGTGAAATACTAATAAATTAAAATAAATTATATAATCCAATAATATAATTATCATAAATGAATTAAACATATTATGTACTATATGATATAATACACGTATTACATATTACATATGCAATGCATATGTATATATATATATATATATATATATATATATATATATATATATAAATATATATATATATATATATATATATATATATATATATATATATATATATATATATGTATATATCTATGCATATATATATTTATTTTTTATTATAATATACCATATTTAGGTTAACCTAATTGTCAAGCAGAAATTTAAAAAATCCAGCCTTTGGCTTTATACGTATAATATGGAGCTCATGTTTCTTATTTAATAGCATCAAAATACGTCAATGAATCAACTATAAGTAGACATTCTCTAAATACTGTTCAAGATTTAGGTTCATTATATAATCAGTCAGGAAAGTTTAAACAATTATTTCAAAATAATGAAAATAATGTTATAAAACCGTTGTGTCCAACCAGATTCTTCACAAGAGAACATGCAGTATCCCGTATTATCAATAACGATATTGATATAATAAACAACATGGATGAGTAATGTAAAAATGGTATGGCTACAGGTAAATCTACTGGTATATTAGCTAATATTAAATCACCTTTATTTATTGTTGGAATATCTATGGAATTTCCAATCATTTCAATTTTGGAGAAATTTAATGTAATGCTACAAAGTAAAACTATTACTGTAAGTTTAATGATATCATCTTCAAATTCTGTCATCCAAAAACTTAAGAATGCAGAGAAGAAATCATATTTAGTGACATAATATACCGAGTTAATAACTTGATTGGTGATAATGATATTGATGACTTGGTGTTACCAAGAAAAATAAAGCGAAAGGATAATAATCAACATATTAATATAGAAAAATTGTATCGAAGAGATTATTATAGAATTATTGATATGGCAATTAAGTCAATACATACATATTTTAATGCAACATATATTAATATATACAAACAAATGGAACAAATATTTACTAATACAGAACACAATATTGATATAATAATTGACTACCCAGAGTTATGTGAAGTAGATTTGATTGCCGAAATTATATGTTATAAAAAAACGTTATAACAACATGAATCTGAAAAATATTATAACAAATTTTAAAAATATGTCTAACGATGTAATACTTTTTTTTCCCGAAATTCAAACCTTATTAAAATTACTTATGGGGTCATTTGCAAGTTAATGTGACGCTGAAAGGTCTTTCAGTGCGTTAAGAATATTAAAGACATGGCTAAGAAATAGAATGACGCAGAGAAGATTAAATGCGATAATGATTTTCAATATCCACAAATAAAAATGTGAAGAATTAGACATAGATGACATATTAAAGTCATTTATAAATAATCAATTTGAGAGAAGAAGTATTAAATTTGGTAAATAACTTTTGTGAATAAATATATATATATATACATATTCAATTTTGTTTCCAATATCCCCCCTATATTAACAATAAATTGTCGCCCCTGCAGGGGAAAGTCCCCGATTACCTACCCCTGAATGATTATTTGTACTAACTTATTCAATATTAAATATATTTATTTGAAATTTTGTAATTAGGGTAATATCATGGCAATGAATAATGTGGCCATTTTAAATATTTGCTTTAATTATATTGACAATAATAAAGAGGGAGGTCGGTAATCGGATACATGTGCCTAATACTGACCCCTTCTCCTATTACCGACATCCTACAATAATCGTGGTATAAATAAGTGTAGTATTATAATTTTAAATACAAATAGTAGATATACATAAATATAATTAATTATAACAAGCACGACATTTATTTTTTATTGAATTTATGTTTTAATAGTAATATTAAATTTATATTTAAACTTTATAGTAATTATATTAAAATAGTGTATATTATTATTTAATATTTATTTATTAATCAGTATGTATATAATCAACTGGAATCATGAATCCTAAATCTATATAAATTATACACAAACAACTTACGACATATTTTAAAGTAAAATACGGATCTATTTTGATTGGATATTATAAATTACATGGGGTCGTTATTAGGGTAATTTAGGGGGTCGGTAATAGCAAAATCACATGGGTTGCTATAATTAAGATATATTGGTTACAATTAAATTATTTTTATAATTGTTATAAAAATTTTATTTATCTACAATATTATGCGAGTATTAAATTAATAAAGTATTTACAATGATTTAAAAAAAGTTATTATTCAAATATTTAAAAAGTAAAAACAGAATATTACATTTTATCAAATAATAATTGTAGGATTGAATATTTTTAAAAACAAAATTCTAATCATATTTATCATTAAATTACTAACAGTTAATTTATATATATAATTTGTTGATATATCTTATAGTTACTGAGATACGAGAGGGGGTCGGTATTATGAGTGGGTCCGTAATCAGATACTTTCCCCTATATATATATATATATTAATTATTCCACTTGCAAGAGCAAATTGGCTATCATAAAAGAGGAAATACAAGCTATCAATATAGGGTAAATGTATATTCAATGTAGTTTCAGCCGATCTATGGAATACATTCAAATCATGATTTGCTCTATTATTCATATTTTTTTAAAATCAAATTTACCTAATTCTTAAAAATTAATTTTATAATTTTCAACTGATTTATTATTCTTTTTATATATTTTGTTATTTCTATATTTGTGTACACAATGTTATTTTTGCATCTAAATAAACCTTCAATTCAATACATTATATATATATATATATATATATGTTGTAAGGTATATTATTAGTATTATACAAGTGTGTGCACTGTAGCGTATCATATGCATTCCTATTTCCATTGTTGATATGCATGAATGATTTGATAAAAGTCATATCCTAAATTCAACAAGTCACTTCTAGAAATACAGTCAGTACTTAAACATCTATATTAGATATATAAAACAAGCGTAGCGCATATAACATTGGTGACAGCGGTATCCAGTGCTGACTAGGACCAGTGGCTAGAGGAAGAAATTGAAATACAACATAGGATAACAGGTTTGTGTATTGATATTGTTACTTTGCATACACTTGTATAATAAAATATTATTTTAGATAATAAAATATTATTTTTAAAATAATATTTTTAGTTTATTTACGTAATTAAACATAGTTATAAGAGGGATATAGAAGATATGGGAGAAGATAGTAAGCCAGTAGGTAGACCTGCTAAGAAAGATTTAGCATATGTTAAACTAGATTATTTTAATGAGGGTACAGATGCTGGTGAGTGGATTGCAAGAGCTGAGGAATGTGTAGATTTATTGGGGCATAAGGGTGAGGATGCGGCAGGGTATATTTTATATCATATAAGAGGTGGTGCGAAATTAGAATTATCAATGTTAGGCAATAAACTTTTAAATAAAGAGCATATATTTAATAGTTTAAGGGAGAGATGTAGTAGTAGGAGGTCACGGGGTGAGAGGTTACATGATCTAGTTGATAGGAAACAACGAGAAGGGGAGAATATTACTATGTTAATAGATGCTATATTAAAATTAGGGTTAAGTTTGAAAGAGGATGTAGATGGGTGGGAGGGGCTAATGACAGATTCATTCAAAACAAATGTATTTGACTGCGAATTACGGCGATATTTATTAATATCAGGGAAAAAAAAAAGTTTTTCTGAAATACGCTCAATGGCGAGGGAGTTTGAATCTACGAGTAATGTGAAGGAGGGTGGTATATGCTATAAGATAGAAACTAATAAAGTAATAGGTGAAGTAACTAATAGAGGGAATGATGGTAGTAGGTTGGAGGAACGTATACAAATATTAGAGAGGAGGAATACTGAGTTGGAAGGTAGATTAAGAGGTAACTGGACAGACAGAGTTAGATGTTTTACATGTGGAGGGGAAGGGCATACTAGTAAATGGTGTAGGAATAGGAATTTAAACCGCCAACCTTTCCAGTAGATCAGGCAACTAGGAAAGGGGCGAATGCCTGGAAAATAAAGGGGGGTACAAGGGAAATAGGTAATAATAATAGGTTAATAGGAAGATGTCCTAGGGAAAAGGTAGTAATAAATCGGATGGTAGTTGAATGTTTAATAGATACAGGTAGTCAGGTTTCAGTGATATCAGAGGGGATGGTAAGGTCATTAGACTTGAAAGTAATACCTGTAAACCCAAAAGTTGATTTAAAAACAGCAAATGGCACTAAATTAGAATATAGGGGACAAGTAATAACGGATATTATATTATGGGGTAAGAAGAGTGAGAAGGTAGGTTTCATAGTAACTAATATTAAGGGATTGTTTATAATAGGTATGAATATTTTACAGACTTATGGGGTTATATCGATTACTGGAGTGAGTAGGGGAATTCATATAAGAAGTAGGGTATCAAATGGAATAAGTAGTGTTAGTATTAATAATGAGGAGATAGTAAAAGTTTATATAGGGTGTAAAAATAGAATTTTTAAGGAGAGCATAGAAAAATTAACTTATAAATATAGAAAAATATTTTTTTTAAATAATGATAGATTAGCTTCTGCTAAAGTAGTATTACACAGTATTAGAACAATAGACAAAATACCGGTCGCTCAACCTTATAGACGAATAATACCTTCCCAGGTAGAGGCAGTGAAGAATCAGATTGTTAAGTGGGAGATGGGAGGGGTAATAGTTAAGTCCAATAGTGAATATGCAAGTCCACTAGTGGTAGTAAAAAAGGGTACAGGAGAAATTAGATTATGTGTAGACTATAGGCAGCTGAATAATAAGACTATTAAGGATGCATATCCAATTCCTAGGATAGATGATTCATTAGAGGCACTAGGGGGAGCTAAAGTATTTTCGTCTTTCGATTTAAAGTCAGCATATCACCAGATAAAAATAGTAAAAGAGGATCAATTTAAAACAGCATTCAGTTCCCCGTGGGGACTCTACGAGTTTACTAGAATGCCATTTGGGTTAACCAATGCTCCAGCTACATTTCAGAGAGTAATATCAAACTTATTTAGATCAGAGATGTATAAATTTGTAGTATGTTATTTAGATGATATATTAGTTTATTCTAAGACATGGAAGGAACATTTAGGACATATTGAAGTTGTAATGATGAGGTTGGAAGAAGCTGGATTTCAGTTAAATACAGGGAAATGTAGATTATTTATAAATGAAATACATTTTCTAGGCTTTAAGATATCAGATAAAGGGATAGGAACGATACCGGATAAGATTAAGACGATAATAGAGTGGAAAAGGCCAAAGAACTTGAAGGAGTTAAGGTCATTCTTGGGTGTAGGATCATATTATCGTAGGTTTATAGAAGGATATACTAAGATTGTACATCCATTATTAAAATTAACGAAATCTGAGGCAGGGGTAGGTAGTATAAGTAAGAGAATGAGTAGACGGGTAAATATTAAGTGGGATGATGACTGTGAAAGAGCGATGCAGAAGATAAAAGATAAGTTAAGTAGTGCACCAATATTAGCATTACCTAGATTCGAGGAAGCATTCATATTAGAGACAGATGCATCACATATTGGTTTAGGTGCTGTTCTTAGCCAGGTGATAGATGGGGAGAGGAAGGTAATTGCATATGCTAGTAGATCATTAAAGGCAGGAGCAGAAAATCAAGCTAATTACTCGGCTAAGAAACTAGAGTTTCTTGCCGTAGTATGGGCGGTAACTGATAAATTTAAACATTACTTAATGGGGGCTAAACAGTGTACAATATTTACAGATAATAGCGCTGTAGCGTGTATAGAAAATAAGAAACAGTTAACAGCTTTAGAGCAGAGGTGGGTATCAAGACTAGCGCCATTTCCAATACGTTTTAAATATAGAACAGGTAGTACAAATATAGTAGCAGATGCGTTATCTAGGAGATGTGAGGAGAATAATGAGGTAGAAGGGGATGATTTCAAAAGATTATATGAGGATGATCTAGAGATCAATGATATTAGTATAATAGCAGGCATAGAGGAAGGGAAGATAAGGGAGATGCAAATGGAGGAGCATAGGTTAAAAGAGATAATAAAACATTTAGAAAGTGGGTCAATAAATAATGATAACTACATAATAGAAGAAGGAGTTCTATATAAGAATAGGAAAAATGGTGATAAGGTATTGGTAGTTCCACGTGAGTTAATTAGGGAGATCTTACAAGGGGTACACGATGCCAATGGTCACCAGGGTATAGATAGAACGGTAGCGAGAATCAGTCTAAAGTATACCTGGGTAGGTAGATATAGAGATATTAAGGAGTATATAGATAAGTGCGAAATATGTCAAGTATCTAAGGGAGGGGGTAGAAATCCTAAAATAGATATGGGATATTTAGGTGCAACTAGACCATTGGAGTTAGTGTTTCTAGACTTCGTTAATATTGATAAATCCTCAGATGGAAGAGAGAGTATATTAGTAATGACCGATTCATATACTAAGTTTACTAGAGCTATTCCTACTAGAAATCAGTTAGCAATTATGGTAGCTAAGATATTAATGAATGAGTGGATCTATTGTTATGGGACTCCGGAGAGAATACATACCGACCAAGGACGTAATTTTCAAGCGGAAGTAGTTAGGGAAATATGTAAGTTATTTAATATTAACCAAAGTAGGACTAGTCCTTATCATCCAGAAGGTAATGGACAATGCGAACGCATGAATAGATCTATTATTAATTTATTAAGAGTTTTGTGTACGGAAGAAAAGTTCAAATGGCCGATTCATTTACCCAAAATGATTCATGCGTATAATATTATGCCTCATGCGACAACAGGGTTTTCTCCATTTTTTTTAATGTTTGGACGTGAAGAAAAATTACCAGTTGATTTAAGATTAGAGAGGTATGGGAGAGGCACGGACAGTGATTGGTTATGGGAGACGAAGCAGAAAATGGGAGAAATCGGCAGTAAAGTAAAACATAGAATAGAATTAACTAGAATAAAAATAAATAACAAAAAGGAAGAAGACGAATTAGAGGCTGGGACTATAGTTAGAATAAAAAAACGTAAATTAGGTAGACGGAAATTAGAAAATATTTGGGGTGAGGAAAAATGGGAAGTTGAAGGTAGAGTTAAAGGTACTTCTGCCTATAAAATTAAATTTGGCCAGACATGTAGGGTGGAAAATAGGATCAATTTAAGAGTAACCAAGGATTAAGGTTTAGTTTTAGTTATAGTTTAGGGTTGTGTAGGTTATACTTTTAGGTAATGGCATATATATTATGGGTAGTAATTTTGTTAAAAAAAAAAAAAAAATATATATATAATGTTTTTTATAAACAAATAGTGTGGTCACTATTTTTCTTAGGTAGTGGGTGGATGTTGTAAGGTATATTATTAGTATTATACAAGTGTGTGCACTGTAGCGTATCATATGCATTCCTATTTCCATTGTTGATATGCATGAATGATTTGATAAAAGTCATATCCTAAATTCAACAAGTCACTTCTAGAAATACAGTCAGTACTTAAACATCTATATTAGATATATAAAACAAGCGTAGCGCATATAACATATATATATATATTCATTAAAAACCGCTAAGACTCGGTACATATGTACTCTAAGCTGGATTAAATTATATGTATATATATACGAATCGTGTATACACGAATAGTATATTAATGTTATATACACTATATTCATATTATATATATAACCTATATGTAACGTAAGGTGTGCCCTATAGTACACTATAGTATACTAATAGTATAGTATAATCTATAGAAGTAATATAATTTATATATATATATATATATATATATATATCAGTACTCCATTATATTTTAAAGTTTATTAATATGTAAAATTAATAATAAATAACAATTAAAAATTAATACGTAAAATATACAAAATATTTTTATCTCGGGGAAAATATTATTTTATAGATTTTTCTAGTGCTTTTTTTATACACCGTTGATAATACATTAACTATGTATTGATAACTAATTCAAATCTATTGTTAAATCTTAATAGAGAGTACCCTTTTGTGAGTATATATTAACAGCTAATCTCTGTGTCTCTCCTTCGAGTAGAAATTGTATTCGCGAAATTATAGTGTACTAAAGTATACTTCCTTAACTCGATAAACTATTTGCATTCATTCATTCGTTCGTATGTTCCTCGTGGATGTGTGTACACGGACATATTATATTTATAATTTAGATCACACACCTCTTTCCACAATTGTAGAGTATTATCGAAGCCCTTTGAGTATTATCGAAGACCTTTGGTATTATCAAAGGGCTTTGGTATTATCCAATATACAATATCATGCATATGCAGGTGATATACAACGATATTACAAATATATTACAAATATATTATCATTACTAATGTTGCGAATCTTCAACGAGTTCACGTATTATTTAATTGATGTTTTTTTATAATATAATATTTGTTAATTATAATATTTTTAATAATTTTAAAATATACGATTAGTTTTATTATACATTAACAATCATACTCAATAGGTGCGTTTAATTATAAACAATAATTCAAGAAGTAATATTAAAAGGTAATCATTATATATATATATATATTCATTCATGTGTTAGCATTCATAGCGAGCGGACGTGTTTATAAACGCAATCAACCGTAAACAATACAGCTAAGTTATGTATCATATTCTATATAACATTATATGTTAATATTATTTCATAAATTTATTATCAGTATTTTTATACATATTAATTACACATATTTTATATTTATCATGTATTATTTAAATATATTTATATTTGTTTAATTTGCTTATTTAATAGTGAATACATTATATATTATATGTAAAAATTGTATAATAGTGTATATTATTTACATTATTTATTATCAGTATTTATTTATATATATATATATATATATATATATTTATATTTATATAGATATATATTAATTACACATACTTATATATTTATCATGTAGAATTAAATAATATATATATTTGTTTAATTTGCTTATTTAAGTATTTAAGTATTGAATACATTATATATTATAAATTAATACGAAATAAAATATGGCAAATAGAATGTCTAATTTAGAGTTGTCTGAGACAATTAAAAATGACATTAAAAAACTATTTGATGAACATATAAAATCAGTAATTGATGAAAATACGAAAGTAATAAATGATCTAAAAAATAATATCACAGAATTGAAATCTATAATAAATAGTGTAAATATTAATAATGATAAATGTAATGATACAGAATCATATGCAAATATATTAAATAAAAACGTAGAAAAAACTATTGAAAATACAATAATTAAATCAGTCAATACAAATATATCTGAAACTAATAATGTAAATTGTATAAAAAAAACTATTATTCTATACAATGTAAAAGAACAGATATTTAATGACACACATTCTAAAGAAAATTCTGAATTTAAATCTATATCAAATATTATAGATATAGTATCTGATCAAAATAAAAATATAAAAATAAATAAATTCCATAGAATTGGTAAATTCAATAAAAATGATATAACAAATTTATCTAAAAATAGACCGATGAAAATTGTACTTGATTCTGAAGAATCAAAATCAATATTAATCAGAAATGCATATAAATTGAAAAATTCATCTTTTAATAAAGTAGGAATATCTATTGAATATAGTATAGAACAACTTATTCAAAAGAAATAATGTTTTAAAATAGCTAAAGCCAAATGTAAATTAGATACTATTTGTAAAGTTCAATTTATAAACAATGTATTTAAATTAATATATGATAATACAGATAAAAAAATCTATAATACAATAACAAAATATTATAAATATAAATGAATCTTTTAAATATAGATGAATATAATGAAATACATTATAAAGATACAAGCCTATCAATGATATTATTAAATATACGAAGTTTTAATAAAAATATAAATAAATTATTAATATTTATCGATAACTTGACCCATAAACCTGATATTATTATATTAACGGAAACATGGCTTACTGATAAAGATTACCCAGATATATATTTCCCTAATTATAATATTTTTATAAAAAATAGAATAATATCCAATAAAAAGAGAGGCGGGGGTGTACTTATATTAGTTAGTAAACTGATAGAATGTTGCATAATTGAAGACCTTTCTTGTTCTATAATGGATTATATTGATATTATATCAATTAAAATAATTATTAATTCTAATGATTTTAAAATTATATCATCTGTTTACAGATCACCTGATTATAATGGAAATGATTTTATTAATTTATTGTTTAACTTATTTCATAAATATATAAGTAGAGAAATGTATATTTGTGGTGATTATAATATTAATTTATTAAATAATACTGTATTATCTAACTCGTTTAAAAATATATTGATCCAATTAGGAATATCTAATATAATTGATATGTCCACAAGAATCACCCAAAATTCAATATCAAGTTTAGACAATATTTTTACAAATTGTTCTGATGTAATACAAGGTGTAATAGGCCGTTCACATCAACTCCGTTTTTACCTCCGATCCGATAATTAGCTCCGAAAAGTAGTTAGCTCCGGTAAATAGCTCCGAAAAATAGATAAAATAGCTCCGTTTTATGGGATGTTGAAGAATTATTTTAGCTCCGGTAAAATCACATGTTGAGTTTTTACCGGAGCTAAAAATGTACGGAGGTATTTTATATCAATTATAATAACACAATATAATAAATAATTGCATTGTGGGATTTAAATTTTAAAATATTGTATTCAATTTTTATTTTATATTATATAATATATAACTATATACCTATATAATATATAGTTAAATAATTTATAATTATTTCGTAACTTTTGGATTCTATTTTAGATATAGACAAACATATAGACTTACTAAGGATAATAAACATCGTAATATGTAGATAGGTTTAGTAATTCGAAATATAAAAGACGTATAATAATCAAAATAAATGAGGCCGTAAATATATATTCACTTAATATTAAGAATAACATAATATATATACATAATGTTATTAATTAATCAAATTACTAAGTATGATAAAACTTGAAAATATCATAATTTGTATGACCTAATTATATAGGTGTATATTTAACTGCATTTAACTGCACGATATGCGTATTGCTTGGGTTATATATTTCAATTAAAATTAGTAACTATGATCTATATTTAGATTTGAGTGACACATCAGATGTGTCACTCAAATATAAATATAGATCATAGTTACTAATTTTAATTGAAATATATAACCGATTAAATGATGTGATATCATATATAATATTGTACATTATTTGAGATAAGATATATATCGATCACATTTACTGCTGGCAATATAATTTGATAGAATTATATAGAATGATCAATTATATTTTGTAAGATAGTATAAATATACATGATTAAATATAATGTATAATCACTGAATAATCATTATTATAATCATTATATTTATTATGTAAATAGAATTATAATTCATTTATAACACATCAAAGGATTTTAATCTTATTAACACATTAATTTTAATATTAATTTTATAATTATATTCTATACATAATATTTCATTATTATAATCCGATATCATTATAATAATGATATCGGATTATAATAATGAAATATTATGTATAGAATATAATTATAAAATTAATATTAAAATTAATGTGTTAATAAGATTAAAATCCTTTGATGTGTTATAAATGAATTATAATTCTATTTACATAATAAATATGCCAAAACAGCACTTTTAAACTCATATTATGAATATAATATACATTTTTGTAATTTGTTAACTCGACACGTATTATTAATTAATTAATATTACATATATTATGATAAATCTATTCGCATGCATATTATGCTTTAATGTAAATTACAATATTTATTAACAAAGATTTCGAATTTTGTAAACAAATTAATATAATAATAAATTTGAAAATTAATAAATACAATTATTTTGTCGGAGCTAATTTCGGAGTTAATTTTTCGGAGTCAATGTGACACCGACTACAGAATTAAATTTACGGAGCTAAAAATCGGATCTAAAAATCGGAGCATAAATCGGAGTTAAAATAAAACGGAGTTGATGTGAACGGCCTATAATACATACAGATATTAGTGATCATTCATTAATATTTTGTATTTTTAATTATAATCTATTTGTTAAAAGAAAGGATCAATATACATATTCAAGAAATATTAATGAATTAAATTTACATAATCTAAAATTAGAACTAGGTACAATACATTGGAATACCATTTTAAATAATCAGAATTGTTGTGAACTATACAATACATTTATTGATATATTAACTAAGAGTATTAATAAGCACTGTCCTTTTATTAAAAAAAATAATTAAATTGAATCACAATTTTAATCCATGGCTAAATAATAAATTAAAAAATGCAATAATAAAGAAAAATAAATTATATACAAAATACAAAATTAACAATTGTCCTTGTATATTTGGTAAATATAAAAAATTAAAAAATTAAATTAATAAAAATATTAAAATTTAAAAAAATAATACTATAAAAATATTTTTACTGCAAATACACAAGAAGAAAATTGGAAAGTCATTAATAAAATAATAAAAACTACAGACTCGGATTATCCAAATACTTTCAAAGATAATAATATTAAAATGAATGAAAGGTACGAACAATGTAATGCATTTAATGAGTATTTTTCGAGCATTGGAAGTAAAATAAATAATTCAATTAATAATATAAATAAAAATGATTTTAAAGAATTTGTATCTAATAATTTTAATAGTTTTTACTTTTTACCAATTGACAATGATGAAATAATTAAAGTGACTAAGGATATTAAATCAAAAAGATCATTAGATATAAATAATCATGACATGACCTTAATAAAAGATATTATTCAATATATTTTAGAACCATTAAAAAAGATATTTAATTTATGTATCCAAACAAATACATTTCCTGACAATATGAAAATTGCAATTATTAAACCTTTATATAAAACTAATGATAAACAACAAATATCCAATTACAGGCCAATTTCATTACTACCACAAATATCTAAACTTTTTGAAAAAATTATTTTTAATAGATTATCAAAATATATATTTAAGCATAATATTATTAACAAAAATCAATATGGTTTTGTTCCCAGATCAAATACTACCTTATCATTATTAAATATTCAGCATTTCATTTTACATAAACTCTCTCAAAAAAAAAAGTAGCTACTATATTCTTAGATCTCAAGAAAGCATTTGATGTGGTTGATCATGATATTTTACTTGCTAAATTGGAATGTATAGGGTTTAGAGGTGATACAAATTTATTTATTAAAAGTTATCTTACAAATAGAAATATTATAACACGAATTGATAATACTCTATCATCTAGAAAGATTATTAAATATGGAGTGCCGCAAGGATCTGTTCTGGGACCTCTACTATTTATTATCTTTATAAATGACATAACAAATATTTTTAATAATGAACAAGTAAATAATATTAATATCAATTTATATGCAGATGATACATCTATAACTATATTTGCTGAAAATGATACATTATTAACATATTATTTGCAATATTACATGGATAAGTTAAAAAAATGGTTTGATATAAATAAGCTTAAGCTAAATATCGAAAAAACAAAAATATTGCCATATATAAATTCTGGTATATTAAAAGATATAACAATAGATAACATTAAAATCGATATAGTTAATAATTATAAATTTCTTGGGATCTACTTAGATTCCCAAATGACTTACAAAAAACATATAAATTATTTATCGAATACATTGTCAAAAATTATATATACTATAAAAAAAATATCTTTTTAAGATACAAAAAATTTAATTTTATTATATAATTCGTTCTATTTATCTAATTTATCATATGGGATTGAAGTATGGTCAAATACTTATAAATCGAATATTACAAAATTAATTATGTTACAGAAAAAGGTTATAAGAATTATTAATAAACAAATAATAGATAAATCAAAATTACCATTAATACGTCTAACACATACTGGTCCTTTTTTTAAAAAAAAATAATATTTTAAAATTTGAAGATCTAATTATATATAGAAACACATTACTAATCTATAATTTCTTAAATAATAAATATAAATTTGAGTATAACTCATATTTCAAGTTAAATAAACTTAAAAATAAATTTATTCTACCACTTATGAAATCAAATAAATTAAAAAATACAATATTTTTTAAAGGACCAAAGTTATATAATGAATTAATGTTTAATAATCTTTTACGAAAAAAGAATATTAATAATGTATTTATTCTAAAAAAAACATTAAAATATTCATTTATAAGTAAATATTAGTTTTTTTTTTTTTTTTTTATATATTTTATATATTTTAATATTTATTTTTATTAATATTTATATTTGTTTTACATTTTGTTTCGTTTATTGTTTTAAATATTTTTTTAAATTATTATTGGTATTATTAGTCATCTGTAATTTGACAGGAATGTGGCGCCATTGCACGTCTTATTGAAAGATGGTTAATTTTTGTTTAGTAGTTTTAATTTTATAACATACTTTTAGATATTTTTATTTTACACATATTTATAATAATTTACTATTTGTATTAACAAGTTCTCAATATTGTAAATTTACATATTTTACTAGTATATATTTTAATACATTTTAATATTATACAATTATTTTATTATCTTATTTTATTATTTACTTTAATGTAATGGATTGAAATATGATGATAACTTATGTTCATGAACAGTGTTTTATTATTTTTATTAATTTATATATATATATATATATATATATGTATCTTCTATTTTATTACAAAGAATGCTAACACATGAATCATTATTATTATATTATTACTTTTACTAATATTGTAATCTGTAATCTGTACATGAACATATTGGAGGTATCGACCAAATAAAGCCTAGGCTTTCACTGATCCTCCATAGACGTATGATATACATAGTATGTCGTATGTCTATAAACTGATTTCATTCATTCATATATATATACACACATTATTCTATTAAACTCATTAATGCACTAACCAATAAGCGTACATTATAGCATGTCCTTACCGTATTCATCCTAATCAAAGCTATACATATATGTATATTTGTATATGTATATGTATATGTATATACAGGATATTACGCAACAATACAATCACATATAACAGGAGTAAATGTCTCGATAAGTAACACTGCTTCTATAATTACTCTTGAATTTCCTAAATATGATAATCATAATAATAATAATAACAATCACATATTAACCATATGCTATTAGTGTAATGTTAGCAACATAAAACCTATAGGAACATATAGAAATTCTATAGAAATTCTACTTATTAACTCTAACCATAGATTTGTATTTTACACTGGTGACTATAACTAATATATATATATCTATACTATAAGAGCGAAGTTGTCTGTGTGTGTGTCTGTGTGTGTAAGTATTAGGATCTCGCGAACGCGAGATCCGTTTTCCGTAAGGAAAACCACAGGTGATAAAGTGGGGCAGCGGGGTTTTAATAGATGATTTACTTTTTTGAATATGTATTCACGTGATACCAATAATCGTTAAATAGTGTAATTTTTTAGTCGATTTACGTAATCGAAAAATTTAAATTCGACGCAAATTTTTAATAACAAACTTTATCGTGGAGAATTTGATGGTAAATAATTTCGTAAAAATGAGTTTATTTAATTTAGAATACATTACGTAGATTTACGAAATCGTACTTCCGGTTTGAATATCTGAATACAAATTTTTACATCGGAATTAATTTACATGTATTATTGAGGTGAAATTTACTAATATGTAAAATCGAGTTAATATTAATTATTTCCTATCTACGCCATGTAAAAATAAATTATTAAACATATGTGATACGATACATATGTGATACATATACATATGTGATACGTTGATGTAAAAAATCAAAATCTACAATAATTATTCGATTTCACTAATTTTAACTTTATTAAATATATAATTAAAATAGAATATAATTTTATAAATTGGGACTTCTTATGTTTAATATTCTTCGAGCTACGGACGAAATAGTGAAAAATACATGATTTTAGAGTAGTCTATTTGACCGACTTCCGGTAATATTTTCGTATAAATTATGGATTCATCAGATTTGGAGTACGAAAATACATGTAATAAAATAAGAAAAATCATGAAAATATGAATAATAGGGTTTCAATCTCTGTTTTAATATTTCGACAAATGTTATCATTATATGGTCAAATAAAAAAATATAGATTTATAAAAAAATATTTTTTCTAAAATCTATTCTATAATTATATATGCATTACATACCGAGTGAGACTATACAAGCATATATGTATGTGGTCATTGATATTTGTAGTTATAGTTATAGTTATTTTCACAGTTGTGGTTAGGTTGGGTTAAGTTTTAATTTTTGTAGGTTTTTTGTAGCCGCATTACTTCCCGAGTGAGCCTATAAAAGCATATTTATTTATATTGTTATTTTCACAGTTGTGGTTAGGTTAGGTTAAGTTTAAATTTTTGGAGGTTTTTTTTAACTGCATTACTTCCCGAGTGAGCCTATAATAGTATATTTTCACTTTAGTGGTTAGGTTGGGTTAAGTTTAAATTTTTGAAGGTTTTTTTTAGCTACATTACTTCCTGATAGAGACTAAGTATATTTGCACTGTTGTGGTTAGATTAGGTTAAGTTTTAATTTGTGAGGTTTTTTTAGATGCATTACTTCTCAAGTGAGCCTATACAATTATATTATCACGGTTATGGTTAGGTTGGGTTAAGTTTTAATTTGTGTAGGTTTTTTTTAGCTGCATTAATTCCCGAATGAGCCTATAAAAACATATTTATTTATATTGTTATTTTTACAGTTGTGGTTAGGTTGGGTTAAGTTTAAATTTTTGAAGGTTTTTTTAGCTGCATTACTTCTCGAATGAGCCTATAAAAGTATATTGTCACGGTTGTGGTTAGGTTGGGTTAAGTTTAAATTTGTGTATTTTTTTAGCTGCATTACACTCCAAATGATCCTATAAAAGTATATTGTCACGGTTGTGTTTATGTTAGGTTAATTTTTAATTTGTGTAGGTTTTTTTTATCTGCATTACTTCCCGAGTGAGCCTATACAAGGATATTTTCACAGTTGTGGTTAGGTTGGGTTAAGTTTTAATTTGTGTAGGTTTTTTTTAGCTGCATTCATTCTCGAGTGAGCCTATAAAAGTATATTTTCACTGTTATGGTTAGGTTGGGTTAAGTTTTAATTTGTGGAGGTTTTTTTTAGCTGCATTACTTCCCATGTGAGCCTATACAATTATATTTTCACTGTTGGGGTTAGGTTGGGTTAAGTTTTAATTTGTGGAGGTTTTTTTTAGCTGCATTACTTCCCATGTGAGCCTATAAAATTATATTTTCACAGCTGTGGTTAGGTTGGATTAAGTTTTAATATTGGTGGTTTTTTTTAGCTGCATTACTTCCCGAGTGAACCTATAAAAGCATATTTATTTATATTATTATTTTCACAGTTGTGGTTAGGTTGGGTTAAGTTTTAATGTTGGTAGGTTTTTTTTAGCTGCATTACACCCGAGTGAACCTATAAAAGCATATTTATTTATATTGTTATTTTCACTATTGTTGTTAGATTGGATTAAGTTTTAATATTGGTGGTATTTTTAGCTTCATTACTTCCCGAGTTAACCTATAAAAGCATATTTATTTATATTGTTATTTTCACAGTTGTGGTTAGGTTGGGTTCAGTTTTAATATTGGTAGGTTTTTTTTAGATGCATTACTTCCCGAGTGAACCTATAAAAGCATATTTATTTATATAGTTATTTTCACAGTTGTGGTTAGGTTGGGTTAAGTTTTAATTTTGGTAGGTTTTTTTAGCTGCATTACTTCCCGAGTGAACCTATACAATTATGTTTTTACAGTTGTGGTTAGGTTGGGTTAAGTTTTAATGTATGGAGGTTTTTTTTAGCTACATTACTTCCCATGTGAGCCTATACAATTATATTTGCACAGTTGTGGTTAGGTTGGGTTAAGATTTAATTTGTGTAGGTTTTTTTTAGCTGCATTACTTCCCGAGTGAGCCTATAAAGCATATTTATTTATATTGTTATTTTCACAGTTGTGGGTTAGGTTGGGTTAAGTTTTAATTTTGGTGGTTTTTTTTAGCTGCATTACTTCCCGAGTATGTATATACAAGTATATTTTCACGGTTGTGGTTAGGTTGGGTTAAGTTTTAATTTTGGTGGTTTTTTTTAGCTGCATTACTTCCCGAGTGAGCCTATAAAAGCATATTAATTTATATTGTTATTTTAACAGTTGTGGTTAGGTTGGATTAGGTTTTAATTTGTGTAGGTTTTTTTAGCCGCATTACTTCCCGAGTGAGCCTATAAAAGTATATTTTCAATGTTGTGGTTAGGTTGGGTTAAGTTTTAATTTTTGTAGGTTTTTTTAGCTGCATTACTTCCCGAGTGAGCCTATAAAAGTATATTTTCAATGTTGTGGTTAGGTTGGGTTAAGTTTTAATTTTGGAGGTTTTTTTTAGCTGCATTACTTCTCAAGTGAGCCTATAAAAGTATATTGTCACGGTTGTGGTAAGGTTGGGTTAAGTTTTAATTTTTTGAGGTTTTTTTTAGCTGCATTACTTCCTGAGTGAGCCTATAAAGCATATTTATTTATATTGTTATTTTTACAGTTGTGGTTAGGTTGGGTTAAGTTTTAATTTTTGGATGTTTTTTTAGCTGCATTACTTCTCGAGTGAGCCTATAAAATCATATTTATTTATATTGTTATTTTCACAGTTGTGGTTAGGTTGGGTTAAGTTTAAATTTTTGTAGATATTTTTTAGCTGCATTACTACCTGAGTTTGCCTATAAAAGTATACTTTCACTGTTGTGGTTAGATTGGATTAAGTTTTAATTTTGGTAGATTTTTTTTAGCTGCATTACTTCCTGAGTGAGCCTATAAAAGTATATTTTCACTGTTGTGGTTAGGTTGGGTTAAGTTTTAATTTGTGGAGGTTTTTTTAGCTGCATTACTTCCCATGTGAGCCTATACAATTATATTTTCACTGTTGGGGTTAGGTTGGGTTAAGTTTTAATTTTTTTAGATGCATTACTGTCCGATTGAAACTATATAAACATATTAATACAAATTCCCAAGTACATTACATCAACAAGTGAACGTTACGCGCGAACACGGGCGAAGCCGGGCCCCGGCCGCCTAGTATATATATATATATTAAAAGTAATCCCCATAGGGAAATCACGGGATGTACAATGTCTAATAATGAAGCATTCTCGATATAGAACGTATGTGCTATTCGTATTGGGAATGTGTACACATCTGTGTAGACATCTGTGTATACATGTGTGTAGACATCTGTATAGACATCTGTGTAGACATGTGTGCAGACGTATATGTCTATTTAGTATCGTAAACGTAACGTTTTATTAATATTATTTTTAATAATATTTAATAATATTTAATAAAATTAATTATTCTATTTAAAAATGTTATTAATAATTTTATTGTAAATTAAATAATATTAGTAAACGATTTCTCAGTGATAAATTCTCAGCGTTTACGTAAATTTAATTAATATAATATACATAAAAGAAGAAATATACATAAAGGTAACTCATATATTATATTAGTGTTAATCTTAATACATATATATATATATATATATATATATATATATATATATATATATATTACTCAAACCGACGATGACATATATGCAATGACTGAAACGTGACTATATAAACTAGACATATGTCCTCCAAATACATCTATACCATCAGCAGACTTACGCGAACCCATATATGGGTGTATACACAATGAATACAGGTGCGGCCCCCCCCCATACTACGGGGGCGTGGCAATCCTGACCACACATAACATACCACTAGTATCTTCCACACGACTTGCGGACAATACCTAATCTGACCACACTGACCACACTGATAACCCACCAAACAGTAATAGCAGCATAATAACAGCATAGTAGACATTTAATAGCAACATAAAAGCAACATAATAGCACAATGTAAACATTTGAGGCTATTTCATATGCTGTTATGCTGCTATTATGCTGCTATTACTGTTTGCTGATAACCCACACGTCACGCCCACATGTCATCTGCTACCACAGATATCGAGAGATTTCTCTTTAGCTCTGCGTCTGCTACCATAGATTTAGAGTACCTCTATGGAGAACTATAGAGTACCTGTTACGATACCCTAGCTCTATGTCTGCTGTATCAGCTAGTTAATTTGGGTTTACATTTAATAACAAAACGCCTTGTTTTATAAATGTCGAACAAATATATATATATATATATATACCTAAACTATACTTAATACATAATAATACATTTATATTCCGACACACACACACAGTTCTATCACGCGAAGTTCCTAAGCACAACAAGGAAGAGTGTCATCAAGAGTTTCATAATATCATAGGTAAGTTATAACTATATATATATATATATAATAATAATAATAATAAGTAGATATATGTAATAATAGTACCATTACATTTTCACTCTATAGAGTAATCGGGTATACCCGATTAAAGCCTTTCGTGTAAAGGCACTACAGTGATCGCACTATTATGTATACATATTATAATATATCTACTTATACTAACTACTTATACTAACTAATTATACTAACTACTTATACAAACTACTTATACTAATTACTTATACCAAATATAGATATATAGTTAGTAATTTGTGTGTTCATAAATAAGTAATATTTATTAATATTTAACATATGTATTATGTAATATATAATATGTGTGTCGATATTTTAAATTTATAATAACATAATTAATTTCATAATTCGGATACAAGTTTTTATTTATATCCCCTTAACATTACTATTGTATTAATGATATTAACACAGTGGCGTAATGATATAACACACATTAACACAATGCATAACTGTTATGTAATTGTTATTTAACAAAAGATATTATTCTGAATATCAAACAATATATTTATACATTGATGTATATATAAAATATTAAACTACGGTATATATTTGTTATTTTTATTTGGTGGAATCCCGTCATCCCATCCAGGAACTTATATGAAGTTTTCACTTATAACCATATATGGCTCTAATGTCCCTTCGAAGCCGCTTTTATGTTAAGGCATCCGTGGTTTAACGAGAGCCGATCATTTATTTGTACACTATTATAAAAGATCACTTCTAAATAATATTTTAAGACCCATTTTATAAAATTAATTAATGGTCCGGACGAGGCTCGAACCCGCGTCCTACTGCTTGTGTGTCTGACGTCATAGCAAACTGAGCCACATAGGCAGTTGACATATACATTTAAACTTGTTTACCTACTCTACCTCTGATCTTACATACGATATGTCCATCAATACACACACACTGTCCTCGACATACCGAGTTGGAGTTAGAATTATCATAAGTTTGCAATTGATCGTTTCGCTTTCATCACATATGTCTCAATTCTCGCATAGGTTGTATTGGTCATGCATTATATACCACTTACTCTTCAACGTTATACGTATAACCCACGCCTCTCTCTCTCCTCAGAAATGATATAAGGCATTTCTGTTACGAGAAAATAAATCAGCCTATAGGATTATCTTATACGACGATATTTAACATTATGGAGATATATAAGGATTACGCCTAGCATAATCTTACCGTCTACAAGGCCTAGAAAGGTGTCGTAATATATTAGTTGTACAAAATTGTTTTATTTTTGTGAAGTCTTTTCATCCCATCCAGGAACTTAGATGAGCTCTAATATCCAATTGAAGCCGCTCTCGTGTTAAGGCTTCCATGGTGTTAACGAGAGCCGATCATTATTGTATACATGCTTATATAAGATAAAACCTAACTATTATATTAAGACCTATATGCCGACACATACACGTCGGTGTGGAACTGGTGGTAGTTACACCAGTTATTACCTTCAACACCTAACGCCTCGCTACCTCTATTCGTTTGGGAAATACACAGGCCCCTCATTTATAGAATAACCATAAAATCTATGTTTTGATAAACTACTAATGCGTTTAAATCACTACAAATCATATACTTCTTTATAATTTCATATACATGTACATATATATATATATATATATATATATATATATATAAATCTAATTTTTTAAATAAAAATTGGTATCGTAAATTCATATTTATATAGTATTATATATAATTCTATAGCATCGCTATAAGTTATAACTTAGTTAACATATAGTTTTACTGACCGGACACCCCCTCGACGAGCCCTTTATAGCTAGACACACCGCGAGATACAGCGATACACCGCGATATACGGCGATACACCGCGAGATAAATGGCCAACAACATCGGCTTATGGATCACCATCGGAGTGGCGAGTCTACTGTTGATAGTGGCGTTGGCGGGCGCGTTTACTAGGCCGAAGTTCAGGTCGTTATTCCGTTCTAAGAACGCCCAGAACAGCGGCGCCGGATCTCGTAGAAACTCGGACACTTCGGCTGGCAGTAGACGACAATCTCTCGTCTCGAACGCCGACGATATGACCTTGTACAAACGAGAGCTCGACCTTCGAAACGAGTACGCCGTGCAGAGGGGTCGCGTGACCGACAACGACATGGAGTATACGCTGTTGTACCGCGAAACTCGACTGATGCGACACGCGGCGGTCAAGCAGCACGGATACGACGCTCGCTTGAAGTCGATGGTGGATCTGAAGGCGGATTCGAAACAGGCGCAGGCGGCTATGAAAACGCTTAGGAAGCAGTTCAACGATCAGAATCTTGAACTGATGCACGGACGGGATATTAACAGGGAGACGTACGATCTGGGTAATCGTATTAACGGATGAACCGTTAGAGCGGAACGGACGTAAACTTTATTGAAATAAAAGCGTAACCGTATTATGATATGCATTATTTTTAACTTATAACGATATTATATTGAAAATATTTCGAAAAATATTTCCTAAAATAATTGTTTTTAAATGTACTCATTGTTTTTAAATTGTTTCCAGATAATATATATATATATATATATAAATATATCAAAGCCATTTATATATATTTAACAGAGGACAACTATACAAGTTGTAGTAGTAGTAGTAGTAGTATATTAAATACTGGTATATTCTCAGATGAACTTAAGCATGGAATAATCTCTCCCATTCTTAAAAATACTAATTATAATGTTGAAGATTTTTCTAGTTATATACCTATATCTAAACTATCTATATTTTCTAAAATCTTTGAAAAAATTGTTGCAAAACAACTGGTTACTTTCATAAATTCTAATAACCTGTCATGCAAATATCAGAGTGGGTTTAGATCAAATCATAGTACTGAAACTGCCATAAATTATATTCTAAATGATATATTTATTGCAATTGAGGCTGGTTCTAAGATTCAGCTACTTCTATTAGATTTGTCGTCAGGTTTTGATACTTTAAGTTTTGATATTGTATCTCTTAGATTAGCTAGCCTTTTTATTGAATCTTTAGCTCTAAATTGGTTGACTTCATTCTTCACTGATAGATCTACGTCAGTTAAGATACATGATTGTATATCTAAATTTAGCTATCTACTTTTCGGTGTTCCTCAAGGATCAGTCTTAGGTCCCTTGCTATTTTTAATTTATATACAACCAATAGAAAACATAATTAATTCTTTTAAGACTCTTAAATTTCATCTTTACGCTGATGATATTATGATTTACTCCATAACAAATATAGATAGTAGTTGCAATGAGCTATCCTCGTGTGTACATTTAGTCAACAGGTGGCTTCTATCTAATAGGCTACTCCTAAATATGACTAAGACTCGATTATTAAATCTTCCTTCTTATATATCTTCCTTTTCATCTATTGATATAGATAATCATATCATCGCGGCTTCATCTAAAATTATCTATCTTGGCGTCACTATTGACAACAAACTCACTCTAAATGAGCTTATTTATTTTATTTGTAAGACAGCAAACTTCCATTTGTATAATATTAGATTTATCAGGAAATATTTATCTATAAACTTAACCGAATCTATTGTTAGATCTATAGTTTTTTCGACTGTTGACTATTGTAACTCGATATTGTTTGGTTTATCTACAAAATCTTTAATGAAAATTCAACGAATTGATCATGCTTCTATTAGGTTAATTTTTAACTACCTCTTAAATATCATTCGAGTATTACCATGCGCTAATTAAATTTAGGTATTCTAAATAATATAAATAGAATTAAGTTTAAACTGTTATATACAGATACATACAATATTTTCGTATATGTTAAAAACTTTAGAATATTATTATAAAATTATTACAATCACTAGTTATTTAATATATAACGATGTAAATGTTTCTTGAACGTGTTAATAATATTCTTAATGTTGGATGGAAGTTTGTTCCAAAGGTAAGGGGCATACCACCGATAAGATAGCTCGCCATATATTGAAGAATTAATTTTAGGTAGTTAAAAGTTAATTATAGAATTTGATCGCAATTGCGAGTTATTAATAGATAACTGTAGCATATTATATATATATACATAGGTTTCTTAAATACTATAGATTTATGCGTTATAGTGAGTATTTTATATGTAATAGATTACTTAGTATTATGCCAATTGATTTTAGAACTAAGTTCAGAAATACTTGTAGAATAATCAGTATAAGGAATTTTAAATATAATTCGAATGCACCTATTTATAATGGAATCACATTTTTTTAGTAATGTAG
>OZ025245.1:20293643-20376143 GCA_964019155.1 Osedax fenrisi | reverse complement strand
AGTAGTAGTAGTAGTAGTAGTAGTAGTAGTAGTAGTAGTAGTAGTAGTAGTAGTAGTAGTAGTAGTAGTAGTAGTAGTAGTAGTAGTAGTAGTAGTAGTAGTAGTAGTAGTAGTAGTAGTAGTAGTAGTAGTAGTAGTAGTAGTAGTAGTAGTAGTAGTAGTAGTAGTAGTAGTAGTAGTAGTAGTAGTAGTAGTAGTAGTAGTAGTAGTAGTAGTAGTAGTAGTAGTAGTAGTAGTAGTAGTAGTAGTAGTAGTAGTAGTAGTAGTAGTAGTAGTAGTAGTAGTAGTAGTAGTAGTAGTAGTAGTAGTAGTAGTAGTAGTAGTAGTAGTAGTAGTAGTAGTAGTAGTAGTAGTAGTAGTAGTAGTAGTAGTAGTAGTAGTAGTAGTAGTAGTAGTAGTAGTAGTAGTAGTAGTAGTAGTAGTAGTAGTAGTAGTAGTAGTAGTAGTAGTAGTAGTAGTAGTAGTAGTAGTAGTAGTAGTAGTAGTAGTAGTAGTAGTAGTAGTAGTAGTAGTAGTAGTAGTAGTAGTAGTAGTAGTAGTAGTAGTAGTAGTAGTAGTAGTAGTAGTAGTAGTAGTAGTAGTAGTAGTAGTAGTAGTAGTAGTAGTAGTAGTAGTAGTAGTAGTAGTAGTAGTAGTAGTAGTAGTAGTAGTAGTAGTAGTAGTAGTAGTAGTAGTAGTAGTAGTAGTAGTAGTAGTAGTAGTAGTAGTAGTAGTAGTAGTAGTAGTAGTAGTAGTAGTAGTAGTAGTAAGTAGTAGTAGTAGTAGTAGTAGTAGTAGTAGTAGTAGTAGTAGTAGTAGTAGTAGTAGTAGTAGTAGTAGTAGTAGTAGTAGTAGTAGTAGTAGTAGTAGTAGTAGTAGTAGTAGTAGTAGTAGTAGTAGTAGTAGTAGTAGTAGTAGTAGTAGTAGTAGTAGTAGTAGTAGTAGTAGTAGTAGTAGTAGTAGTAGTAGTAGTAGTAGTAGTAGTAGTAGTAGTAGTAGTAGTAGTAGTAGTAGTAGTAGTAGTAGTAGTAGTAGTAGTAGTAGTAGTAGTAGTAGTAGTAACCTGTAACCTGTAACCTAATGTTTTAGGCACTGCCATCAACTTCATCAGAAATTTTCGGCCGTGCATTAAATGTTGACTAGTTGTTATTAGGATAAGCCAAAGAGAAAAGATATGTCTTAAGCTTATTTTTGAATAACATGGTTGATTGAATAGAACGAATGTTATAAGGAAGTCTATTCCAGGCTATAGGTGCAGATATTGAGAAGGCTCTCTTTTGTTTTATGGATACATTACGCAAATCTGGTATGACTAGAGTATACTTGAGGCAAAGTCGTATTGGGCGTGATGATGTATAGGGAGTAAGTAGAGTATGTAAGTAGTCAGGTTGGCTGTGATGAGTGGCATGATGGGTTAGCATACATATTTTATATATTATTCTGTATTTAATTGGGAGCCAGTGTAATATTTTCATGTAAGGTGATATGTGTGTTCTAGAGAATTTATTTATATTGTATATGAGTCTGACTGCTGAATTTTGCAAAAGTTGTAGTTTATGTAGTAAATAATCCGGTATACCATTAATAATCGAATTACAGTAATCTAATTTAGGTAGAATAAGAGATGTTATAAGTAGTTTAGCAATTTCAGTGGATATTGAAAGTCTAATAATTTTTATAGTGTATAATATAAAATTTACTGATTTAATTATATTGGAGATCTGATGTGTAAATGATAATGTGGTGTCTAATATAATTCCTAGATTACGGGCTGATCTGGAGTAAGGTATACAATCATTACCAATATATATATTTGGAATAGTGGACTTATTTGATAAAGAAATATGGAGTGCAATGGTTTTTGAGCTATTCAGTGAGAGAGAGTTTGAGTTTAGCCATGTTCGTATATCCTCAAGGCAGTTGTTGAGTATAGGTATATCTTTAGTAGGGTCTTTTAAAATCATATATACTTGTAGGTCATCTGCATAGGAATGGTAGCCAATATTTGGATATTTATTAAAAATATCAAATATTGGGATCATGTATATATTGAAGAGTATTGGTCCGAGAACAGATCCCTGCGGTACACCATGATGGATTGACCGAGGTGTGGATGTCAGAGAATCAATCTGAATAGAAAAATATCTATTTTGAAGATATGATTTGAACCATTCAAGAGCGGTTCCATTTATACCTATAGACTGAAGTCTTAACATTAAAGTGCTATGATCTAAGGTATCGAATGCTGCTGAAAGATCTAATAGTATGATCACAGAGCTATGTTTATTAAAGGATGCACGCTGAAGGGAATTAATAATATAGACAAGAGCTGTTTCGGTATTTTTCTTTTTAGTATAAGCACTCTGAAATTTATTGAGGATTTTGTTACTGAGTATATAGTCATTAAGTTGAATAGCTACAACTCTTTCAAGTACTTTAGAAATATACGAGAGATGTGATATCGGCCGGTAGCTCGCGAGCAGTGATTTATCCAAGTCAGGTTTTTTAATAGTAGGAGTAACATTAGCTAACTTCATACACGAAGGTACTGAGCCAGATATAATTGATTCTTCGATTATTTCCTTATAGTACATAACAATATAAGGTATCAGCTTATGTAAGAGGGTGACAGGAATGGGGTCAAGGGAACATGTTGATTTCACAGACAGGAGAAGCTTCTCAACCAGCGAAGTAGATGGAAGGTTCAGTAATGAAAGAGAATATGGAGGGATGGTTGGTACATATGATAAAGGGGAGGGAAGAGATGTAATAATGTCATTTACTTTAGCGGTAAAGAATATATCAAAGTTATTAATATTATCTAATATAGAAGTATCTGGAAGAATACGTCGATTAAGGCGCCCTAGTAGTGTATTGGATATTTTAAATATTTTCTTATAGTCTTTTCCTGCGTTAGTAAGTAGATCAGTATAATAATTTTCTTTCGTTGTTTTGAGTAAACTACGATATTGCTGTCTGCATAGTAAAAATATGTCAAAGTCGGTAGTAGATTTTGATCTACGCCAGCATTTTTCGGCTTTTCGTAGTTTTCGTTTTTCGGTGACAAGATTATTATTAAACCATTTTGAGTTATCACGTACTATAATCGACTTTTGTTTAATAGGTGCATGAACATCAAGAGTAGAGGAAAGAATATAGTCAAAATGGGATAAAGTTTTGTTGTTACCACAAATGTAAATATTATTAATAAAGTCTTCCATAAATTTTGAAATATCAATTTTAGCAATATTTCTAATTTTAATAGTTTTTGATAGGCGGGTTGGCTTAGGGACATGGATATTAAAAAGGACAATGTAGTGGTCAGTTATAAGGTTATGAGTTACAGTGTTGGAAATTATATCAGATGATTTATTTGATATAACAAGATCAAGAATATTGTTTGCTGTATGTGTAGGGGTAGTGACTTTTTGGGACAAATTGTGTGATTCAAGTATATCGTAGAGATGTCGAGAATTATGTGAAGTAGAGGTGATAGGAATATTAAAATCACCGGTTAGAATTGTTTTAGGAGTTAATGCGTAAAGTAGAGTATCGAGTTCTTCAATAAAATGAGGAATAGATTGATGCGGTGGTCGGTAGATGGTTATTATTGTAAGTGGAAGTGAGTTATTGGGATGAAATGTGCATGAAAAAGCCTCGGAATGTTCAAGAGAAAGGTCTTTATAGCTTATTAGCTTAATACACTTGTTATATAATACACCTAATCCTCCACCAAAGTGGGAACTAGGTCTTGGAAGGTGAACGAAGCTTAATGTATTTGTGTTTAATGTGGCAATTATGGGGGTATCATTAAGATTAAGCCATGTTTCTGTAATACACATAATATCTAAGTTAAGATCAGTAAATAATTCGATTATAAGATCAGCTTTATTTCTGATAGAGCAAACATTAAGTGTTGCGGCCTTAATATTGGATAAGTGTGGAATTTTATATGGTGCAGAGGACATATTTATATTGGAGATGGTAGGTAAGGGACAGGGTTGGTTTATGATGTGTAGTGAGGATGAATGAGATTGGTGAATGATACTGGTAGGAATGGTGAAGGTCGAGGATATTGATCTGATGTGGTTGTCATGGGTGGTTATATGTCATTGTGTGTGTTGGTCATTGACTAAGTCAATTTTATTTGTATTATGTTTGGTCTGTATATATACTTCATAAGAAGTCTTCCATGTTTTGAAATCATATTCTGTAATATTTATGGGATTACAGGACCAATCTATTTTTGAGTTCTTAGTTTGACGTAGCTCAAATGTATTATTATAATTATTATAGGTGCACCTAGTGCCAGTTGGTGTTAAACTTTCTTTTATGGCATGATATATAACTCTACCTCTGAATATTTCATTGCCTGAGCGTTGTTCTCGTATATAAAGATGGGAGAATCGGGGGTCTTTTTTAATATGGTTCACATTGGAATGAAATGTGTATAGAGAGTTAGGTGAGTTGAAGTATATTACACATATTGAGTTTATAAATTTGTATGAGGTCAGAGAGTTTTTAGACATATTTAAATATGAAAGTATTTTATATACGAAGTTAATATTTCTTTCATCTTCATTCAGATGTTCAATAACAAGAGAATTAGATGGAGTAGTATTAATTACAGGTATAGTAGTATTAACTTTGTTTATGGGCATGTATGGGCTTTGTCGTACAGCTGAAGAGTATGATATATTTAAAGGATGAGTAGGTGGTGGAAAGTGTTGTTTTGGGGGGTTATAGGGTATTGTAGGGGTGAATGTAGGTGGTATTATGTGTTTATATATCGTACTGGTATTATTTACTAGTTTACATATATTATTTAATATCTTATCTTGTTTATCAAGACGGATAAGGATATCCTTTGTGGAGGATTCGATATTGTTTATTTCACCTTTAAATGTATTTAAAGGTAGAGGGCAACTTGGTTGAATAGAGTTACCAATGCATGTATTACATCTAAATAAGAAAGATGGTGACTCAAGTATTGATGTAACATGCTTGATTACAGGGTTGCTAGATACCCATGCATTAGGTGTACTACCATAAGGGTGAAGACACTCATAATGCACAATGATATCGCATATACATGTGACATATTTATCATGTTCATTAACTTTATTACAGTGAACACATAATTTGTTATCCATGGTTAGGTATTATATATTAATTGATGTATGTTTATAAATCAGTGTATGCTAATATACATGTACTGAATGATACACACATAAAGTAATACTATATACAGTGTAAGATAAACAAAAATGTATATGAGTGTATATGAATGTATATTAATGTGTATGAATGTATATGAATGTATGTGAATGTATATAATGTATATGAATGTATATATATAATGTATATGAATAATGTAAGAATATAATAATAGTGCAATGATGGTATGAATAGAGATTATGAATTGAAATAATAGAACAAATAAAAATGTAAACAACAATATAATGGAAATGTTATGCTCCAGTGATTTTGAGAAATTTTTAAATATGAATGATATAAAGTTGAAATAAACCAAAAAGTAGTGAATGAAAAAAATAATTAATGAGTAAATAATGTGTGTTATATGTTTATAGGTGTGATGATTATATTATATTCGTGGATGACTTATCTGAATATCGGATTAGGCAGGCTAAATTAATTTGAATTTAAATTGATGTTTAGCAGAATAATGATAAACAGGAAGTGGAAGTAGTAGTAGTAGTAGTAGTAGTAGTAGTAGTAGTAGTAGTAGTAGTAGTAGTAGTAGTAGTAGTAGTAGTAGTAGTAGTAGTAGTAGTAGTAGTAGTAGTAGTAGTAGTAGTAGTAGTAGTAGTAGTAGTAGTAGTAGTAGTAGTAGTAGTAGTAGTAGTAGTAGTAGTAGTAGTAGTAGTAGTAGTAGTAGTAGTAGTAGTAGTAGTAGTAGTAGTAGTAGTAGTAGTAGTAGTAGTAGTAGTAGTAGTAGTAGTAGTAGTAGTAGTAGTAGTAGTAGTAGTAGTAGTAGTAGTAGTAGTAGTAGTAGTAGTAGTAGTAGTAGTAGTAGTAGTAGTAGTAGTAGTAGTAGTAGTAGTAGTAGTAGTAGTAGTAGTAGTAGTAGTAGTAGTAGTAGTAGTAGTAGTAGTAGTAGTAGTAGTAGTAGTAGTAGTAGTAGTAGTAGTAGTAGTAGTAGTAGTAGTAGTAGTAGTAGTAGTAGTAGTAGTAGTAGTAGTAGTAGTAGTAGTAGTAGTAGTAGTAGTAGTAGTAGTAGTAGTAGTAGTAGTAGTAGTAGTAGTAGTAGTAGTAGTAGTAGTAGTAGTAGTAGTAGTAGTAGTAGTAGTAGTAGTAGTAGTAGTAGTAGTAGTAGTAGTAGTAGTAGTAGTAGTAGTAGTAGTAGTAGTAGTAGTAGTAGTAGTAGTAGTAGTAGTAGTAGTAGTAGTAGTAGTAGTAGTAGTAGTAGTAGTCAGGTAGTAGTAGTCAGGTAGTAGTAGTCAGGTAGTAGTAGTCAGGTAGTAGTAGTCAGGTAGTAGTAGTCAGGTAGTAGTAGTCAGGTAGTAGTAGTCAGGTAGTAGTAGTCAGGTAGTAGTAGTCAGGTAGTAGTAGTCAGGTAGTAGTAGTCAGGTAGTAGTAGTCAGGTAGTAGTAGTCAGGTAGTAGTAGTCAGGTAGTAGTAGTCAGGTAGTAGTAGTCAGGTAGTAGTAGTCAGGTAGTAGTAGTCAGGTAGTAGTAGTCAGGTAGTAGTAGTCAGGTAGTAGTAGTCAGGTAGTAGTAGTCAGGTAGTAGTAGTCAGGTAGTAGTAGTCAGGTAGTAGTAGTCAGGTAGTAGTAGTCAGGTAGTAGTAGTCAGGTAGTAGTAGTCAGGTAGTAGTAGTCAGGTAGTAGTAGTCAGGTAGTAGTAGTCAGGTAGTAGTAGTCAGGTAGTAGTAGTCAGGTAGTAGTAGTCAGGTAGTAGTAGTCAGGTAGTAGTAGTCAGGTAGTAGTAGTCAGGTAGTAGTAGTCAGGTAGTAGTAGTCAGGTAGTAGTAGTCAGGTAGTAGTAGTCAGGTAGTAGTAGTCAGGTAGTAGTAGTCAGGTAGTAGTAGTCAGGTAGTAGTAGTCAGGTAGTAGTAGTCAGGTAGTAGTAGTCAGGTAGTAGTAGTCAGGTAGTAGTAGTCAGGTAGTAGTAGTCAGGTAGTAGTAGTCAGGTAGTAGTAGTCAGGTAGTAGTAGTCAGGTAGTAGTAGTCAGGTAGTAGTAGTCAGGTAGTAGTAGTCAGGTAGTAGTAGTCAGGTAGTAGTAGTCAGGTAGTAGTAGTCAGGTAGTAGTAGTCAGGTAGTAGTAGTCAGGTAGTAGTAGTCAGGTAGTAGTAGTCAGGTAGTAGTAGTCAGGTAGTAGTAGTCAGGTAGTAGTAGTCAGGTAGTAGTAGTCAGGTAGTAGTAGTCAGGTAGTAGTAGTCAGGTAGTAGTAGTCAGGTAGTAGTAGTCAGGTAGTAGTAGTCAGGTAGTAGTAGTCAGGTAGTAGTAGTCAGGTAGTAGTAGTCAGGTAGTAGTAGTCAGGTAGTAGTAGTCAGGTAGTAGTAGTCAGGTAGTAGTAGTCAGGTAGTAGTAGTCAGGTAGTAGTAGTCAGGTAGTAGTAGTCAGGTAGTAGTAGTCAGGTAGTAGTAGTCAGGTAGTAGTAGTCAGGTAGTAGTAGTCAGGTAGTAGTAGTCAGGTAGTAGTAGTCAGGTAGTAGTAGTCAGGTAGTAGTAGTCAGGTAGTAGTAGTCAGGTAGTAGTAGTCAGGTAGTAGTAGTCAGGTAGTAGTAGTCAGGTAGTAGTAGTCAGGTAGTAGTAGTCAGGTAGTAGTAGTCAGGTAGTAGTAGTCAGGTAGTAGTAGTCAGGTAGTAGTAGTCAGGTAGTAGTAGTCAGGTAGTAGTAGTCAGGTAGTAGTAGTCAGGTAGTAGTAGTCAGGTAGTAGTAGTCAGGTAGTAGTAGTCAGGTAGTAGTAGTCAGGTAGTAGTAGTCAGGTAGTAGTAGTCAGGTAGTAGTAGTCAGGTAGTAGTAGTCAGGTAGTAGTAGTCAGGTAGTAGTCAGGTAGTAGTCAGGTAGTAGTCAGGTAGTAGTCAGGTAGTAGTCAGGTAGTAGTCAGGTAGTAGTCAGGTAGTAGTCAGGTAGTAGTCAGGTAGTAGTCAGGTAGTAGTCAGGTAGTAGTCAGGTAGTAGTCAGGTAGTAGTCAGGTAGTAGTCAGGTAGTAGTCAGGTAGTAGTCAGGTAGTAGTCAGGTAGTAGTCAGGTAGTAGTCAGGTAGTAGTCAGGTAGTAGTCAGGTAGTAGTCAGGTAGTAGTCAGGTAGTAGTCAGGTAGTAGTCAGGTAGTAGTCAGGTAGTAGTCAGGTAGTAGTCAGGTAGTAGTCAGGTAGTAGTCAGGTAGTAGTAGTCAGGTAGTAGTAGTCAGGTAGTAGTAGTCAGGTAGTAGTAGTCAGGTAGTAGTAGTCAGGTAGTAGTAGTCAGGTAGTAGTATAGTAGTAGTCAGGTAGTAGTAGTCAGGTAGTAGTAGTCAGGTAGTAGTAGTCAGGTAGTAGTAGTCAGGTAGTAGTAGTCAGGTAGTAGTAGTCAGGTAGTAGTAGTCAGGTAGTAGTAGTCAGGTAGTAGTAGTCAGGTAGTAGTAGTCAGGTAGTAGTAGTCAGGTAGTAGTAGTCAGGTAGTAGTAGTCAGGTAGTAGTAGTCAGGTAGTAGTAGTCAGGTAGTAGTAGTCAGGTAGTAGTAGTCAGGTAGTAGTAGTCAGGTAGTAGTAGTCAGGTAGTAGTAGTCAGGTAGTAGTAGTCAGGTAGTAGTAGTCAGGTAGTAGTCAGGTAGGTAGTAGTCAGGTAGTAGTAGTAGTCAGGTAGTAGTAGTAGTAGTAGTCAGGTAGTAGTAGTAGTAGTAGTAGTAGTAGTAGTAGTAGTAGTAGTAGTAGTAGTAGTAGTAGTAGTAGTAGTAGTAGTAGTAGTCAGGTAGTAGTAGTCAGGTAGTAGTAGTCAGGTAGTAGTAGTCAGGTAGTAGTAGTCAGGTAGTAGTAGTCAGGTAGTAGTAGTCAGGTAGTAGTAGTCAGGTAGTAGTAGTCAGGTAGTAGTAGTAGTAGTAGTAGTAGTAGTAGTAGTAGTAGTAGTAGTAGTAGTAGTAGTAGTAGTAGTAGTAGTAGTAGTAGTAGTAGTAGTAGTAGTAGTAGTAGTAGTAGTAGTAGTAGTAGAAGTTCCTGGATGGGAAAAAGGTCTCCATGGTGCACCAACATAAAATTAAAATAATAATACAATGAATATATTTAAAACTTACATATAAATTAGTGAAATATGTATATATGTATTGTGGAATATATTAAGTTAAATATTCCTATATTAGTTGTTAATATATTAACAAATATTTATGCTAATATAGATTATAAATCCAAAAATATAAAAAATCTATGTTCGTATAATACTTTATTGTTAATACTAGACACATAATACACTTCTGGCATTCTGAAAATCCGAAAAGCAGCGCAATAATCGTTAGTTATCTTCATATTGTACACATACATATAGTTATATCTAGAACTATAGTTATAACTATATATATACTATAGTATACGGCATACTATATTATAATATACTATAGTATACTTATTATACAATAGTATACGGTATATGTATACAAGTATGCCTTAAATGGGGTACTATACGAAATATTCAACCAATGGCGCAATTGAGGTGATGTAATTGGTAGCATCTTCTTTACCACTCTCTATCTTTTTGTTACCTATGTATTATGTTCATGTATACTTATATATATATATATATATATATATATATATATATATATATATATATATTAATATATATACACCTATTGATTTAATGTGATATATTAATATTATCCATATTCAAATATATAATTTATTTTATTAGTAGGAATCTGTAGACTAATATTATATATATATATATAAATATATATATATAAATATATTATTCAAATTATATTCTTTTACGCATGTAAATATATTTTACATATCGTAAATTTTAATTATAAATATTGGATTTTCCTGATTTAAATTTACTTTATCGTGGGGTATACCCACGTAATATATATATTACAATCATATATATATATAGTTTTATCAATATTTACAATATGTTCGTGTTGTAATAGGTTCGTATATGCTAGTTAATAAACTATTAAATATTATAATCAAATATGTATTCAGTAACATATTTTAACTAATAACAATTATTTTTATTTTTACTAATAAATATTAAACTAATATAAAAATGAAATAGCAATCGATTATTTCACAAAATAATTTACATTTTAAATAATCGTTTAGATATTAAAAGAAAGATTAAGAAAATAAACAATCCGCAATAAGTATATAATTATGTATTAATACACACGTGTGCGCACATCATATATTTAAATCTTCTCGGTTTCGTATATTTATAATGTTGTATTCAAATATCGAGTAATACAAATAAAATAACATGCATTAATTATAATATATTCTATTATATTAATAGATATATATATATATATATATATATATATATATATATATATATATATATATATATATATATATATATATATATATATATATATATATATTCTATGTATAGAATTATATATTTAGGATATATATATATATATATATATAAATAATATAACCATTAAATACTTTCTCCACGACTAGATTTCTTTCCAATCTTCCGATTCTTGCTTGCTTTTCAATATTTATAAATCCGATCAAACTAAATATCAAAAATAGGTTCCGTTTAAGTATCAGGTTTCGTTGACATATTAATTACTACCATAACTTCGCATTGTTACCTAGATCTGTATCTCTCTATATCTCGCTAATGTCTCGCATTATCAACACGCCTGCAGACTCGATGTATGTAGTAATAATCTTGGTAATAATAATAATAATAATAATAATAATAATAATAATAATAATAATAATAATAATAATAATAATAATAATAATAATAATAATAATAATAATAATAATAATAATAATAATAATAATAATAATAATAATAATACTAATAATAATAATAATAATAATAATAATAATAATAATAATAATAATAATAATAATAATAATAATAATAATAATAATAATAATAATAATAATAATAATAATAATAATAATAATAATAATAATAATAATAATAATAATAATAATAATAATAATAATAATAATAATAATAATAATAATAATAATAATAATAATAATAATAATAATAATAATAATAATAATAATAATAATAATAATAATAATAATAATAATAATAATAATAATAATAATAATAATAATAATAATAATAATAATAATAATAATACTAATAATAATAATAATAATAATAATAATAATAATAATAATAATAATAATAATAATAATAATAATAATAATAATAATAATAATAATAATAATAATAATAATAATAATAATAATAATAATAATAATAATAATAATAATAATAATAATAATAATAATAATAATAATGATAATAATAATAATAATAATAATAATAATAATAATAATAATAATAATAATAATAATAATAATAATAATAATAATAATAATAATAATAATAATAATAATAATAATAATAATAATAATAATAATAATAATAATAATAATAATAATAATAATAATAATAATAATAATAATAATAATAATAATAATAATAATAATAATAATAATAATAATAATAATAATACTAATAATAATAATAATAATAATAATAATAATAATAATAATAATAATAATAATAATAATAATAATAATGATAATAATAATAATGATAATAATAATAATAATAATAATAATAATAATAATAATAATAATAATAATAATAATAATAATAATAATAATAATAATACTAATACTAATACTAATAATAATAATAATAATAATAATAATAATAATAATAATAATAATAATAATAATAATAATAATAATAATAATAATAATAATAATAATAATAATAATAATAATAATAATAATAATAATAATAATAATAATAATAATAATAATAATAATAATAATAATAATAATAATAATAATAATAATAATAATAATAATAATAATAATAATAATAATAATAATGATAATAATAATAATAATAATAATAATAATAATAATAATAATAATAATAATAATAATAATAATAATAATAATAATAATAATAATAATAATAATAATAATAATAATAATAATAATAATAATAATAATAATAATAATAATAATAATAATAATAATAATAATAATAATAATAATAATAATAATAATACTAATAATAATAATAATAATAATAATAATAATAATAATAATAATAATAATGATAATGATAATAATAATAATAATAATAATAATAATAATAATAATAATAATAATAATAATAATAATAATAATAATAATAATAATAATAATAATACTAATACTAATACTAATACTAATAATAATAATAATAATAATAATAATAATAATAATAATAATAATAATAATAATAATAATAATAATAATAATAATAATAATAATAATAATAATAATAATAGAAAAGTGTATTGACTTAGAAAACGATGGACGTTTATTTGCGTCAAGTTGAAATAATAAAACAATTAAATAGTCACACATGTGTATTATTTGCAAATAATAATAAAGTTAAAAAGAAGACATTATAACGATAACATACATGAATGTAGTCGACATTTAAAAGTAATAAAATATGATCGGGTCCGTAATTCATCCGGAAGACCGTTCCAGTACTTCGGAGCCGCACGTGTCCTAAGATGGCTGTGACATCACGTGACACAATCATTTAATAACAAACACGCAAACAAATAATATGCATTGTTATATCATGTTTATAAAGGGGTAATTGTCTCGATAAGCAACACTGCTTCTATAATTACCCTGGCATTGCCTAAATTAGATAATAATAATAATAATAATATATACATTTGATTTTTTCTATACACGTTCATAAAGCGCGTTTCGAGTATATAAAAATAAACATTTATATTAATGTATATTATATATTTATACCGCAATAAACTCGCGACGTTTTATTCGATTAAATAATACTTTACATGCGATGGCCGCGGCCTTTCTATAGAAATGTTAGAGGTGACGTAACAGATGTGTCCTAGAGAAGGACACACATACATCGAGTCACCGGGCGAGACGAAGAAAAAGCACACGAAATAAGGGCAGCGCTTGAACGATTTTGTATATATATATATATATATATATATATATATATGAGAGCGGCTTCGAAGTGACATTAGAGCCATATATGGTTATAAGTGAAAACTTCATCTAAGTTCCTGGATGGGATGAAAGGACTCCACCAAATAAAAATAACAAAATAACAAATATATATATATATATATATATACAATAGGAGGAACCAATATAGGGGGACCCCTATAGGGGGGACCAACTAATCAAAATACATTTGTTGGTAAAAGTGGTAGGGGGACCAATACATAGGAGGTCACCTTATATTTTAAAATAGTGGGGGGGGGAGGGGACATACCCACCCGTCCCCCCTGTTGCAACAACCCTACGGGGTATACTACCAATCTAGGTAAACCACAAACCGATGATTATTACCGATGATTATTACCGATGATATTACCGATGATAATACCGATGATAATACCGATGATTATTACCGATGATAATACCGATGATTATTACCGATGATAATACCGATGATTATTACCGATGATTATTACCGATGATAATACCGATGATAATACCGATGATAATAGCGATGATAATACCAACCAGATAATGATGAACAGGAGGACGCTCGTAATGCCGTACTTTTGTAGAAAAGATTCTGAAATGTATTATATCATTTAATTAATACGTACGAAATAACACTGCTACATTACTAATATTTATATGGCGTTTAAACTGAATATATGTATGTATGTATGTATGTATATATATATATATATATATATATATATATATATATATATATATATGTATATATATATACTAGGGTGGGTGGCCGGCTTCGCCCGTGTTGGATCGTAAGGTTCACTTGGTGATGTAATGCAGCTAGGTATATAGGTATATAGTATACATATATATGTAATGCAACTAAAAAAAGTATATGCATTTAGCTTTATTTGGATCACTCGGGAAGTAATGCGGATAAAAAAAACCATCAATATTAAAACTTAATCCAATCTAACCATAACTATGAAAATAACAATATAAATAAATATTATTTTATAGGCTCACTCGGGAAGTAATGCAGCTAAAAAAAACCACCAATATTAAAACTTAATCCAATTAACAACAACAATGAAAATAATTAATACTCAAAATATCAATGATAACACACACATATATCACTATACTTTTATAGGCTCACTCGTGAAGTAATGCAGCTAAAAAAACCTACCAATATTTAAACTTAACTCAAACTAACCACAACTGTGAAAATAACAGGCTCACTCGGGAAGTAATGCAGCTAAAAAAAACCTACACAAATTATAACTTAACCTAACCTAACCACAACTGTGAAAATAACAATATATATAAATATGCTTTTATAGGCTCATTCGGGAAGTAATGCAGCTAAAAAAATCTACACAAATTAAAACCTAACCCAACCTAACCACAACTGTGAAAATATCCTTGTATAGGCTCACTCGGGAAGTAATGCAGCTAAAAAAACCTACACAAATTAAAACTTAACCCAACCTAACCACAACTGTGAAAATAACAATATAAATGAATATGATTTATAGGCTCACACGGGAAGTAATGTAGCTAAACAAAATCTACCAATATTAAAACTTAACCCAACCTAAACACAAAAGTGACAATAAATATAACTAAAAATATCAATATATATATATATATATATATATATATATGTATATAGACTCACTCGGTATTTAATGCATATATAATTATAGAATATATTTTAGAAAAAATATTTTTTTATAAATCTATATTTTTTTCTTTGACCATATCTTGACATTTGATATAATGATGACATTTGGCGAAATATTAAAACAGAGATGGAAACCCTATTATTCATATTTTTATGATTTTTCTGATTTTATTACATGTATTTTCGTACTCCTAATCTGATGAATTCATAATTTATACGACAAATTTACCGGAAGTCGGTAAAATAGACTATTCTAAAATCATGTATTTTTCACTTTTTCGGCCTTAGCTCGAAGAATATTAAACATAAGAAGTCACAATTTATCAAAGTATATTCTATTTTAATTAACTATTTAATAAAGTTAAAATTATTGAAATAGAATAATTATTGTAGATTTTGATTTTTTACATCATGTTTAATAATGTATGTTTACATGGCGTAGATAGGAAATAATTAATATAAACTCGTAATGTAAAAAATATTAACTCGATTTTACTCGTTCGTGAACTTTTTCTCAATAATACGGGTAAATAAATTCCGATTTACCAATTGTTATTTCGATATTCAAACCGGAAGTACCATTTCGTAAATCTACGTAATGTATTCGAAATTAAAGAAACTCATTTTTACGAAATTATTTACGATAAAATTCTCCACGATAATGTTTGTTATTAAAAATTTGCGTCGAATTTAAATTTTTCGATTACGTAAATCGATTAAAAAATGACACTATTTAACGATTATTGGTATCGCGTGAATACATTTTCAAAAAAGTAAATCATTCATGTTACCCCCGCTGCCCCACTTTATCTCCCGACGATTTCCTTACGGCGAATTTTAATTATTTGAATTTATACAAAATATTAAATATTAAATTTTAACGATAAAAACCCAAAATACTACCAGAAATATTGCCCGTAGATGAAAATGAGTGCGCGCATACTATGTATTCCTAAATATATTTCGGGTAGCTAACCTCATATATATACATTAGCAAAAAAAAATTCAAATCGAGCAATATTTGAATTTAAGTATACACTTTGTTGAGATTTTTGACGGAAAAAGACTTTTATGGGATAGAGATTTTGAAAAATTTTGAAAAAAAATCACATCTCAATTTAAAAAAATTATTTTCCTATCCGTTAACGTCGTGGTGGGGACGAATCGGCCTGCGGCCTCGGCGTACGAGCCCGCCGCGCACCACCTAATTAAAGTATGTTTAGACGAATATATATATAGATATATGTTATAAATACCATCATATTTTTCTTTACCTATATATAATATATATATTTTATTAATAAGTTAATATATATATATATATATATATATATATATATATAATAATTATTATTATGAATATAACGAATATATGTTAATTATATTTAAAGTGAATTATACGTTTTCATAAAGAAATGGAACTTAACGCTTTACCCAACTCTGTACTGACTCCGGGATAAGGGTTCTATGTTTACTGTGCGCATAACACGAATAATGCACGTATTATATTATACTATAGTGTACTAGCAGTGAAATAACCACAGTTGTTTATATATAGGGCTATTCTATATATTTCTATAGCATTTAAAGTATTTAATTTACTAGCATCTTTTATCAATTTGTAACGACATTTAGTTTTAAATTATGAAATTATATTTTATAATAATATATTTAAAATAATAATAAATTATAATTACCATATATGGTAATATATATATATATATATATATATACATATATATATTCTCTCATCACAATATAAACCGTAAAATATACGTCCGTCGTTGTGCCATAATCGATAGGCGGTGATCTCGATGATATCCACGTATTCCGCCTCGAAACTAGCGGCCAACACCACGTACCGGACCTCGGTGTCTTCGTAGGCGTCGCCGTGGTTACACCTGTACGAGATCATGTCGACGGCGTTGTCGTGTATCACGTCGGGCCTAGCCGTTGACAGGGTGGGCGTGGTTATGGGTGTGGTTATGGGTGTGGTTATGGGTGTGGTTATGGGCGTGATGATGATTATGTGGTTAGTTAAATAGTTTACTGACTACGAAACATCGTACGTTTATCGGCGTCAATAGGACAATAATAATGAAGGTAATAACAATTTGAACATAAATAAATATAAGAACAATAACAAGAACAATATATATATATATATATATATATATATATATAACATAACAAGAACAATATTAAATAATGCAGTTATAAAGAAATGAAATAGTTATATACTTTACGTTTAAATAAAGGTTCAGATTCAGTTGATCTGATGTGAGATGGCAATGCATTCCAACACTTAGGAGCTACGACTGCAAATACCGATTCCGCGTATACTGTCGTAGATATTGGTTGATGGATCATCATAGTTGAGCCAACACGACGAGGTCGATTGTCCGAGCGTAAAGTAATGACATTAGCGAGATATTCAGGGCTGGCTTGATACATGCAGCCATGGCTCGATGCGTTATACAAAGGAGACGGAACTTGCAGACTAGCCGGATCTTTAACCACCCAAGCGAATGCATCACAGATGAAATGGAAACCATTCGACGATCAAGTTTGTAGAGTATTCTTACTGCACGGCGATGCATAGTTTCAAGTATGTGCAATAAATGAAAGGGGAGAGTAGTAAATAAGATACAGCAGTACCGAAGTCTACTAAACACAAGAGCATGAATGAGGCACTTGGTTAAAGTAAAAATAAGTTTGTTACGCGTCTTTCTAATGTTGTGCAGATAGTAGTTAGCAGTACGTAACATATTTACGCAGTGAAATTGAAATGATTATCGAAAGTAATACCGAGTGTAGTTACTGATTGGGAAGTGGGAAGGAAGAGTAAAAACGGATGTGTTATATTTAAAGGAAAACTGGCACGAGATAAAATAAAGGTATAAGTTTTAGAAATATTTAGTGAAAGTGAGCTATTAGCAAACCATTTAGTTAATTCAGTAATGCAGTTGTAAATATATAACTAATGGATTCAGGATCGCTGGAAGGCGGGAAGGACGTGTATATTTAGAGATCAGCAGCATAAATATGATAATGTATGTGAGGACAATTGAGAAATATTTATTTAATAGGTAATATATAAATTAAGAATAGAATGGAACCAATGACAGAGCCTTGTGGAACACCATATAGTGAACAAAAGGTATATATAATGAATACTTGATGTTTACAGACGAATATCTTTTAGATGCAAATGAATTGAACCTGTTAAGAACTTGACCGTTAATACCAATCTCACGTAAACGAAACGAAATAATTTGAAGATTAAGAGAGGCACACGATAAATCTAACAGAACAAGACAACAAAGACTTTTGGCATCGAGTGATAAAATAATATCACTAATAATAATATGTAGGGCTGTATCAGTGCTACATCGAGGGAGATAGCGCTTTGAAAGCAATCAACAATATTATTTGAAGAAATATAATGTATTAGCTTTGAAGTTACATTAATATATTAATATATTAATATATGCTATAGCATATATCTTTCTAAATGAACTTACTGGTCGAGATATGGCCTAAGTTGGCAATAGCAACTCAAATGTAACTGCAAAATTATCAGATATTAGAAATACTAGAAAAGGAGATGAGACAAGTTTAGACGAGGATGGTGATATAACTATAGATCGATACAGTTGCCGTTAGTGTTAGTGGGAACATGTATATGTTGCGTTAGAGAGCATTCATAAAGCAGACATTTTAAAGATGATGCATGAATATTATAGTAATTATATTGTATATTGAAATCACCAAGAATAATTGAATTATCAGAAGAGATAGATTCAAAACTATATGTAAGGTCATCGAAGAATGCAGTTATGCTAGAAGAATGGGGACGGTAAATAAGAACAACATATATTTTATAAGATGAAAATCTGAGAATGCAGATCAACATTTCACATGAAGAGACAGAAGGAATGGTAGAGAAGACAAGTTTCAAATTAGTACATACCACCATCACCACGAGAAGGCGTCGATCTATTCTCAAGAATTACATTATATCCTCGAGGAGTTAATTGCGATGATAAAGCAGAGTCATTACCAGTCAACCATGTTTCAGTGATTGCAGTAATTCAACATTTATAATTAATAATAGATTGAGCTATACTATTAATTTTATTCCGTACAGATCTAGAGTTAATTAACTGAAATAAATACGTATTAGTATGTGTGTAGTGTCATTTAGAAGAAGAAGATCCATTTTTAGTAGCAGTTTTACAATAATTCTCAAATCAATTAGACCATTGAATAAATTCATTTTCATCTGGAATATACGGATTCGATTTTCAGTCGATTACTTTTATGTCAGAATTTCTGTTAATAGTGAATAAACGAAGTTCATATGATAGTTTGTACCTATTAAACACACATTTGCATTTCGTCATGATAGATTTGGATGAATGAAAGTATATACGACTAATCTTAATTTTATCACTGGGAATAAAAGGACGAATAAATGATGTTTTGAATTTGGTTCATTGAAGAGAAGATCTAGAGTTTAGTAAACTATCAGTAGTGAATGGCGATGAGAGTACTAAGTTTGCATAGTGGGATGATATAGTACTCAGTGAGATCACTATATACACCATATGATGTTAAAATATAGATCAAGTTGTTTAAATAACGAATGAATGTATGTTTTATTCCTATTAGTAGGTGAAATATGTTCAATAATAACCGAAGGTTGAAAAGAACATGAATTAATTTTAGGGGTTATTTTGTAGCAGTTCCACGGGTTAGTAGTTAATCCATAATTATTTGGTTATAATAATAATAATAATAATAATAATAATAATACTTATAATATAAGTAAACTAAATTAAGTTATTTATGAAATATATACATTGTATACAATTGTATAGTCGTAGACTTAAGTCTACGACTTATGTATGGGTCCATTTATATCCGCAATTTGTATTAGTGATTCAATAATTAGTATAGTATACTATATATTACACATTTACTAAGTATTAAGTTGTTATAGAGAGGGTCAAGGCTTTAGTACATTATTTATTTGACGTACGTATTACCGAGGCGATTTATAGCGGCGGTCCGCTTTATATAATCAGTCATCTTCGCGTGGGCAGTCATATGACTTCGTATATACGAGACGGCCACGCATGAACGTGCGCTGGTATCGTGTTAAGGCATCCATGGTTTTAACGAGAGCCGATCATTTAGTTATACACAATTATATAAGATCACTTCTAAATAATATTTTAAGACCCATTTTATAAAATTAATTAATGGTCCGTACGAGGCTCGAACCTACGACCTACTGCTTGAGCGTCTGACGCCTTAGCCACTGAGCCATGCGGGCACTTTAATTATATTCTAATTACATAACACTAAGTATGGCGGCACTAACTTGCACGTTGGTTTCAGCATAGCGCGGTTGTAAAGGGACGAGTCGCGTAGATCTGCGTGCTGCTCTTGCATCAGCGATACTAGTAATACGTTGTAGTTCTCATCTTTACGGAAGAATACCATCACTTGTCTTATTGTAGCGTTCACTATTATATATATATATATATAGTTAATGATCAAGTGATATATATATATAATTATATATATTATATACGTATATTATAATATTAGCAACGGCGTTTATTGATAATAGTATATTATATGATACAATATATATATATAATATATATATATATATATATATATATATATATATATATATATATTGTTATTTATTTTGGTGGAGTCCTTTCATCCAATCCAGGAACTTAAATGAAGTTTTCACTTATAACCATGTATTGCTCTAGTGTCCCTTCGAAGCCGCTCTCATGTTAAGGCATCCATGATTTTAACGAGATACGATCATTTATTTAAACACAATTATATAGAATCAATTCTAAATATTATGTTAAGACCTATTTTAATGGTCCGGACTAGGCTCGAACCCGCGTCCCACTATGTATGTGTTTGACGCCTTAGACAACTGAGCCAATTATATCATTTAAGGAAAATTTGAAAATATACTTCATACGTGTGTAATGGATTTAGACTAAAGGGGCGGGGAGGGTGGGGGGGGGTTGGGTCGATACTACTAATGATGAACATGCCTATAGTATACCTTCGAGTTTAAGTTTCAACGGTTCGAGAAAGACTCGAGTGTGTTTGATAGCCATGTAAATACTATCCGCAGGCAGCATTCCGTCGAACGTACGAAAGCCACACCTGGTGGTAACGGTGATTACTATTTCGTTTATATATATTATATAATTATATATACCATATATACCATATATAATATATATAATATATAGTACTATATATTGTATTTTTTCTTTTTTGTATATATAACCAGTAATACAATACACTTTTGATCTATCTATCTATCTATATATCTATACTAACTATAGATAATCTATAGATTAGATTGTAAACAAGACGATATCGTAATGTACTACGTTTTTGACTAATGTATGCTCAATTAAAATTAAAAAACATTTACGTACGATATACGCATTAACTTTATTCCGGTATACTATATACGGTATGTTCTTGCGTACAGTTATTAATTATTAGATTCATTAGTAAATATTAAAGTATTAAAAATACAATATAGTGTATTTCTTCAAATAATATAAGACTGTAGTATAACAATATTCACATTGTTCTATATATATATATATATATATATATATATATATATATATATATATATATATATATATATATATATATGTAACTAACAACCTAACATATAACATAGTAAATGAACTAACATTTAATATAATAGATTATCTAGAAATAGTAACAATAGAAATAATACAAGAAAGTGAAAATAAAAACATAACAGTATCATGTATCTATAATAGTCCATTTAACAAAATAGAAGAGTTTAATACAATATTTTATGATAAATTTCATAAATTCATCAACAAAAAACTTATAATAATGGGGGATTTCAACATAGACACGACTTTGACTTTAAGGCCGCATTTTATATAATTTGGAGAGAAGCACTTTGGAAAATGATGATCCAGATAGTCATCCCTAGTATAACCCCAACCTCCAATAGAGGCTTAAGTTATGTAATAATAATATCAGATTCGGTTTATGACCGATATAAAAAACCCAGGTATGGTATAGAAGTTCTATTGGAATTATCAAGATACCAACGTGCTCTTGGTAATGAGAGAATTAATACAAAAACGAATAAATATAAATAAATATTTATTATATGTTGAAATAGGTTCAATATATGAGTCATTATATATTGTTAACACTATTAGACTGTTTTAGTTACTTGTATTCGGATACCTTTAATTTACTGTACTCATTAGTAATATCCATTATGTATGTCTATGTATATTGATCAATGTAGTGTATTACCTAATATAACTATTACAGCTTACAAAGTTGGGAATGATAAAATAGTGAAAGTAGTGAAAAATAGTCATAAATATATATATATATATATATATATATATATATATATATATATATCTCCTATATAAAAGTATATATATATATATATATAATGATGTAATATGATGTTTAATGGGGGTACCCCACTACAAGTATTTCTGGCAATTTGCCGGAAATATTGTAACTTTAAAACCATTTTCTATAAGGTTGTAATGGGATACCTCCTATAAAGTTACTATATATTTGATATGCTATATAAAGTTGAAATATATTTCAGGCAAGTTGTCGGAAATTCTTGTAGTGGGATACCCCTTAAGGGGATAGCGTTGGAACTACAAACTTGTCACGGTTCGCTGATTTCACTTCGGGGTCAAAGTTCCGGAAGTGAAGCAAGTTCTTCTCGTAATGTATCAGTCTGGATATGCTGCGAAATAGTGAATACGTTAGTGCATGTAACACTACACTGTTACAAATATTTCGCTTTTAAAACCTTTAATGAATGCTGAATCAATGTTAAAGGTTTATGACGCACATTACGAGTTTTTTTATTCATCTATGCACTAAAGTTTTTGGGAACCTTTATTGAAAACCTTTAATGATCTCATAACTTCGATTAAAGGTTATGTGTACCTTTAATGATCTCATAAATTCGTAGTTAATCCCAAACCTATTTGAAAGCATTATCGATTAAAGGTTATTTTTACCTTTACATATCTCATAACTTAATGATATATCATTAAGGTAACACGCTTGTATATTAATATCACGCTACTCCGTGTAACGGTAATTAGTTTTTACATTAATTTAAAAGCCGCTTATAAATACTGTTAGCCTATTTATATTTACTTTAATATCGTTACAGCTGCAGCTGTGTATAACTACATGTACATAACTTTCAATAACAAATTCAATATAATTTGTAATCTATTATTTAAATATATTAATGTATTATAATACTATATTTCCTATAAATAAAGTTTATCTTTTATGTATTGTTAATAAATGTTTTTCTTATACAAAAAATGGTTATGAATATATATTATTTCTACGTATTTTATGTAATATATACTTTAATATATGCAATATTTAGATTATTAGGTTAATATTAAAGGTGAAGTTATATACATAGTATGTATATATATAATTATATATAAATATACATATATATGAATAAATGAATAATGTGAATACTGTTATTTACTAAATTATGCTTGAATGACTATTCCAGTTAATTATCTAATACATGTGTATGCTAATAGTAATAGCCTATTACCCAGAAATAATAGAAGTTTAGCGTTTTACTCTGTCCATTTTATTCCAAATGGATTACACATTCATCGATAGGTTAACACTTTATATATATAGGTGTACACTTTACAATGTACACATTGTATATGTATATACAGTGTACATATAGGTAATAATAGGGTACTATTGACTAATTAATGATATAGAATACATTTATAATGTTTTAACTTTGATGGTATGATGCACTTTTTAATCAATCCACCAAATTATATTAATTTGTATTGTAAGTTAAGGCCATTTATAGATATATTGAGTTAAATTAATTTGTAGATGCTATAATACCAAGCCCGTTTGATAATAGGCAGTGGCTCACCTCAGTGGCTAAGGCGTCAGACACACAAGCAGTAGGACACGGGTTCGACCCTCGTCCGGACCATTAATTAATTTTATAAAATGGGTCTTAAAATATTATTTAGAAGTGATCTTATATAATTGTGTATAAATAAATGATCGGCTCTCGTTAAAACCATGGATGCCTTAACATGAGAGCGGCTTCGAAGGGACATTAGAGCCATATATGGTTATAAGTGAAAACTTCATCTAAGTTCCTGGATGGGATGAAAGGACTCCACCAAATAAAAATAACAATAACAATAACAATATACTTATAATATATACTATAGTATAAGTATACGTTTATTACTAATATAATTATACTATAGTATTATGATTTATTTTATTTTTTGTATAGCATTATTATACATTTTTTCAGCAGTTCTAAATATATGTATATATATATATACTTATTAATGTTAATATATTCTATTAATCCTATACTAATTTCATAGATTTAGAGTACCGTTTTGGTACTAGATTAATCTATGACTAATTGTAATAGATTTTTAATTAATTTCTGATAAATACTATTCTCTCCTATTAAACACGACCGTGTAGGGTTCGTAACCTGATTGTGGTGGTGAGCGTGTAGCATACGTTTAGATAGCCTATGTCAGAGGTCAAGTTGATCCGCACTACGATTATTCTAGTCAGGAACATATGTTTCGGATTCGAATCGCTACAACGGGATGACGTATACAATTATAATGTATTAATGTATAACATGTATACCATTATAATGTTACGTATAGTGTTACGTGTGTGTTATATAATGTTACGTGTAATGTTATTTTTAGAATGTAAAAATGCTTCAATTAAACGAATAGATGTACGCATCGTATTTCGACATCTATATTACGCATACAGTGTTCCTTACCTTACCAGGTCGAGCTTGCTCGCCAGTTTTTGACTCTCTTCTTGCATTCATCTTTATCGTCCATCGCAGTTTTCAGTTCATTTACATTACACAGTGTATCATCCATGAGTTGATCAACGTATGTTCTTCGCGGCCGTCCTCTTTTTCTCTCACCATGGGTAGGTTGCCATAGAATAATATCTGATGCCAGTTCGCACTTATTTCTCCAACAGTGTCCAGAAAAACATATATCCGGTATATTTGCATATATTTCTTTATCGGTAGGATGGTCCTTCCAAGACCTGTTTAGTATTGCCCGTAACATGCGAGTATAGTTTCCACTTAGTCTTTTTTCCAGAGCTTTTGTGAGTGTCCAACTTACAGATCCATATACCAATACCGACTCAACAGTTGCTCTGAAGAAATTGCTTTTAATTCTATCCGGTAACCTAGATTTCCAAATAGCGTTCATCTTGTTTAAAGCTGCCCAGCTTTTAGCCAGTCTTATATTCATATATTTTTCTGTTGATTGAATATAGCTTCCAAGATACTTAAAATCGGATACTTTTTTAATGTCCTTGCCATTTAGGCTTTTCATTTTTTCATTTTCTCCTTGATTTATGCTTATGAATTCGGTCTTACCTGCATTTATATTCAAACCAATCTCTTTTGCCGTATTTTCAATTTTATGTAGAAGAATTGTATCTTCGCTCGTTTTATCAGTTACTATAGCTAGATCATCTGCATAATCGACATCGTACACTGTTAAACACTGTTAAACATACATGTTAACTATAATATATTAACTATAGTTACTGTAAAAACAACTAGTTTTCTTTACATATATGTATACGAGGTAAAGTGTATTATATATAAAATAGACCTTTACTTTTTAAATTACAACTAAAGGGTTTTATGTGAAAACCTTTACTTTTTTTAGTAAATTACAACTAAAGAGTTTTGGAAAACCTTTACTTTTTAGTAATTACACACGTGATTACTAGGGACTCTGGAACGATTTTGTATTTAGGGGGAATCAAAATAATAAAAATAAATTGCGTGGTAAAAGTGGTGGGAGGTCCAATACATAGAAGGTCCCCCTAGATTTTAAAGTGGGTATCCCCCCGTCCCCCTGTTGTAACGCCCCTAGTGATAAGTAACCACGCGCAACGCGGCGTTCTGTTACGCAATCCGAATCTAGGGGAGGTGAGGATGCTTAAGGGGATGCGAAGATCCGCTTAAGGGTGTGTTTTTGGTCAACCACAGGTGTGACAACCACAGGTGGAACAACCACAGGTGTACGAGAAATTCGTATTCACTGCATGTAAAAATCCAACTGTTACAAATCAGACGTGTTTTGTAACAGTTGGATTTTTACATGCAGTGAATACGAATTTCTCGTACACCTGTGGTTGTTCCACCTGTGGTTGTCACACCTGTGGTTGACCAAAAACACACCCTTAGTAGTGGCGGGCGAAATGAGGAACTGATAACAAATCACAATGGTCCTGTTTAGATTGTGTTCAGAGACTTTGTTATTATTTATATAATATATATATATATATATATATATATATATATATATATATATATATATATATGTATGTGTGTATGTGTGCATGTGTATATGTAGGTATGTGCGTATGTACAAATGTGTTTAGTTGTGTATGCGTTTGTATGTGTGAAATATGTATGTACAATCAGGGCCGGCTTAAGGGGGGGGCAAACCGGGCAATTGCCCGGGGCCCCACATTTTGGGGGGCCCATGAATTATTATAGGTTATTATTATAGAATTATTATAATAGGAAACATTTTTTTTACTATTTATATAAAAAAAAAATTTCTTAACTATATTTTCTTATATATTATTAATTCTAATTAAATAAATAAAAATAATATAATAAATTAATTAAATATGAGTCATTTAGGCCGATTTGAAAAGTGAATTTTACAAAAATTTCTAAATTTACACGAAGATATGGTGGAAACAGGTACATGAAGATGTTGGAGCATATGCTAATAAACTAGAAAGTGGTAAATTATAAACGTATTAACCTTTTTTACCCAATTTAAGGGAATATTAACCATAGTTCAATCTCAACAATTTATATTTCTATAATTAGTTTACGAAAAAAAAAAGTATACTTCTTTATATTAAAATTAAATACGAGATATATATATTAAGATATATTTTAACTATGATTTCTGATATTTGTAAAGGATTATATTAATTATAAATTACGAAAAAAAACTATATTCTATATATATTTATAATTTTTATAGTAATTAAAACTAATTAGATATTTTCAAAATAATTTTTCTTAAAAGAATTAATTATATCTACTATATCTACTATATCTACTTCTCGTATTAATAAAATGTGTATCTTCTCATAGTGTATATATTATTATAATTCTGTTAGTGTAAATAATATATATATATATATATATATATATATATATATATATATAAAATAGTTTTAATTTAAATAGGAATATTCTGCTTTATAGAATATTTAATGATGATTATTGAATAAAGGGAACTCAGTACATAACATTTTCAACAGACTATTGTTTGAGAAAGAAATTATATTTATATTTATTTAAACAGATAGTATTTATAAATATATATATATTAATAAATATATAACATATTAATAGATAAATTATATAAATATGGAATAAGAAGCAATTCGCTACAACTTATCAAAAGCTACCTAAGTAATCGAAAACAAGTTGTTTTGATAAATGATAAAAAATCACAAATATTATGTAATAATATTGGGGTACCACAAGGATCAATACTTGGTCCTCTCCTATTTATAATATATACAAATGACCTATCATTATTATTCAATAATAACCAACAAGTAAAACTTATAGTATATGCTGATGATACAGAAATAACATTTACAAGTGAAAACAATGAAAAATTAAAATATACCATAGATAATATGATTACAAAAATAGAAAAATGGTACACATTTAATAAACTTAAAATAAATATCAATAAAACTAAAATAGTCAATTTTAACTCGAGAAAATACAGTAACATACATCTAAAAATAAATAACATATCAATACAAAATGAAATAGAATATAAATATCTAGGAATAATAATTGACAAAGATATAAACTTTAAAAATCATATATTTAATCTTAATAATAAATTATCGAAAATACTTTACTCAATAAGCAGACTATCAAAATACATTAAGACAAAACCAATGATTATCATATATAACAGCCTATTCCTGCCACACATAATGTATGGAAATATAATATGGGGTAATATTTATAAAAGTAATCTTACAAATTTAATTCTCACACAAAAAAAAATCATAAGAATAATAAACAAAACCAAATATTTCAGAGAACATACAAAGTTGCTATTTGAAAGGAATAATATATTAAAACTCAATAGTTTAATAAAATATAACACGCTAATATACATGCATGACCATCACAATAATAATCTATAGTGATATCACAAAATATTTATAACATACATAAAAAACACGAAAATAAAAATAAAAATAAATTAAGGAAATCACCTATCTACAAAATACCTTATACAAAAAAAAGTCTTCTAACTAATAAATAGTATCCTAACCATGGGACCTAATTTATGGAATGATCTAAATGGAGATATCCAAATTATAAAAAACAAAAATTCATATAAAAAAAAAATAAAAAATCAACTCATTGAGATACAAAAAAAAATTAAAAAAAAAAAAATTATATATGTTAATTATTATTATTATTATTATTATTATTATTATTATTATTATTATTATTATTATTATTATTATTATTATTATTATTATTATTATTATTATTATTATTATTATTATTATTATTATTATTATTATTATTATTATTATTATTATTATTATTATTATTATTATTATTATTATTATTATTATTATTATTATTATTATTATTATTATTATTATTATTATTATTATTATTATTATTATTATTATTATTATTATTATTATTTTTATGTTTTTAAATGATAATAAAATATCTTATAAAACATAAGAAGAAAACGAAATGAAAAAAAGTAAAGTAATTCAACAAAAAAAAAACGTTCCGGTGATGGTGGGCAGTTCTGGTGATGGTGATGCAGGCGACAGCATAGAAAAGATAATTATCTTCATCCGAAGCCTTTTAGAGGAAACTATAATATAATGAATTTAATAATTCACATGATATATATATATACAACTTTCTTCTAATAAATATTATTATTATTATTATTATATATATATATATATATATATATATATATATATATAATCTAAATATAATACTAAAGGCATTTTTGCAATTATTCAACTAGTACTTACAACTGAATGTTTAGATTCACAACACCCTCATCTATATATTTAAATAAAAATACACACAATGAGGATATTCTTATTTGAGAACAGGTGATAAGTTATCACTGATAACTTAATAATTGAAGTAATATAAAATTAAAAATATAATATTATTTATCAGTGTACTCAATTCCAGATATATCACATGTATGTACGTTAATAGTCATCGTCATATAAACCAAGTATACCTTATAAGGTATTATTATTATATAGTTATTTATTTATGTACGTTAAGAATCTTAACTTAAAATTCATTATCACATTGGTCAATATGTAGAAATTGATTTCTTAGAATTTGTTTAAATACTAATATAAATATAATAGATTATAGAGCTCAAAGTTATGAAAAATCCGGCAATATGTATGGAAGATTCAATAAAATGAACGATATCATAATATACCATAGTCCATTGTCAATATGGATCCCTATACGATATGGGCCATATCTGCGCTGTACATTCCTTAAATCTGGTTGGGCAAAATGCCGTTCAATCTTCGACAATTGTAGCAATATTATTTGCTTTTATCCAAAATAAATATAATTTATTTATCCAAACTAAATAAAGAATATATTAACATCTATATTAAAGAAGAATATAATATGTTTTATTAAAAGCATTATCGAATATAATATTGTCATCACAAGCAGATTTTATTATAGCAGTATCTTGTGGATTTCCAAAAATTACATAATTTATATCTGATATTATATATGTTAAATAATATGTTAATATACTACATTACTAGAGTAAAGGTATTTATTCAATTAAGATGATTAGTATATAAGATAATTTATTATTAAACATATATTATATCATATTGATTGGTAGGATGACCTATACACCTCAAAGGAATGGACTATACAAATATTAATATATATATATATATATATATGATGGGCTAGATAAATCAAATTGTAGACATTTTCATCCTAATATATTTAATGGTAAATAATTAAACTTGAGAGAGAAGCTTCTCTAAACTTAAAATTATAATTATAAATTATAAAATATTACATTGCAATGATTGTAAGTGAGTACCGTAATATCTATTTACATCAATAGCGTGAATAAGACCCCCTATATATTATAGGCATCTTAAAGTGGGTCTCCTTCACATGTAAATATATATGAAAAAACAAAAATGTTTAAAGATTATAAATATTTTTACATAATTTGATCACGCATAATAGAATAATAATACATCATTTATATATATATATATATATATATATATATATATATATATATATATATATATATTTGTATACAAATAAATTGAAGTGTTATAGATATTTGTTATTTCTAGAATGGTCTATTTAATATGTTATGACATTCCTATGGGGCCCGTACGTTTTTTTTGCCCGGGGCCCATAGTATGCTTAAGCCGGCCCTGTGTACAATGTGTATCAATGTGTCATATACCTCTATATGTGTGTTTTTGTATGTGTTTATGTATATCATATTAACTTTTGACCTCTCGTACAGATAAAGTCCGTAGACACCATGCTGGACGTGTTCTCCGACCGTATCCGATCCAGTATGGTAAGCTTCATTTGAACCCTGTCGAGTTGGGGGTTCTTCTGGGTGGGGTCCGAGGGGTCCATGTAGTCGACGTACCACTTGGCTATGTTGATGTCTACGTGGGGTAGGGGGTGAGTCATGGGGTGGTATCTCGTATTGTATTTAGAATTGTTAACTTATAACTATAGTCGGTGGATAACATATATATGAATATATATGTGTATATTGTACAGTAACACTTAATATAAGGTATAACATGTATATTATAAAGTACGTGTTTATTTTTGTATAAATACATTAATATATATATATCGTAGAGTAATGCATATCGTACGCTATTCCTAGGGTAGGAATCCATATCACATACATCTATTTAGTCCATATACCTCTATATAGTGACCACATATCTATATAATCTTGACACCTATATATATATATATATATATATATATATAGTGTTTTATATGTAGGTTATAGATTATAGTTTATAGATTATAGATTATATATTATAGATATACTATACACCTCTATATAATACCCCCACCTCTATATAGTGCCCAACCTCTATATAATGCCCCCACCTCTATATAATACCACCGCCCTCTATATAATACCCCCACCTCTATATAATGCCCCCACCTCTATATAATGCCCCCCACCTCTATATAATGCCCCCCACCTCTATATAATGCCCCCCCCACCTCTATATAATACCCCCCCACCTCTATATAATACCCCCACCTCTATATAATGCCCCCACCTCTATATAATGCCCCCTCTATATAATGCCCCCACCTCTATATAATGCCCCCCTCTATATAATGCCCCCACCTCTATATAATGCCCCCCACCTCTATATAATGCCCCCCTCTATATAATGCCCCCACCTCTATATAATGCCCCCACCTCTATATAATGCCCCCCCACCTCTATATAATGCCCCCCACCTCTATATAATGCCTCCCTCTATATAATACCCCCACCTATATAATTCCCCCCACCTCTATATAATGCCTCCCCCACCTCTATATAATGCCCCCCACCTCTATATAATGCCCCCACTTCTATATAATGGCCCCCACCTCTATATAATGCCCCCACCCTCTATATAATGCCCCCCTCTATATAATGCCCCACCTCTATATAATGCCCCCCTCTATATAATGCCCCCACCTCAATATAATGCCCCCCCACCTCTATATAATGCCACCGCCTCTATATAATGCCCCCCTCTATATAATGCCCCCACCTCTATATAATACCCCCCACCTCTATATAATGCCCCCCACCTATATAATGCCCCCCACCTCTATATAATGCCTCCCCCACCTCTATATAATGCCCCCCACCTCTATATAATGCCCCCACCTCTATATAATGCCCCCCACCTCTATATAATGCCCCCCACCTCTATATAATGCCCCCTACCTCTATATAATGCCCCCACCTCTATATAATGCCCCCACCCTCTATATAATGCCCCACCTCTATATAATGCCCCACCTCTATATAATGCCCCCACCTCTATATAATGCCCCCCTCTATATAATGCCGCCCTCTATATAATACCCCCACCTCTATATAATACCCCCCCACCTCTATATAATGCCCCCACCTCTATATAATGCCCCCACCTCTATATAATACCCCCACCTCTATATAATACCCCCCCACCTCTATATAATGCCCACCTCTATATAATGCCCCCCACCTCTATATAATGCCCCCACCTCTATATAATGCCCCCACCTCTATATAATGCCCCCCTCTATATAATGCCGCCCTCTATATAATACCCCCACCTCTATATAATACCCCCCCACCTCTATATAATGCCCCCCACCTCTATATAATGCCCCCACTTCTATATAATACCCCCCTCTATATAATGCCGCCCTCTATATAATACCCCCACCTCTATATAATACCCCCCCACCTCTATATAATGCCCCCCACCTCTATATAATGCCCCCACTTCTATATAATACCCCCCCTCTATATAATACCCCCCCCCCACCTCTATATAATGCCCCCCACCTCTATATAATGCCCCCACCTCTATATAATGCCCCCCTCTATATAATGCCGCCCTCTATATAATACCCCCACCTCTATATAATACCCCCCCACCTCTATATAATGCCCCCCACCTCTATATAATGCCCCCACTTCTATATAATACCCCCCCTCTATATAATACCCCCCCCCCACCTCTATATAATGCCCCCCACCTCTATATAATGCCCCCACCTCTATATAATGCCCCCACCTCTATATAATGCCCCCCTCTATATAATGCCCCCACCTCTATATAATGCCCCCCCTCTATATAATGCCCCCCACCTCTATATAATGCCCCCCACCTCTATATAATGCCTCCCCCCCTCTATATAATGCCCCCCACCTCTATATAATGCCCCCCACCTCTATATAATGCCCCCCACCTCTATATAATGCCTCCCACCTCTATATAATGCCCCCCACCTCTATATAATGCCCCCCACCTCTATATAATGCCCCCCACCTCTATATAATGCCCCCACCTCTATATAATGCCCCCCCTCTATATAATGCCCCCCCACCTCTATATAATGCCCCCCTCTATATAATGCCCCCTACCTCTATATAATGCCCTCTACTTCTATATAATGCCCCCACCTCTATATAATGCCCCCCACCTCTATATAATGCCCCCACCTCTATATAATGCCCCCACCTCTATATAATGCCCCCCCACCTCTATATAATGCCCCCACCTCTATGTAATGCCCCCTACCTCTATATAATGCCCTCTACTTCTATATAATGCCCCCAACTCTATATAATGCCCCCCACCTCTATATAATGCCCCCACCTCTATATAATGCCCCCACCTCTATATAATGCCCCCCCACCTCTATATAATGCCCCCCCACCTCTATATAATGCCCCCCACCTCTATATAATGCCCCCCACCTCTATATAATGCCCCCACCTCTATATAATGCCCCCACCTCTATATAATGCCCTCCACCTCTTTATAATGCCCCCACTTCTATATAATGCCCCCCACCTCTATATAATGCCCCCCACCTCTATATAATGCCCCCACCTCTATATAATGCCCCCCACCTCTATATAATGCCCCCCACCTCTATATAATGCCCCCACCTCTATATAATGCCCCCACCTCTATATAATGCCCTCTACTTCTATATAATGCCCCCACCTCTATATAATGCCCCCCACCTCTATATAATGCCCCCACCTCTATATAATGCCCCACCTCTATATAATGCCCCCCCACCTCTATATAATGTCCCCCCCCCACCTCTATATAATGCCCCCCCACCTCTATATAATGCCCCCACCTCTATATAATGCCCCCACCTCTATATAATACCCCCACCTCTATATAATGCCCCCACCTCTATATAATGCCCCCCCACCTCTATATAATGCCCCCCCACCTCTATATAATGCCCCCCCCCCCCAACTCTATATAATGCCCCCCACCTCTATATAATGCCCCCACCTCTATATAATGCCCTCTACTTCTATATAATGTCCCCACCTCTATATAATGCCCCCACCTCTATATAATGCCCCCACCTCTATATAATGCCCCCACCTCTATATAATGCCCCCCACCTCTATATAATGCCCCCCACCTCTATATAATGCCCCCCCACCTCTATATAATGCCCCCCACCTCTATATAATTCCCCCACCTCTATATAATGCCCCCCACCTCTATATAATGCCCCCCACCTCTATATAATGCCCCCACCTCTATATAATGCCCCCCCCCACCTCTATATAATGCCCCCCCCACCTCTATATAATGCCCCCCCTCTATATAATGCCCCCACCTCTATATAATGCCCCCCCACCTCTAATAATGCCCCCCACCTCTATATAATGCCCCCACCTCTATATAATGCCCTCTACTTCTATATAATGCCCCCACCTCTATATAATGCCCCCCACCTCTATATAATGCCCCCACCTCTATATAATGCCCCCACCACCTCTATATAATGCCCCCCTCTATATAATGCCCCCCACCTCTATATAATGCCCCCCCCCCACCTCTATATAATGCCCCCCACCTCTATATAATGCCCCCACCTCTATATAATGCCCCCCACCTCTATATAATGCCCCCACCTCTATATAATGCCCCCCTACCTCTATATAATGCCCACCACCTCTATATAATACCTCCCCCACCTCTATATAATGCCCCCCACCTCTATATAATGCCCCCACCTCTATATAATGCCCTCTACTTCTATATAATGCCCCCACCTCTATATAATGCCCCCCACCTCTATATAATGCCCCCACCTCTATATAATGCCCCCCCCACCTCTATATAATGCCCCCCCACCTCTATATAATTCCCCCACCTCTATATAATGCCCCCCCCCACCTCTATATAATGCCCCCACCTCTATATAATGCCCCCACCTCTATATAATGCCCCCACCTCTATATAATGCCCCCCTCTATATAATAACCCCACCTCTATATAATGCCCCCACCTCTATATAATGCCCTCCACCTCTATATAATGCCCCCACCTCTATATAATGCCCCCCCCCACCTCTATATAATGCCCCCCACCTCTATATAATGCCCCCACCTCTATATAATGCCCTCCACCTCTATATAATGCCCCCACCTCTATATAATGCCCCCCACCTCTATATAATGCCCCCCACCTCTATATAATGCCCCCACCTCTATATAATGCCCTCTACTTCTATATAATGCCCCCACCTCTATATAATGCCCCCCACCTCTATATAATGCCCCCACCTCTATATAATGCCCCCACCTCTATATAATGCCCCCCCACCTCTATATAATGCCCCCCACCTCTATATAATGCCCCCCCCCACCTCTATATAATTCCCCCACCTCTATATAATGCCCCCCACCTCTATATAATGCCCCCACCTCTATATAATGCCCTATACTTCTATATAATGCCCCCACCTCTATATAATGCCCCCCACCTCTATATAATGCCCCCACCTCTATATAATGCCCCCCCCCCACCTCTATATAATGCCCCCCCACCTCTATATAATTCCCCCACCTCTATATAATGCCCCCCACCTCTATATAATGCCCCCACCTCTATATAATGCCCCCCACCTCTATATAATTCCCCCACCTCTATATAATACCACCGCCCTCTATATAATACCCCCACCTCTATATAATGCCCCCCATCTCTATATAATGCCCCCCACCTCTATATAATGCCCCCCTCTATATAATGCCCCCACCTCTATATAATGCCCCCCACCTCTATATAATGCCCCCACCTCTATATAATGCCCCCCCCACCTCTATATAATGCCCCCCCCCCACCTCTATATAATGCCCCCACCTCTATATAATGCCCCCCACCTCTATATAATGCCCCCCACCTCTATATAATGCCGCCCTCTATATAATGCCCCCACCTCTATATAATGCCCCCCACCTCTATATAATGCCCCCCTACCTCTATATAATGCCCCCCTCTATATAATGCCGCCCTCTATATAATGCCCCCACCACTATATAATGCCCCCCACCTCTATATAATACCCCCACCTCTATATAATACCCCCCCACCTCTATATAATACCCCCACCTCTATATAATGCCCCCCACCTCTATATAATGCCCCCCTCTATATAATGCCCCCACCTCTATATAATGCCCCCCACCTCTATATAATGCCCCCACCTCTATATAATGCCCCCCCCACCTCTATATAATGCCCCCCCCCCACCTCTATATAATGCCCCCACCTCTATATAATGCCCCCCACCTCTATATAATGCCGCCCTCTATATAATGCCCCCACCTCTATATAATGCCCCCCACCTCTATATAATGCCCCCCTACCTCTATATAATGCCCCCCTCTATATAATGCCGCCCTCTATATAATGCCCCCCTACCTCTATATAATGCCCCCCTCTATATAATGCCGCCCTCTATATAATGCCCCCCACCTCTATATAATACCCCCACCTCTATATAATGCCCCCCTCTATATAATGCCCCCACCTCTATATAATGCCCCCCACCTCTATATAATACCCCCACCTCTATATAATACCCCCCCACCTCTATATAATGCCCACCTCTATATAATGCCCCCCACCTCTATATAATGCCCCCACCTCTATATAATGCCCCCCTCTATATAATGCCCCCCACCTCTATATAATACCCCCCCACCTCTATATAATGCCCCCACCTCTATATAATGCCGCCCTCTATATAATGCCCCCACCTCTATATAATGCCCCCCACCTCTATATAATACCCCCACCTCTATATAATACCCCCCCACCTCTATATAATGCCCCCCACCTCTATATAATGCCTCCCCCACCTCTATATAATTCCCCCACCTCTATATAATGCCCCCACCTCTATATAATGCCCCCCTCTATATAATGCCGCCCTCTATATAATGCCCCCACCTCTATATAATGCCCCCACCTCTATATAATACCACCGCCCTCTATATAATACCCCCACCTCTATATAATGCCCCCCCCCCCCACCTCTATATAATTCCCCCACCTCTATATAATGCCCCCCACCTCTATATAATGCCGCCCTCTATATAATGCCCCCACCTCTATATAATGCCCCCCACCTCTATATAATGCCCCCCTACCTCTATATAATGCCCCCCTCTATATAATGCCGCCCTCTATATAATGCCCCCCTACCTCTATATAATGCCCCCCTCTATATAATGCCGCCCTCTATATAATGCCCCCCACCTCTATATAATACCCCCACCTCTATATAATGCCCCCCTCTATATAATGCCCCCACCTCTATATAATGCCCCCCACCTCTATATAATGCCCCCCACCTCTATATAATGCCCCCCTATATATAATGCCCCCACCTCTATATAATGCCCCCCACCTCTATATAATGCCCCCACCTCTATATAATGCCCCCCCACCTCTATATAATGCCCCCCCCACCTCTATATAATGCCCCCACATCTATATAATGCCCCCCACCTCTATATAATACCCCCACCTCTATATAATACCCCCCCACCTCTATATAATGCCCCCACCTCTGTATAATGCCGCCCTCTATATAATGCCCCCACCTCTATATAATGCCCCCCACCTCTATATAATGCCCCCCACCTCTATATAATGCCCCCACCTCTATATAATGCCCCCCACCTCTATATAATGCCCCCCACCTCTATATAATGCCCCCCACCTCTATATAATGCCCCCCTCTATATAATGCCCCCCTCTATATAATGCCCCCCACCTCTATATAATGCCCCCGACCTCTATATAATGCCCCCCACCTCTATATAATGCCCCCACCTCTATATAATGCCCCCCACCTCTATATAATGCCCCCACCTCTATATAATGCCGCCCTCTATATAATGCCCCCACCTCTATATAATGCCCCCCTCTATATAATGCCCCCCTCTATATAATGCCCCCCACCTCTATATAATGCCCCCACCTCTATATAATGCCCCCACCTCTATATAATGCCCCCACCTCTATATAATGCCGCCCTCTATATAATGCCCCCCCCTCTATATAATGCCCCCCTCTATATAATGCCCCCCACCTCTATATAATGCCCCCACCTCTATATAATGCCCCCACCTCTATATAATGCCCCCCACCTCTATATAATACCCCCACCTCTATATAATGCCCCCACCTCTATATAATGCCGCCCTCTATATAATACCCCCACCTCTATATAATGCCCCCCTCTATATAATGCCCCCTCTATATAATGCCCCCCACCTCTATATAATGCCCCCACCTCTATATAATGCCCCCACCTCTATATAATGCCCCCCACCTCTATATAATACCCCCACCTCTATATAATGCCCCCACCTCTATATAATGCCGCCCTCTATATAATACCCCCACCTCTATATAATGCCCCCCTCTATATAATGCCCCCTCTATATAATGCCCCCCACCTCTATATAATGCCCCCACCTCTATATAATGCCCCCACCTCTATATAATGCCCCCACCTCTATATAATGCCCCCACCTCTATATAATGCCGCCCTCTATATAATGCCCCCCTCTATATAATGCCCCCACCTCTATATAATGCCCCCCACCTCTATATAATGCCCCCCACCTCTATATAATGCCCCCCTCTATATAATGCCCCCCTCTATATAATGCCCCCCACCTCTATATAATGCCCCCCTCTATATAATGCCCCCCTCTATATAATGCCCCCCACCTCTATATAATGCCCCCGACCTCTATATAATGCCCCCCACCTCTATATAATGCCCCCACCTCTATATAATGCCCCCACCTCTATATAATGCCCCACCCTCTATATAATGCCCCCCTCTATATAATACCCCCACCTCTATATAATGCCCCCACCTCTATATAATGCCCCCCACCCTCTATATAATGCCCCCCACCCTCTATATAATGCCTCCCCCCACCTCTATATAATGCCCCCACCTCTATATAATGCCCCCCCCCACCTCTATATAATGCCCCCCACCTCTATATAATACCCCCCACCTCTATATAATGCCCACGATCTCTATATAATGCCCCCCACCTCTATATAATACCCCCACCTCTATATAATACCCCCACCTCTATATAATGCCCCCCTCTATATAATGCCCCCCCACCTCTATATAATGCCCCCCCCCACCTCTTTATAATGCCCCCACCTCTATATAATACCCCCACCTCTATATAATGCCCCCCTCTATATAATACCCCCACCTCTATATAATGCCCCCACCTCTATATAATGCCCCCACCTCTATATAATGCCCCCCACCTCTATATAATGCCCCCCTATATATAATGCCCCCCCACCTCTATATAATGCCCCCCCCCCACCTCTATATAATGCCCCCACCTCTATATAATACCCCCACCTCTATATAATGCCCCCTCTATATAATGCCCCCCTCTATATAATGCCCCCCTCTATATAATACCCCCACCTCTATATAATGCCCCCACCTCTATATAATGCCCACGATCTCTATATAATGCCCCCCACCTCTATATAATACCCCCACCTCTATATAATACCCCCACCTCTATATAATGCCCCCCTCTATATAATGCCCCCCCACCTCTATATAATGCCCCCCCCCCCCACCTCTTTATAATGCCCCCACCTCTATATAATACCCCCACCTCTATATAATGCCCCCCTCTATATAATACCCCCACCTCTATATAATGCCCCCACCTCTATATAATGCCCCCACCTCTATATAATGCCCCCCACCTCTATATAATACCCCCCACCTCTATATAATGCCCACGATCTCTATATAATGCCCCCCACCTCTATATAATACCCCCACCTCTATATAATACCCCCACCTCTATATAATGCCCCCCTCTATATAATGCCCCCCACCTCTATATAATGCCCCCCCACCTCTTTATAATGCCCCCACCTCTATATAATACCCCCACCTCTATATAATGCCCCCCTCTATATAATGCCCCCCACCTCTATATAATGCCCCCGACCTCTATATAATGCCCCCCACCTCTATATAATGCCCCCACCTCTATATAATGCCCCCACCTCTATATAATGCCCCCACCTCTATATAATGCCGCCCTCTATATAATGCCCCCACCTCTATATAATGCCCCCCTCTATATAATGCCCCCCTCTATATAATGCCCCCCACCTCTATATAATGCCCCCACCTCTATATAATGCCCCCACCTCTATATAATGCCCCCACCTCTATATAATGCCCCCCACCTCTATATAATGCCCCCCACCCTCTATTTAATGCCCCCCACCCTCTATATAATGCCCCCCCCCCACCTCTATATAATACCCCCACCTCTATATAATACCCCCACCTCTATATAATACCCCCACCTCTATATAATGCCCCCCTCTATATAATGCCCCCCCACCTCTATATAATGCCCCCCCCACCTCTATATAATGCCCCCACCTCTATATAATACCCCCACCTCTATATAATGCCCCCCTCTATATAATGCCCCCCTCTATATAATGCCCCCCTCTATATAATACCCCCACCTCTATATAATGCCCCCACCTCTATATAATGCCCCCCACCTCTATATAATGCCCCCACCCTCTATATAATGCCTCCCCCCACCTCTATATAATGCCCCCACCTCTATATAATGCCCCCCCACCTCTATATAATTCCCCCCACCTCTATATAATGCCCCCACCTCTATATAATACCCCCACCTCTATATAATGCCCCCACCTCTATATAATGCCCCCCCCCACCTCTATATAATGCCCCCACCTCTATATAATTCCCCCCTCTATATAATGCCCCCCTCTATATAATGCCCTCCACCTCTATATAATGCCCCCACCTCTATATAATGCCCCCCACCTCTATATAATGCCCCCCCACCTCTATATAATACCCCCCCACCTCTATATAATGCCCCCCACCTCTATATAATGACCCCACCTCTATATAATGCCCCCCCACCTCTATATAATACCCCCACCTCTATATAATGCCTCCCCCACCTCTATATAATGCCCCCACCTCTATATAATGCCCCCCCACCTCTATATAATGCCCCCCACCTCTATATAATGCCCCCACCCTCTATATAATGCACCCCCTCTATATAATACCCCCACCTCTATATAATGCCCCCCTCTATATAATGCCCCCCTCTATATAATACCCCCACCTCTATATAATGCCCCCACCTCTATATAATGCCGCCCTCTATATAATGCCCCCACCTCTATATAATGCCCCCCACCTCTATATAATACCCCCACCTCTATATAATACCCCCACCTCTATATAATGCCCCCGATCTCTATATAATGCCCCCCACCTCTATATAATGCCCCCACCTCTATATAATGCCCCCCACCTCTATATAATGCCCCCACCTCTATATAATACCCCCACCTCTATATAATACCCCCACCTCTATATAATGCCCCCACCTCTATATAATGCCCCCCACCTCTATATAATGCCCCCCTCTATATAATGCCCCCCTCTATATAATGCCCCCACCTCTATATAATGCCCCCCACCTCTATATAATGCCCCCCACCTCTATATAATGCCCCCCACCCTCTATATAATGCCTCCCCCCACCTCTATATAATGCCCCCACCTCTATATAATGCCCCCCCTCTATATAATACCCCCACCTCTATATAATGCCCCCACCTCTATATAATACCCCCACCTCTATATAATGCCCCCCTCTATATAATACCCCCACCTCTATATAATGCCCCCACCTCTATATAATGCCCCCCACCTCTATATAATGCCCCCCACCCTCTATATAATGCCTCCCCCCACCTCTATATAATGCCCCCACCTCTATATAATGCCCCCACCTCTATATAATACCCCCACCTCTATATAATGCCCCCACCTCTATATAATGCCGCCCTCTATATAATACCCCCACCTCTATATAATGCCCCCCACCTCTATATAATGCCCCCACCTCTATATAATGCCGCCCTCTATATAATACCCCCACCTCTATATAATGCCCCCCACCTCTATATAATGCCCCCCACCTCTATGTAATGCCCCCCACCTCTATATAATACCCCCACCTCTATATAATGCCCCCCACCCTCTATATAATGCCTCCCCCCCACCTCTATATAATGCCCCCACCTCTATATAATGCCCCCCACCTCTATATAATGCCCCCCCCTCTATATAATACCCCCACCTCTATATAATGCCCCCACCTATATAATGCCCCCCACCTCTATATAATGGCCCCCACCTCTATATAATGCCCCCACCTCTATATAATGCCCCCACCTCTATATAATGCCCCCACCTCTATATAATGCCCCCCACCTCTATATAATACCCCCACCTCTATATAATGCCCCCACCTCTATATAATGCCCCCACCTCTATATAATGCCCCCACCTCTATATAATACCCCCACCTCTATATAATACCCCCACCTCTATATAATACCCCCCCCCCACCTCTATATAATGCCCCCACCTCTATATAATGCCCCCACCTCTATATAATGCCCCCCACCTCTATATAATGCCCCCACCTCTATATAATGCCGCCCTCTATATAATGCCCCCCTCTATATAATGCCCCCCACCTCTATATAATGCCCCCCACCCTCTATATAATGCCTCCCCCCACCTCTATATAATGCCCCCACCTCTATATAATGCCCCCCTCTATATAATGCCCCCCACCTCTATATAATGCCCCCACCTCTATATAATGCCCCCACCTCTATATAATGCCCCCCACCTCTATATAATACCCCCACCTCTATATAATGCCCCCACCTCTATATAATGCCGCCCTCTATATAATGCCCCCACCTCTATATAATGCCCCCCACCTCTATATAATGCCCCCACCTCTATATAATACCCCCACCTCTATATAATGCCCCCCTCTATATAATGCCCCCACCTCTATATAATGCCCCCCACCTCTATATAATGCCTCCCTCTATATAATACCCCCACCTCTATATAATGCCCCCACCTCTATATAATGCCCCCACCTCTATATAATGCCCCCCTCTATATAATGCCCCCCTCTATATAATACCCCCACCTCTATATAATGCCCCCACCTCTATATAATGCCCCCACCTCTATATAATGCCCCCCACCCTCTATATAATGCCTCCCCCCACCTCTATATAATGCCCCCACCTCTATATAATGCCCCCCCCCCACCTCTATATAATGCCCCCCACCTCTATATAATGCCCCCCACCTCTATATAATGCCCCCCACCTCTATATAATGCCCTCCACCTCTATATAATGCCCCCACCTCTATATAATGCCCCCTCTATATAATGCCCCCCCACCTCTATATAATGCACCCCCTCTATATAATACCCCCACCTCTATATAATGCCCCCCTCTATATAATGCCCCCCTCTATATAATACCCCACCTCTATATAATGCCCCCACCTCTATATAATGCCGCCCTCTATATAATGCCCCCCACCCTCTATATAATACCCCCCCACCTCTATATAATGCCCCCACCTCTATATAATGCCGCCCTCTATATAATGCCCCCACCTCTATATAATGCCCCCACCTCTATATAATGCCCCCCCCCCCACCTCTATATAATGCCCCCACCTCTATATAATTCCCCCCTCTATATAATGCCCCCCTCTATATAATGCCCTCCACCTCTATATAATGCCCCCACCTCTATATAATGCCCCCCACCTCTATATAATGCCCCCCCACCTCTATATAATGCACCCCCTCTATATAATGCCCCCGATCTCTATATAATGCCCCCCACCTCTATATAATACCCCCACCTCTATATAATACCCCCACCTCTATATAATGCCCCCCTCTATATAATGCCCCCCCACCTCTATATAATGCCCCCCCCCCACCTCTTTATAATGCCCCCACCTCTATATAATACCCCCACCTCTATATAATGCCCCCCTCTATATAATACCCCCACCTCTATATAATGCCCCCACCTCTATATAATGCCCCCACCTCTATATAATGCCCCCCACCTCTATATAATGCCCCCCACCTCTATATAATGCCCCCCTCTATATAATGCCCCCCTCTATATAATGCCCCCCACCTCTATATAATGCCCCCGACCTCTATATAATGCCCCCCACCTCTATATAATGCCCCCACCTCTATATAATGCCCCCCACCTCTATATAATGCCCCCACCTCTATATAATGCCGCCCTCTATATAATGCCCCCACCTCTATATAATGCCCCCCTCTATATAATGCCCCCCTCTATATAATGCCCCCCACCTCTATATAATGCCCCCACCTCTATATAATGCCCCCACCTCTATATAATGCCCCCACCTCTATATAATGCCCCCCACCTCTATATAATGCCCCCCACCCTCTATATAATGCCCCCCACCCTCTATATAATGCCCCCCCACCTCTATATAATACCCCCACCTCTATATAATACCCCCACCTCTATATAATACCCCCACCTCTATATAATGCCCCCCTCTATATAATGCCCCCCCACCTCTATATAATGCCCCCCCCCACCTCTATATAATGCCCCCACCTCTATATAATACCCCCACCTCTATATAATGCCCCCCTCTATATAATGCCCCCCTCTATATAATGCCCCCCTCTATATAATACCCCCACCTCTATATAATGCCCCCACCTCTATATAATGCCCCCCACCTCTATATAATGCCCCCCACCCTCTATATAATGCCTCCCCCCACCTCTATATAATGCCCCCACCTCTATATAATGCCCCCCCCCCACCTCTATATAATGCCCCCCACCTCTATATAATGCCCCCACCTCTATATAATACCCCCACCTCTATATAATGCCCCCACCTCTATATAATGCCCCCCCCCACCTCTATATAATGCCCCCACCTCTATATAATTCCCCCCTCTATATAATGCCCCCCTCTATATAATGCCCTCCACCTCTATATAATGCCCCCACCTCTATATAATGCCTCCCCACCTCTATATAATACCCCCCCACCTCTATATAATGCCCCCCACCTCTATATAATGACCCCACCTCTATATAATGCCCCCCCACCTCTATATAATACCCCCACCTCTATATAATGCCTCCCCCACCTCTATATAATGCCCCCACCTCTATATAATGCCCCCCCACCTCTATATAATGCCCCCCACCTCTATATAATGCCCCCACCCTCTATATAATGCACCCCCTCTATATAATACCCCCACCTCTATATAATGCCCCCCTCTATATAATGCCCCCCTCTATATAATACCCCCACCTCTATATAATGCCCCCACCTCTATATAATGCCGCCCTCTATATAATGCCCCCACCTCTATATAATGCCCCCCACCTCTATATAATACCCCCACCTCTATATAATACCCCCCACCTCTATATAATGCCCCCGATCTCTATATAATGCCCCCCACCTCTATATAATGCCCCCACCTCTATATAATGCCCCCCACCTCTATATAATGCCCCCACCTCTATATAATACCCCCACCTCTATATAATACCCCCACCTCTATATAATGCCCCCACCTCTATATAATGCCCCCCACCTCTATATAATGCCCCCCTCTATATAATGCCCCCCTCTATATAATGCCCCCACCTCTATATAATGCCCCCCACCTCTATATAATGCCCCCCACCTCTATATAATGCCCCCCACCCTCTATATAATGCCTCCCCCCACCTCTATATAATGCCCCCACCTCTATATAATGCCCCCCCCTCTATATAATACCCCCACCTCTATATAATGCCCCCACCTCTATATAATACCCCCACCTCTATATAATGCCCCCCTCTATATAATACCCCCACCTCTATATAATGCCCCCACCTCTATATAATGCCCCCCACCTCTATATAATGCCCTCCACCCTCTATATAATGCCTCCCCCCACCTCTATATAATGCCCCCACCTCTATATAATGCCCCCACCTCTATATAATACCCCCACCTCTATATAATGCCCCCACCTCTATATAATGCCGCCCTCTATATAATACCCCCACCTCTATATAATGCCCCCCACCTCTATATAATGCCCCCCACCTCTATGTAATGCCCCCCACCTCTATATAATACCCCCACCTCTATATAATGCCCCCCACCTCTATATAATGCCCCCACCTCTATATAATGCCGCCCTCTATATAATACCCCCACCTCTATATAATGCCCCCCACCTCTATATAATGCCCCCCACCTCTATGTAATGCCCCCCACCTCTATATAATACCCCCACCTCTATATAATGCCCCCCACCCTCTATATAATGCCTCCCCCCCACCTCTATATAATGCCCCCACCTCTATATAATGCCCCCCACCTCTATATAATGCCCCCCCCTCTATATAATACCCCCACCTCTATATAATGCCCCCACCTATATAATGCCCCCCACCTCTATATAATGCCCCCCACCTCTATATAATGCCCCCACCTCTATATAATGCCCCCACCTCTATATAATGCCCCCACCTCTATATAATGCCCCCCACCTCTATATAATACCCCCACCTCTATATAATGCCCCCACCTCTATATAATGCCCCCACCTCTATATAATGCCCCCCACCTCTATATAATGCCCCCACCTCTATATAATGCCGCCCTCTATATAATGCCCCCCTCTATATAATGCCCCCCACCTCTATATAATGCCCCCCACCCTCTATATAATGCCTCCCCCCACCTCTATATAATGCCCCCACCTCTATATAATGCCCCCCTCTATATAATGCCCCCCACCTCTATATAATGCCCCCACCTCTATATAATGCCCCCACCTCTATATAATGCCCCCCACCTCTATATAATACCCCCACCTCTATATAATGCCCCCACCTCTATATAATGCCGCCCTCTATATAATGCCCCCACCTCTATATAATGCCCCCCACCTCTATATAATGCCCCCACCTCTATATAATACCCCCACCTCTATATAATGCCCCCCTCTATATAATGCCCCCACCTCTATATAATGCCCCCCACCTCTATATAATGCCTCCCTCTATATAATACCCCCACCTCTATATAATGCCCCCACCTCTATATAATGCCCCCACCTCTATATAATGCCCCCCTCTATATAATGCCCCCCTCTATATAATACCCCCACCTCTATATAATGCCCCCACCTCTATATAATGCCCCCCACCTCTATATAATGCCCCCCACCCTCATTATAATGCCTCCCCCCACCTCTATATAATGCCCCCACCTCTATATAATGCCCCCCCCCACCTCTATATAATGCCCCCCACCTCTATATAATGCCCCCCACCTCTATATAATGCCCCCCCACCTCTATATAATACCCCCACCTCTATATAATGCCCCCCTCTATATAATGCCCCCCTCTATATAATACCCCCACCTCTATATAATGCCCCCACCTCTATATAATGCCGCCCTCTATATAATGCCCCCCACCCTCTATATAATACCCCCCCACCTCTATATAATGCCCCCACCTCTATATAATGCCGCCCTCTATATAATGCCCCCACCTCTATATAATGCCCCCCACCTCTATATAATGCCCCCCACCTCTATATAATACCCCCACCTCTATATAATGCCCCCCCCCACCTCTATATAATGCCCCCACCTCTATATAATTCCCCCCTCTATATAATGCCCCCCTCTATATAATGCCCTCCACCTCTATATAATGCCCCCACCTCTATATAATGCCCCCCACCTCTATATAATGCCCCCCCACCTCTATATAATGCACCCCCTCTATATAATACCCCCACCTCTATATAATGCCCCCCTCTATATAATGCCCCCCTCTATATAATACCCCCACCTCTATATAATGCCCCCACCTCTATATAATGCCGCCCTCTATATAATGCCCCCCACCTCTATATAATGCCCCCCACCTCTATATAATGCCCCCCACCTCTATATAATACCCCCACCTCTATATAATGCCCCCCACCCTCTATATAATGCCTCCCCCCCCACCTCTATATAATGCCCCCACCTCTATATAATGCCGCCCTCTATATAATGCCCCCCTCTATATAATGCCCCCCTCTATATAATGCCCCCACCTCTATATAATGCCCCCACCTCTATATAATGCCCCCCACCTCTATATAATGCCCCCACCTCTATATAATGCCGCCCTCTATATAATACCCCCACCTCTATATAATGCCCCCCACCTCTATATAATGCCCCCACCTCTATATAATGCCGCCCTCTATATAATGCCGCCCTCTATATAATGCCCCCCTCTATATAATGCCCCCCACCTCTATATAATGCCCCCCACCTCTATATAATACCCCCACCTCTATATAATACCCCCCCACCTCTATATAATGCCCCCACCTCTATATAATGCCCCCACCTCTATATAATGCCCCCCACCTCTATATAATGCCCCCACCTCTATATAATGCCGCCCTCTATATAATACCCCCACCTCTATATAATACCCCCCCACCTCTATATAATGCCCCCACCTCTATATAATGCCCCCACCTCTATATAATGCCCCCCACCTCTATATAATGCCCCCACCTCTATATAATGCCGCCCTCTATATAATGCCCCCACCTCTATATAATGCCCCCCACCTCTATATAATGCCCCCCACCCTCTATATAATGCCTCCCCCCACCTCTATATAATGCCCCCACCTCTATATAATGCCCCCACCTCTATATAATACCCCCACCTCTATATAATGCCCCCCCACCTCTATATAATGCCCCCCACCTATATAATGCCGCCCTCTATATAATACCCCCCACCTCTATATAATGCCCCCCTCTATATAATGCCCCCCACCTCTATATAATGCCCCCACCTCTATATAATACCCCCACCTCTATATAATGCCCCCACCTCTATATAATGCCCCCCCCCCCACCTCTATATAATGCCCCCCCTCTATATAATGCCCCCCTCTATATAATGCCCCCCACCTCTATATAATGCCCCCCACCTCTATATAATGCCCCCCACCTCTATATAATACCCCCACCTCTATATAATGCCCCCCACCCTCTATATAATGCCTCCCCCCCCACCTCTATATAATGCCCCCACCTCTATATAATGCCGCCCTCTATATAATGCCCCCCTCTATATAATGCCCCCCTCTATATAATGCCCCCACCTCTATATAATGCCCCCCACCTCTATATAATACCCCCACCTCTATATAATACCCCCCCACCTCTATATAATGCCCCCACCTCTATATAATGCCCCCACCTCTATATAATGCCCCCCACCTCTATATAATGCCCCCACCTCTATATAATGCCCCCCACCTCTATATAATGCCCCACCTCTATATAATGCCCCCCCACCTCTATATAATACCCCCACCTCTATATAATACCCCCCCACCTCTATATAATGCCCCCACCTCTATATAATGCCCCCCACCTCTATATAATACCCCCACCTCTATATAATGCCCCCCACCTCTATATAATACCCCCACCTCTATATAATACCCCCACCTCTATATAATGCCCCCACCTCTATATAATGCCCCCCACCTCTATATAATGCCCCCCACCCTCTATATAATGCCTCCCCCCACCTCTATATAATGCCCCCACCTCTATATAATGCCCCCACCTCTATATAATACCCCCACCTCTATATAATGCCCCCCTCTATATAATGCCCCCCTCTATATAATGCCCCCCACCTCTATATAATACCCCCACCTCTATATAATGCCCCCACCTCTATATAATACCCCCACCTCTATATAATGCCCCCACCTCTATATAATGCCCCCCCCCCACCTCTATATAATGCCCCCCCTCTATATAATGCCCCCCTCTATATAATGCCCCCCACCTCTATATAATGCCCCCCACCTCTATATAATACCTCCACCTCTATATAATGCCCCCCACCCTCTATATAATGCCTCCCCCCCCACCTCTATATAATGCCCCCACCTCTATATAATGCCCCCCACCTCTATATAATGCCCCCCCTCTATATAATACCCCCACCTCTATATAATGCCCCCACCTCTATATAATGCCCCCCACCTCTATGTAATGCCCCCCACCTCTATATAATGCCCCCATCTCTATATAATGCCCCCACCTCTATATAATACCCCCACCTCTATATAATAACCCCACCTCTATATAATGCCCCCTGCCTCGATGTACCGCCATAGCTAAGTCACTACTAACGTCTGTCGTGGTTGTCGTGAACTTTCACCTCGGTTCTCGTGTAGGCGATACGGTTCAGCTGGATCACAACCAGAATGTGACCCGAGGTCGCGCCTGTCAATCATGCTAGGTTAGTTGTCAATAAATACTCGTACGCCTACTATATATATAGTATGTTCTAGTATATATATATATATATATATATATATATATATATATAATATATATTATATATATATATATATATATATAATAGTTAATAATAATAAAACATAGTACAAATAAAACATGGTAACAAAGTACATTTCAAAATATAACTTCTAACTTTATATCTCCGCATTTATGAAAATTTAAATTCGAATAAAATACATATTAATTATATATATATATATATATATATATACAGTCAACTCCCGATAAATCGGACTCGCAAGGGACCGGGAAAAGTGTCCGACTTAGCGAGATGTCCGACTTATCCGAGATTCAGAATATCATGCAAATAAGGCATGAGATGCGCAGCCTGAGTTAAAGGATTACCTAAATGTAGAATTATGCAACAATCAACAACATAACATATTGTATTCAATAATATTACTTACTAAAATTATAATATATATTATGTATATACATTATTTAAAGTAAACATTTCTGACATTTTATAAAAAGTCCGACTTATCCAGTGTAAAAATCATAAAAATAATAATAATATGTGTCCGACTTATAGAAAATTCCGACTTATCCAATCCAACTTATCCGACTTATCCGATTAATTTAACATTGAACTATATACAAATTCAACTAAACCAACTAAATGTGTCCGACTTATCGATAAGTCCAACTTATCCGTAGTCCGACTTACCGAGAGTTGAATGTATATATATATATTAATATAATTAATATAGATAAAATATTGGCTTATAATAACTTTGATTGGATTACTTAATCACTATTTTTGTATCTATTACATAATTTTATTTTGAAATTTAAACGATTGGGACATGAGAAATATTTAGAAAAATAAGATACAAGATACTATCTTGAAGATAGCAATAATTAATGTTTGATAATGAATTATATATTTGGAAGAAGTTTTGAAGGTGAAAATAATAAGTGAAAATTAAATATGTAATATTTAATAAAAAGATAATGTTCGGAATTTTGGATAATATAATATTATTGAAATAAGATTTTTTTATAGAACATAAATATTGTAACTTATATATATATAAGTTGGAAAATTAGAATTATGTTTCAAAATATAGTTAAATGAGAAAATAAAGAAAGAGTGTAGAATATCAAAAATTATAATTATAATTTATAAATTATCAGCAAAACTAAATTATTATTAGTAATATAGTGATTAATATAACAATTAAAATATCAATTTATTGGGGTAATATATCAATTAAAATGGCGGAATGTTATTATTAGGAGGTCGGTAAATTTAAAAGAAAATTAAATTCATGGGATATCGAGATCTTGCGACATGCCATCTGTTATTTATATATAATTCAGAATTTGATATAAGAACCCGGATAGATATTGAAGCAAAGCTTATGATCATCCTTTGAAAAAAAATATTATGAGTATACTCATAATTGTAAGTATATATATATATATATATATATATATATATATATATATATACTATATAGTAATAAAAACAAATTAACCACGGATATTGTATTTAAATTGTAATGGTAAAATATAAGTGTATTATAAAACTTTAAAACAAAAAATTAAAAAAATTATTTTTAAATATATATATATTTGTTTTTAATTGTCATGGGCCTCTCACGGTTATTACCTATATATAGGTATACATATACAAGTTTACGACTTATTGAGGCGTACATTTGTATAGGATATTTGTATACAATTGTGTTTCAATGAAATACATAATATAATTTGTATATATATATATATATATATATATAAGTATGTATGTAATACAAATAGGGGCGCTGGAACGATTTTGTATATAGGGGGGACCAACCAATCAAAATAAAGGTTGTGGTAAACGTGAGGGGGGGACCAATACATAGTAGGTCCCCCTAGATTTTAAAGTGGGGGACATACCTCCCCCCCCCACCGACGGTGGGCCACCGTCCCCCCTTCCCCCCGCTGTTGCAGCGCCCCTAAATACAATACAATATAGTACATATAATATACACTATATATAGTGTATATAATACACACAATACACTATAACCGACCACGTGTATTGATGACGTAACAGTTGTGGTTCTCCTCGTGATGATCCTCGTACACCTCGACCTGATCGCCTTCGTGTTCGGGGAACAGCATTATGTTGCCGAGGTTAAGCTGCCTGTTGTTAGCGAAGGTGCCGCCACGACAGAGGTGAGCTAGATACAACCACGGAGATACGCACTGCCACCTAGCGGTGTGGGTTATTAACACTATTTTAGTATGTGTGGGCGTGGCGATGACCCAATGGGCTTGGTAATATGTTTAATTTGTATTTTTAAGAAGAAAACGAAATGAAAGAAGGAAAGAGGAGAAAAAGAAAAATAGATAATTACTTCACTCGATAAATAACTATTCTATTATATTCTATTATATTTTTCCTTCACTATTTCTGCGGCTACGATGTGGAACAAGATACTCCTGGCGATAAGAAGTTCTCAGTCTATTTCAATATTCCGCAAAAGAGAGAAGAAATATCTTTTATTATAATTTTGTTTTTTTTTGGTTAACATATAGGATTATACATATATTTGATTACACTTTAGAGTATTATTTCTATTAGTTAAGTGTATAAATAAACTATTATTATTATTATTGTTATTAATCATGTCGAGTTTGCTCGGCAGATATAATGTGGAGATTTTGGATATAATATGTAGAGCTCAGTTTCCGTAGGATCCTCGGCCCACATTTCTTCAGCTATATCCGTATACGGATCGCTATAGCGATACGTGATGAATTGAATTGAGGTGATGATGTGGTGATGATAACTCCAATCCACCGGCTCCCCAGGTTGCGGATAGGGCAACGGCAATTAGATATAATAGTTAGCTGCGAATAACCAATAAGCGGTGCTGGACAAAATCCAGGTTGACCTTTGGCAAGGCATAGTACCTGTTTAGTCACCCATGCAGGGTTACGCAAATGTGTATGGAGTAGCGACAGCACATTTTATTTAACTACCGAAAGCAAATATATATATATATATATATATATATATATATATTTGTATGGATTTATATGTGTAACCATGTTATGTATTTATAATATAAAAAAAGTATTATAGAATAACGCGCCTATAGGCGCGTATATATAAATAAATATGTATGGGTATAACTGGTATGAATTTCGTATTTAATAATTTAAATACAAAATAAAATACATAAATATATATTATATATATAATGTATATTATAAATACTAACATTGAAATACGCATACTTAAATACTAATTAGTAATGCAATCATATACTAATGACTAATAGATTCAGTAAATACAGCATTATAAATGTTATAAAATAGGTATGATTATCTATTCGTTGAATTAGATAATTGTTTATTTTACAAATTGTTTTTAAATTTAAAAAAAAATTATAATAATTTTAATAGTTAATAATTTTAATAATTGACAATATAATTTGAATTTAGAAACTCATTTTCTATTCAGTGACTTACCTCACCAACTCGGTAATTAATGACTATTTTCCTCCAGTTTATACTATCGCTCATTGTCGTTTTCATAGAAACTATATCCGATGTTGTCTTCCAGTTGCGGTATGTACGACGGACATTGTACGACGGACATTGTACGTCTTTAGTGGTCGTCTAGGTTATCGCTGTCCGTGCATCAGTGCAACACTATAATAGTAGTCCGCAGCAGTAGTTCCTGTTTGCTTCGCCAATAATGTCACGAGAAACTAGTATCTGCAGATACTATTTTGATGCATGCTTTAAAGCAAATTTGTATCATTATAGAGATATTCTAGAGATATCTATATTATATATATATATATATATATATATATATATATATATATATATTCATTCGTGCGCTGTCATTCACCGTGAACAGTCGCGTTTCACATTCATATACATTAATTCCGTTTTTGTATAACAGTCTTAACTGGCTGAATTAGATCCTTGTTTAATACATCTTTACGTATAGATTCTATACGCCCTAATGGATCAACCCAATGAAGGATATTGCATAACCTGTTGTAAGCAGTTCAAGGGTACTCGTGGACTTGCTATTCATCGTCGACGTATGCATGCACATGCATACCATATTGAGTACACAGATACAATATTAAACAAAATCACGTCCCAGTCGAAACAGCGTTAACGCTTACCAATTGGTCTGAAGGCGTCTCGAGAAAGCTTGCGTTAATCGAAATTGATATACTTTCCAAAAAATGTGACTCGAAGAGGTTTCCAATCAATAAGGAGATATCGGAGAAGTTTACTGATAGGTCTCTACAGGCTATCACAACTCATCGGTCATCTGCGAAGTACAAATCACTGGTTCGATCACTCCAGACATACGTTAATATAAATCATATTGTACAGCCTGTTTTGCACATAGACAATCTACTAACTAATAATCCCAATAACGATACTGAAGATACATACGATGCTGATAACATTACTGATACTAACAGTACTATAGTACTAGTTATAACTATGACTCTAACGACAATTTGCCCATACATTTAGATACACCACATTTATCAGATTACATTGACAATATACCAACTAACATTTTACATAATAACAACATTCATATAAACACTATTAAAGACACGCAACCATGCGAAACGATTAATTCTAATGTCTCGAATAGCTATTGTTATGATTTATCTACAGGTCCTAGATCACAAAACAATATTGATTTAACTAATAAAACAAATATTTTACAATATATCTTAGATTTTACCCTAGCAAATACATATTACCTAGTTTAAAATTAAATATACAGAATTTTAATTTCGACAATATTCAAAATCTAATAGACCTAGATTATGAACAATTAATTAATTCATCTATAGTTCAATCTACAAAAAAACCAAAAATATTACGTAACAATATTATTTCTAACAATACAAAACGTAATGATAATATAGGCGTGCAATCAAATAGAAATGTTAAGCGTAAACAAAGGTGTTTATTATTTGCTAAAACGCAACAAATGTATTCTAAAAATAGATCCAGGCTCGCTAAATCTATTTTCGACGGCGAAGATATTACAAAAGAAATTAAAGAAATGCCAATCGATTTACAATTTAAATATTGGAGTGAGTTAATAAGTAAGCCATCTATTCCATTCAACCACTCATTTGTTAATAATAGTAATGTATATATACATCCAATTACGATAAACGAAGTAAAGTCATGTTACGGCACATTACACGACGGCGCCCCGGGAATAGATGGTCTTAAAAATGCGATTTAACTAAAATTGGTCTAAATAATATAACAGCTCGCTTTAATATTTATATCATATCATCTACTGCACCTTCCGCATTTAAACTAGGCCTAACTACTTTAATCCCTAAAACTAAGCACAGTACTGAGCCGTCCCATTATCGTCCGATAACTATGTCATCGATATTCTGTAGACTTTTCCATAAAATGTTGGCACGCAGAATTGAAAACACAATTAGTCTTAATCCACGGCAAAAAGCTTTTGTTCGACGTGATGGTATTGCTGAGAATATCTTTTTACTTAAATCTATTATATATCAGCATAAAAATGCATTACGCCCATTAAAGATGTGTTTGTTGGATGTTTCTAAAGCTTTTGATACGGTATCTCACAACTCAATTGTTGCATTAGCCGAAATAGTAGGGACTCCTAAAATGTATACAAGTTATATTATGCATACTTATTCTGATTGTTCAACTCAATTAAAATATAAAAATGGAGTATCACCTAGTATACCAGTCAATCGTGGAGTAAAACAAGGTGACCCAATGTCTCCCGCTCTTTTTAACTCCATTATAGATTATGTAACTGATAATATGCCAGGTAGTATTAATTTACAAGGAACTAGTACAATAAGCCATATGGCATTTGCAGATGATCTTGTTTTATTTGCGAAAGATGATGTAATGATGCAAGATCAAGTTGATCATGTTTTATTTAGACTAGCTCAATGTGGGTTAAACGTTAACAAATCAAAATGCGCTACATTGAATATAATTATTAACCCAAAGAAAAAACAATGGATATGTAACCCATATAGTTGTATATCTATTGATAATTCTACAATTAAAGCGCTAAATATAGAAGACACTTATAGATATATTGACATCAACATAGGCGCTTTGGATAATAAAAATAATTCAATTAATGATGACCTCACATCGAAACTCTTGTCAATATCTAAATCTACTCTAAAACCCCAACAAAAATTGTTTATGCTCAACAATCATCTAATTCCAAGTATGCTTCATACCTTGACTTTCTCTAACGTATATTTAAATTCATTAAAAACGATGGATAGAAGTATTCGGGCGTTCGTCAGACGTTGGCTTCGACTACCTTCAGATACTTCACTCGGTGTATTCTACGCACCTAGTAGTGTCGGTGTGATAGCTATCACTCGTCTTTTTCTGGCAATACCGGTGTAAAAAGGATTTCATCCATTAGAAGTAATGATGACACTATTATTCAAACTCTTCCCGATGGCGTTATTCTAAAATGGTCTACACCTCGAGTATACGATGAATACACGTTTATTGATAACACATCCATAAATAAATATCATTCAATATATTTATTTAATTCTGTCGATGGCAAGGGTTTAGAATTAGGTACGCATAGTCCTTTTATTAATAATTGGATAACTTCTCCTATAAAGATGTTTTCTGGTCGCGATTTGTAGATATGGTAAAGCTAAAGCACGGTCTACTGTATACCAGGGGCGGATACAGGGGGGGCTAGGGGGGCTCTAGCCCCCCCTCATGATTATTATTTTTTATGAATTTGTGAACCTTATTTATTTAAATGGATACATTTGATATATATATATATATATACAAACTATAGTGTATGCCTATACAATATAGTGCCTATACAATATATATTATCCCAATGGGCCATTGGGATGTATTATATTAGCGATTAACATATTTATAATTAATAAGTAAAACATATGAAGAAAGGTATCTTCTGCTAAAAAAAATACTCGCACAACAATCCATAAACGATCACGTTTTTAAATCACAAATAAAATGGAAATATTCGTACATTTCAAATGAAGTTGTTACACATGTGTTCTTGGTTATCTTACGGTCATGGAGCTAGAGATACATTTCTCTCTAGCTCTATGCCTACGGTGAATCTTTAAATAGCGGATTGTATATACCATGTGTTTTTCATTTAAAAATTAATCACAATCAAGTTGGAAAATATTTCACTTCGCCCATGATTAATTTTAAAGATGCGATTGCAGATTTAAGAAAACATGAATCTACTATTTACCATAATAACTATTTGGAAGACAATTCTCGTTAATAATGTCATAGAAAATGTAACAACTACTCTTCAGAGTAGGTCAATAGACGCATATAAGTCTAATCAAGATATTCAAAGTGTAATTAAAGGGGTAGATTTATCCTACACGTTTGTAGAGATAATATTGATGAAATACAATTGGAATGGAATGAAGAAGCATCACATTTATTATCATATTCAAATCAAGTAATTTATTTACCAAGGTTAAATAAATGACAGTTACATCGTGCAACATATTTAAATATTAATACACCTGCTTCATCAGCTGAAGAGTATTTAAAAAAAGTAATAAGTAAACCTATCTATTCCATTATTGGATCATTTGATAATGGATATGAAAGAAAGAATCAATAAAGAGATATTGTATATATATATATATATATATATATACAAATTTAATATATTTTTATGAATTAGTCAAAGTTGATTTACCAAAGTTACATTTAATAAAAACCGAATTTATTTTCTGGGAAGTTAAATGGACAGAGACTAAAGATATATCGAATACGGTAATAAATACTCTCAATAACATGTCAAGATAACTTGAAATTATTAAATGTATTTACATTAAATTATATAAATATATATATATTAATAATATATAATTTATAATTTATAAAGGTGTATAAGTGTATAGTATAGGTGTATTTTTTCTAATATCTATGAAATTCTTTTATTGATGGCTACTAGCCATTGGCTACTACCCCAATTACCTCGTGTGAATGTGAACGTTCATTTAGCTGATTAATTTACATTAATATAATTAATACATTTATTGTATTATATATAAGACATATGTTCCTATAGGACATATTTACGTTCGCCTCTGAGTAAAATTATACTAAATGGACTTTCTTTATTATATACTGTATATAATATACATAGGACATAAATATCGATTGTGTAATTATTTCCAAAGTTGCATTACGTAATCCAAGAAGAATGCAATTGATTATAATCTATATTATAATATATTGAATTAATAGTTTTTAGTAAAAATATAAAATATTATTCTATATAATTTAATATAGTATTTAATTTATATATATATATATATATATATATATATATATATATATACATATTATTCAATTGAATATTATCATAGTAAATATATTTACATATATGTATTATTTTTAAAATACACCCAGCAAACAGTAATAGCAGCATAATAGCAGCATAACAGCAAATGTTAGAGCCTCAAATGTTTACATTGTGCTACTATGCTGATATTATGCTGCTATTAAATGTATATTATGCTGCTATTAATTTGTCATGCTATTATGCTGCTATTTAAAGTATATTATGCTGCTATTATGCTGATATTCTAATAATAGCAGCATAATAGCAGAATAATATAGGCATAATAGACTTTAAATAGCAGCATAACAGCAGCATAATAGCATGACAAATTAATAGCAGCATAATATACATTTAATAGCAGCATAAAGGCACAATGTAAACTATTGAGTCTCTAACATATGCTGTTATGCTGCTATTATGCTGCTATTACTGTTTGCTGGGCACTTTTAATTGAATGTCAGCCCCCCCCTTGAAAAATTCCTGTATCCGCCCCTGTATACACATTACAGATGTAAACGTATGTTTCCAAGTTTAAATACAAACTGTTTAAGGCGAGGGTGTAATTATAAATATGACTGCCTAAATCATATTATGCAGACCTGTAGATTTAATTATAATAACATTATTCACAGGCATAATTATGTTAACGCTCTTTTAATCACTCTACTTAATAAGTACAAATTTACAACTATACTGGAACCACACATACGAACACAACTTGGCTTACGCAAACCTGACTTACTGGCTTACCGAAATGACATTGTTTATATTATAGATACGCAAATCTCAACTGATACAATAGATACCGATACTAATTACCGACACAAAACTGACTACTATAACAAACCTGAAATACTCTCCTACGCAAAACAACTTACTGGTGCAAAGCAGGATAAACTAAGTGCCTCTTGTTGGAACTGGCGTGGTATACCCTCATCCCTAACGTCTAAAGACCTATATTCGTTAGGCCTGAGGAAGCATGATATTACGCTACTCAGTATTCGTGTCATGATAGGCAGTCTAAATATTTATCGCAAATACTGCTGCAATGGATTATTGTAAAATCCTTAATTACCTGGCCTCTCCCTTGCCCACTTCGTCATATTTTTATTAATATGTTTTCGCTAATAAATGGGATAATTGGCTCTGGTTATTAACTAACCATTGTCCGAAAAAAAAGTATATATATATATAATATATATATATATATATATATATATATATATATATATATATATAGTATATATATAGTATATAGACTATAGTCCCCTTTTCCTCAATTATAATGTAGGTATAATTTAGGTATACCAACCTATAAATGTATATTTGTAATAACGTATTCTATATTCAATATGTTTATTTGAAATCTCGTAATTAGGGTAATATTATGGCAATATATAATTTGTGTATTTTTAATTGTTGATATAATTATATTGATATGAATAAACAGTGTGGTCGGTAATTGGATACATGCATGTGTGTATACGCACATACGCACATACAGTGTTCGTGATACCGACAACCTAAAATACGCATGGTATCAATAATTGCAGTATTATAATATGCAATCAAAATAGAATACATAAATAGATTTATTGAATTACAAAACGCACGCAATTTATGTATTATTGAATTTGTGTATACATATTGATATTACATTTATATTTAAACTTTATATTTATTATATTTAAATAGTATACTTTATTGTTTAATATTTATTTATTAATCAATATAAATATATTCGATAGTAATTATGAATCATTATTCTATATCAATGATACAAACACAACTTACGAACAATTATAAAGAAGGATCTATTTTAATTGGATTTATTATAAATTACATAGGGTCGGTTATAGGAAAATATTATGGGTTGTTATAATTTAGATATACTTTTTAAAATAAGATATACTCATTGCAAATAATTTATTTTTATGTTTTTGTAAACATTTAATTGATCTACAATATTATACATAGAATTACATTTTATTTTTTATTATGTATTATTCAAATATTTTAAAAGTAAAAGCAGAATATTACATTTTATCAAATAACAATTGTAGATTTGAATATTTTGAAACACAAAATAATTATTTATATTTCCATTAATTACTACGAGTTTATAAACTCGTATATATAATGTGTTGATATATTGTATAGTTACTATGATTCCGGGAGGGTTCGGTATTTGAAGGGGTTCGGTAATTGGAGAATTTCCCCTATATTAAAATAGGCCCATGTCATCCGTTTATATACTCAGGAAATATTTGTGTCTAGCGTTTCTGTTCAAGTCCACGTTATTGATCCGTATACTAAAGTATTTATCTATAGAACAGGTTCAATTTCTGATCTAAACAAATGTTTCTTGCGCTTAGTTGTTAAATTATATCTCCACATAATATAATATATTGTAAATGATATTATATATTTTGAATATCTATTACGATTTTATTTTTCTATATTAATATAATTAATCCGTGTAAATTAATTAGATCAATTTATATATAAATATAAAATATATTACTATTTTTTGAAATAAATACATAAAAGAGATATATAAGTTTTATAATATGTATATATTAATATATTTTGTTTTCAAATTAATTTTACAAAATATATCAAGGATATCTTTGATATATTAAATGTTTTAATAAATATTCAAATATAAAGTTAAATACGAATTATTATAAAATCGTATTGAATACGTTACATTTTCATAAATTAAAATTTCATAATAATATTTGATTATATATTTGTAAATATGGTTGTGTTAATACAATACATTAATGAAATTTAGAAGTAGAGGTTATATTATTTTCAAATTACTTCTGTAAAACTTCTAAAAATGATAATTAAATTAATTTACACAGATTGTATAAAATGAAAAAACCTAACCATTTTTAAATTATCGGGTCATTTATAAATACGACACCTGCTTCGCTATATCGATACATATAGGTTCGATATTCGGTTGTATACCTATTCACTTGTGCATAATAGGCTATGAATAGTGGCGCTGGAACGATGGTATGTATGTAGGATGGATCAACCAATCAACATAAATGATGTGGTAAAATTATGGGGAACAATACATAGGAGGTCCCCTCTAGATTTTAAAGTGGAGGGATATATAACCCAATCGCCCCTCTTGCAGCGCCCCTACCTATGACTGACTTTTAATTACTACTCGGTCTATTCAAGTTGTGTTTTAATAAATTACGCTACAATTACGATTACGATATAGGATATAAATAAATAACGTAATATTAATCATAATTCGATGAATGGCGAAATGCAGCTCGGCCCAAAAATCCTTTAAGGGCGGGTGGGAGTGGGGGAGGGCGGGCGGGGTAGTCGTGTTTTTATCGTTATATTAACGGAGTGGGTTGGGTTTTGGGTTGGGTTTGTGTTTAGCTATACAGTTCGTATACCCCGACGTTGTTATGGTTATGTTCTCCTCGCATATAGAATAGGTCAGTTGTCGTGTCCTCGATGCTGACATACGATCCGCCTATTGTTAGCAACACCAAATTGACAAGTCGCATTCGCTGTATTCCGTTACCTAATTATATTACAATATCCTATTACCATTATCTTCATTGTGTCTATTCATTGTATGAAATATGAGCATCCAGCTAATAATACCTATATGCATACATTACCTTCTAGTTATAACGTTGATGTCATCTTCGTTCAGCCTCAATAGTGTCATGTGACATATGTCCCAGCTAACAGTAATAGCAGCATAATAGCAGCATAACAGCATATGCTAGAGCCTCAAATGTTTACATTGTGCTATTATGCTGTTCTAATAATAGCAGCATAATAGCAGCATAATATACTTTTAAAATTAATAGCAGCATAATATTAGCATAATGACAGCATAATAGCAGCATAACAGTAGCATAACAGATTACAAATTAATAGCAGCATAATAGACATTTAATAGCAGCATAATGGCAGCATAATAGCACAATGTAAACATTTGAGGCTCTAGAATATGTTGTTATGCTGCTATTATGCTGCTCTTACTGTTTGCTGGGGTATCACCTTAATAGCATAACTCCATCGTATGGTATTGCAATCTTGAATTCCCCAAAAGTTACTTTTACATCCATTAAAGCCTCGTACATCCACGCCTAGTAGAAATACCATTCGACCTACCCAGCTAACAGTTATAGCCTCGTAATAACAACATAATAACATAACTAATAGCGTCGCACGTTTACATCGTGCTATTATGTTGCTATTATGAGGCTCTTACTGTTAGCCGGGTACCCATATGTTAGATTAGTATTGTACTTTGTAACATGACATGTCACATGTCGATATTGGTAGAGTTTATCGAGGCGTATATCAAATTCTATGAAACACACACACATATTCTATATATATATACATATATCGTATACGACCATGTACATTTCGTCACGCATGGTTACGCACGTATGTATGTGCTCGGAATACGTAACGGAATACATCTATTACATACGACAATTATACCTCATTGACTACACTCCTAGGTAGCCACTTATTCATATGATACATCCTTGTAAAACTATTGCGTACTTACTTGACATTATAGTTTACTTGTTTACCCTATATATACTTGTTTACCCCCTATAGGGTATAGTTACCATCAACTACACGTTTACCGTGCACGGTAAACGAAATTCGATAACTATTTGCGTTGTTATCTTAATGAGAATCGGTTTTAAATCGATTGCTAAAATTCAAGTTTAGGAATCGGTTTTTAATTCAACTGATTCTTAAGTTGCTAAAAGAATCGGTTTATTTGAAACCGACGAGTAAACTATTACTATATATAGTAATACTTTCCTATAGGATTCCTAAAATATTACTATAGGAATCAGTTTAAGTTGTTGATGTAATTTGAACGTAAGTTTAGATGTAAAATATATTAAAATAAATATCGTAACAAAGTATTAACTTATATATTATAATGTATTATATAATTTCATTTAGGGGAAAGTAACCGAATACGGACAGTGCCCGAATACGGACACTCTCGGTAACTCAGAAGTCATAAATCCTACAAAAAAATATTTAATGAATAAAATATTCATAATTATATAAATAGTCTAAGTATTTTTTATTTTTTATTATTCAAAATATTGCTGATATATGCAATAAACTGATTATTTTATTACGTTTTTAAATTTATAAAAAAAAATTCTACTTAAAACCTTCTCAAGAATATACAAATGTATCGATATATAATAATAATAATCAGATTGGTTCGTCGTAATAAACGAGAATGAACCCAGGTAGATATAGAAGTTCATTGAACTTATCGAGATATCTACCTGTCAGCAAAAGGAATGGAAAAAAAACAAACAGTAATCAAATTTACAAAGATAAAATAAAATTGGAAATTAAAAGTAAAATATAAATATTAAGTAAAATTTTAAATATTAAAATAGTTAAAATACAAATAAATATTATATATAAATAATAATAAAAATAATAATAATAGATAAAAATAACAATAAAACAAGACGTGTACAAATAAAGAGGGAAAAACAACACATAGTTCATAAAACGACCACAACGAACGAATAGTATAAGGCTACCAACTTTCAGTAAGGATGTGCCAAATCCTTAATACCTTGAGATGATCCCACCACAATCATACCGGTAAACTTAGTACTCGGCATATAATACACCACCGCACGCTACAATCAATATACAAAAAACACGAAATTCCTCCTCTTTATAAAATAAAAAATAAAAAAATATAATATAAATAATAAAATAATAATAAACAGTTAATAAAAATAATAAATAGTAATGAAAAATAAATCTTATAAATAAAATTACAATAAAATATATACAAGACATAATAATAATAATAATAATAATAATAATATTAATAATAATAGGTAACTCGTAATACAAATGTAATCAAATAATAATAAGAATAATAATAAACAATACATTTAAAAACAAATGATAATACAATTGTTAAAATATATAAATATTGTAAAAAAATAATTTAATTAAAAACTATTCCAATTACTGAATTTCATCATTTGATAAAAAATATATATAAAATGAATACAAATAAATAAATAAATAAATAAGACTTTAATAGTGACCAATAATTTGTTGTTTTAAAACATTTAAAAACTTTTTCAAAGGGTTAGTGGTTTTGATATCAATAGATAGTGAAATCCATAACAAAGGACCTTTATAACCAATACAAAATATAACACTATTATTAAAATATAAAGCCTTCTAAAATTATATATATATAATTTTTATATTTGTTATCAAATATTCATTAAGATATAATCATATATCTAGAGGTTATATAAGTCCCTAATACGGACACTCTATATGTCTTAATACGGACACCCTATAGGGTATATATAACCAATCAACGCGCATCGTATGAACTATTCTGATTTTCATAAAAATCGCGTGCGTTATAATATTAATACCACCAATAAAGAAAAATCTAACATTTTTATTATTTAGATACTTAAAGTTTATTATTAATTAAAAAATAATAAAACTAAATAAATTTTAACTAATTAAATTTGAATAAATTGTTCATAAATTAATTATAAATAATGTAATTGTAATTTGTCTGATTGATTCATCAATAATATATAGTTTATCTAGTGTATAGAGGATGTCCGTAGTATAACATAGAGTGGCAGTATTCGGACATGGGTACCGAATACGGATACCCCGTTATCTAAGGAATTAAAAGATTAAATACAATTTTAAAATCACAATAATATCTATAATCATATAATATTAATATATTGTAATTTTGTAATACAAATAATGAGTCATAAAATGTTAAGACCATTTATTGTTAAAGTGTCAGTATTAGGTTACTTTCCCCTTAGTTAGATCTAAAACTTAAATTCAATAATAACATTATAATATTGAATACAATATTTAATCAATATTAAATTTCTATATATATTTAATATTGAAAAATTAGTTCAACATAATTTCCAATTGTATTAACAATACAAGTATGATTAACATTGTAGTGCAATGTGTCACTTGAATGAGATTATAATAATTCAGAAAAATACATAAGATTTAATAATTAAATTATTTTAGTTTTTAAAATAATATTTTATTTATTAAATTTAGTATATTAACTTAAATATAAAATTAAAATAATAATTAATAATTAATTTTCATAGATAAATATTAAATCAATATATTAAAATAAGTAAAAGGTATAATATTTTATTCTTTCTATATTAAAAATATAATATAACTTAGCCTATAACTTAGGTAATACTTACATCAATAACTTAAATCAATAACTTAAACCGATTCTCAATAATTTAGGAATTTAGGAATCATTTTTAAAAACAGATTCTCAATAATTCGTTTAGGAATCATTTTTAAAAACCGATTCTCAAAAATTAGTTTTGGAATCGATAATATCGATTTCTGCACGATAATTATAGGACTCTTTTTGTAAACAAACTTTACAGGAATCTAGATTTAGAAGAATCTAGATTCAAAACAGCTGTTTTCTAATTTGTTCACCAACAAGATACTCACACGATACAAAATACTATCGCAATGGCTAACAGAGGCATTATTCCATTTCCTAAATCCGGTAATCTTGAAGAAGTAGGGATCTACGGAAGCATTGCACTATCAGTATTAGCAGCAAAAATGACGAATAAAACGATACTAAATCAAATTTAACCATACATAAATACTATACTACATCCCAATCAGAATGGATTCAGATCTGGAAGATCTACGAACTCATACATATTAGTTCTCAGACGCTTAATCGAAGGAGTGAAAAGTCACAATATTAATGCTATTATAATTTTTTTCGATTTCAAGAAGGCAATCGACTGTATCAACAGAGAAATAATGCTCATTATACTAAAACATATGGTATAACCCACAATATTATACAAGCAATAGCATTAACGTATAAAGACACTTACGCAAAACTTATATCATCTGACGGAGAGACCGAACAATTTCAAATAACAAAGAGAGTTTTGCATTGTGATACACTAGCACCTTTTCTCTTTGTGATCACATTGGATTACGCCATGCAACAAGCAATTGGAGGACGAGAAGCATAATTCGGACTCAACATAATACAACGACAAGGGAGACGAAATCCAGCAATACAACAAACAGACCTCAGCTACGCAGATGATATATAACTTATATCATAAGAAACAAAAGTGGCTAACATTTTGTCTTCGACTGCAAAGAAAAACGAAGTCATGATGCTCAATCACACAATACCGGTCAATATTATACTATAAAACAATGACACTCTGATTAATAGTGATACACATTTTAAATACCTGGGGCATGGATGGCTAGCTCACAAAATAAGTTTTAAATTCGCAAAGCATTATCATAGTCAGCAATACATAAGATGAAATGAATCTGGAACTCAAAAATTATAACAAATCTGAAAATAAGAACATTTAAAGCAACAATCCAACCACTATTATTACATGGTAGCGAAAGCTGGACAATCAACTTCATATGTGATGCGTAATCAAATCAATGGTTGTTATACCAGGCCACTTAGAATGTCCACAAATATATAAGAAAATATAAAACAAAGAAGATTGCGACTATCAGGTCACTGCATAAGGTACACAGACGAACTAGCGTACAACTTAATTTATGGAAGCCAAATAAAGGCATCATAAATAGAGGGGGACAACCAACTACATACATAGACATCCTAAAGAACGACTGCGATTGTGAAGATACATACGAATTAAGCATATGGATGATGGATAGAGAAGGATAGAAAGTAATTTCAAGATCTGGTCGAGTGAGAACTCGACTAAAGTAAAAAGTAAGTAATTATTATATTTGGAATCAATATTTAATAATGAAGTTACAATATTCGAATAATAATTGAATACTTATGAACTAAACTTAATTTAATAAGTCGGGTAAGATTACTTAAACATTCGTACGATAATAGAATCCATTAATCTCCACTTATTCTATACGTAATTTAAATAAATTATTATAAATCTTCCGATACCTGTTGGATTGAAAAAACGACACTCTTTATCATCTAGTTAACAAACATATGTGGTTGACAATACGTGTTGTTGTACCTTATTCTAGTTGACAACACCCTACTCCCTTATAATCATATCGTATTTATCATATAATATTCAGCTGAAGTGATCTTAAAAATTGTTCTTCCAAAATTTGAACGGACATATATCAAGACCTCATATAACGTCGGTTATAGGAGGTCTTAAGACCAAGGCAATTTCCTATATCCGCCGTCATTTTGGAGAATATCGAATATAGCCCCATTTGTTTTGATTTCGATTACAGAGTTCAAATTTAAAATTTGTGCATAATATAAAATTATAATAAAAACTTATATATATATATATCTTATAATATATACTATATTTTCATTATTAATATTAATTTATCATGTACATTAATGTGTCAAATACCTAAACAAGTATTTTAAAGTTGACCTCTTAAATCCTATTCAAAATAATCGGGGGGCATATTCGATACAGATCATAATTTTCTTGAAAATCTACTTATATTTAACAATCATCGTAAATACTCATAGAGCTTTCTATCTAAGCTCTATGTAAATAATACACATCCCAAATATTTTAATTGGGTACCCAATACAATTCAATTATTCTTATTGAATAACTGTTTACGATTTATTAACAAGATCCTTTTTATTACTAAACTATAGTTAACCTAAACTAACCTATAGGCTAATAATATTAAATCAAATAAAAATCGTGTAATAATTATAATATTTTATAGTCTCACTCCGGGATTTAATGCAAATAAGATAACCAGAAAAATGTAACAAACCAAAATATCAAACAAACCTAAAATATGAATCCGTATATATATAATATTATATTAAATATAATATTTATTAAATTTAATATTTATTAAATTTTAATATTTATACATTTTAAATAATATCTATACGTATCACCGTATATAATATGTTAAATGAATGATATAACATATGCACTATATATTTGTATATATTAGTATATAATATATACCATATATTCTATATATATATATATATATATATATATATATATATATTCATAGTATGCATATTATCAAGACCTCCTATAACCTCGGAGGTTATAGGAGGTCTTGATATTATGCATTGCATACACATTAAGTTCATTTTTATATTTTATATCGTATATTGTATATTTTATATTGTAATATTTACATATTGGAATATTTGAATCCGTTTAATTATTAGATTTGATAATTTAATATGTCCATACATGACCTATATCAATACCTCATATAACCCAGTGGTTATAGGAGGTCTTGCCTATATCAAATATTTGTCCGAAGGAAAAGGAAATGCTTTGCAGAATCTTTGCCTATATCATGGGTCATGATTCATTGCCTCCATTATATTGAAGCTAAAGGAGGCCATGCCTATATATATATTTAATAATTTTGAATATTTCGACACGCCTATATAATATCAATACCTTGTATAGTACATAGAGAACAAAGTTCACTTCGTTCTCTATGCTATAGTATATTAAATAAGAAATGATCTCAGTAACAAACGATTTGCACGCTTTAAATTCAACGAAACCTATGCATTTTAATTTTCCAATTACAAATATAATTTCGTAAATAATAAATTTAAATAATATTCATATATGCATAGACATCTAAGGGGCGAAGCCCCTTAGATATACATATATATATATATATATATATATATATATATATATATTGTATAAATATATAACGTCTTTGCATATACGTATCATAACAATACATCATATAACATCGTGTTATAGGAGGTATTGCCAAGACCTCCTATAACCTCTGAGGTTATAGGAGGTCTTGGTATTGATCATAATCATTGACTTTTTTGTATTGGAAATAAATTAATATGGAGTAAATATTATATACCTTAAATTAATAGTGTGATCCTATAATCATTGTATATTAGATTTGTTTATTTTTTAAACTATTAAAATAGATATCTTTTTTATTAATTATTTAGCATAGGATATTATATTTTTTATGTATATGTAGTAATAATCTAATAAATAAACTAATGTCAACAAATTCTAACCAACCCGAAATAAAGGTTGACGTTGGATCTGATTCATATTGTTTGGATAGCACGAAAATAAATGTTAATATTTTAATAATTAAAATTTTTAATTTATAATAATTTAATTATTAAAGAATTAAAATTTAATAAATATATATTAAATATGTATTCCACTAGTATCTAATTGATAGATACGATATAATTATATATATAAATATATATGTAATATCTACTATAATTATTATATTATAATAATATAATTATTAAAATTTAATAATAATAAATATACAAATTTATATAATTAATAATTAAATTTGAGATAATCATCATTAATAAAATCATTATGATGGTAATATGATGACATGATCATCATATCATATCATATTAATTATTACTAAATATGCATATAAAATATAATTTGATCATCACAATCGTGAATGCTAATCTTCAAGATAATCTTGGCCGCCGATATATTTCAAAGTTCAAGTTGGGCTACGCCTAATGGGTGTTATTTTCACTGGCTTGTCTTTTTTGAATTTATTTTTAATATTTGCAGCTTTTGTTAGCCTCATTATATCCCTAGTGATCCTTTATGCATATATATATATATATATATATATATATATATATATATATATATATGTATATATATATATATATTTAGTCACGCCCAACTTGAATTCGGCCTCCAATATGGAGTTTATCCATCATAATGATGATCATATTATATTTTATATGCATATTTAGTAATAATTAATATTTGACATATTTATTATATTAACAAAATATAATTATTAACATAAATATTATGATAATATTATATTATTAATTTTAATAAATAAAGTTTATTTGTAAACTAATCATTCAATGATTCATTAATTTAATCATTAGTGTAATATCAACACATTCAAACCAATCCGAAATAAAGGTTGACGTTGGATATGATTCATATTGTTTGGATAGCACGAAAATAAACGTTAATATTTTAATTAATAATAAGTTATGTATTCCACTAGTATTTAATCGATAGATTATCAATTATATACGATATTATATATCATATATTATATGTATATATAATGATAAAACATGTGTGTTTATTATAAACACATATTTTGTTACAAAGTTACAAAGTTTGTATATAAAATCCTTTATTAATCAATATAAACAATATATTGTAAAAGAGGATTTATAGGGTGCAGGTAAATGCGGGAAAAAACAATGCAGGACAAGTAAATGCGTGACACGTAAAAGTGTTTTAGGGGCAGATTTAGGTAAATAAGGGAAATATTAGGTAAATTCGGGACAAATATATTACTTGTTAATAATTATTAAATTTATTTTAGTTTATCGTATTATATACATATATTAGTATTATATATACATATTTGTTTGATTATTACAACTTATTACCACGTATTCTATTAATATTGATAACAAATTATATAGTATATACTACGCGATAATACCGTATCGAAAATAGCATATATGTATTCTATTTTAATAACACTATTCTATTTATATACTCTTACTCGATTTAAAATAACGTATATAGTTATCAAATTAATAAGATTTATATTTTAACACTTTAAATATTATATTATCATAATATACATAATAATTATGTACTGCAATAAGATTTAGTTAACATATAGGTAATTCTATATTTATGTAGGCTCATACATACACACATATACATCATACATACTTGCATGCATGAATACATACATATACATACATACATACATACACATATACATATATATATATTGTTATTGTTATTGTTATTTTTATTTGGTGGAGTCCTTTCATCCCATCCAGGAACTTAGATGAAGTTTTCACTTATAACCATATATGGCTCTAATGTCCCTTCGAAGCCGTTCTCATGTTAAAGGCATCCATGGTTTTAACGAGAGCCGATCATTTATTTATACACAATTATATAAGATCACTTCTAAATAATATTTTAAGACCCAGTTTATAAAATTAATTAATGGTCCGGACGAGGGTCGAACCCGTGTCCTACTGCATGTGTGTCTGACGCCTTAGCCACTGTCATATATATATATATATATATATATAGACTTCATATTTAATTGAAATTCAATAGTTTTTAGCTAGCTCAATAAGAATACTTGTTAATATTTGCAAGTTAAATATGTATGTGTATTAGTTATCATATAAATATAAAACTAATCAATTATACACAAAAATACAATAAATATGAACAATTTGTCTATACGTATTTGTAGACGTATTCCATTATATCATTATACTATTACGTAATTCACTCTCGAATAAAGTCAGCTTGTGTTTCATAGAATACGTGGTAATAAGTTGTAATAGTAGAACACATATTTATATATATAGTACTGATATGTGTATATAATACGACTAAAATAAAATATTATAAAATAATTAACAAATATTATATTTGTCCCACATTTACCTAAAATTTGCCGTATTTACCTAAATCTTTGCCGCTAGATACAGTCCCTAAATCTAAATCTCTTTACTTATATGTGTACCGCATTTACTTGTCCCGCATTTACGTTTCCTGTATTGTTTTTTCCCGCATTTATCTGTATTAATTTTATATATAAAGTATATTCAATTATATATTTATAAAAGCCTATAGGATTTTAGTAATATAATATACTAATTTGATATTGATAACGCCCCCTGATTAGCTGAATAGTTTAACTATATGATTGCTTATCTTTAGTTGGCTGTAATCAAAATACTTATAATTATGATAATATATGATAATAATTATGATAATTAAAATAACCTAGGACGATAATCATAATACAATATGGTTTTCGCTAACTTAATATTTTGATGATGATTATTATGATGATTAAGGTAATTAGTATCACGATGATGATGATGTTGTTTTTGATTATTACGCAATCAATCATTGTTATAATATCATCGTAATCGATATTTTGCGTAATCAATCATTAAATCGTGGTCATCCATTATAATTGCCATATATCATTCGGTATAGGTTATTTTTACGTAGAAATGTTGAATGTTTACATTGCTGAACGGTTTCGCAATAAAATAGGCACATCATTTTAAATACAATAATAATCATTTACTAAGCACGCTATTTTATTTGGACTCACTTCGAGATATAATGCAGTTAAAAAAAAAAAGTAAAACCAAACTAAAAAAATAAAACAACTCCCAAAATTTGAACAACTTGCCTAGTATTGTTTGCACAAAGTTGCCCTTAGTCGAGATACAGCTTTATAATCTTACTTTATACTTATAATCTTACTTATACGTATACAGTTGTTACGTGTAAAAGCTGCGACGAGGCTGATGTATACGTTTATTAGCATAGAATAAGGAAGCACCACGTCTATGTGGTGATGTGATGCTATATATAGCCACGCACGAGGCGGTCATGCGTGACGTATATACAGGAATTCGCGGGCGTGTGATAGACACTCGCCGCGTTCGTTGTATAGCGTAGTATAGCGGTAGCGATAACGATAGTACAATAATATATACGGTGCACGTATGATGTACCGTCATCGTTGATATAACGTTACTTAGAGCTGGAACGGATAGCGAGCCTATCTATTGTATCGGCAATATTCGATATAGCGTCATCCTCGATGTAGTGCCTAAAGAGGCCTGTTCCGAACTGGCGGTATATCGGGGTTGTACTGTACACTGTACACTGTACACTGTACACTGTACACTGTACACTGTACACTATACACTGTACACTGTACACTGTACACTGTACACTGTACACTGTACACTGTATACTGTACACAGTACACTGTACACTGTATACTGTACACTGTACACTGTACACTGTACACTGTACACTGTATACTGTACACTGTACACTGTACACTGTACACTGTACACTGTACACTGTACACTGTACACTGTACACTGTACACTGTATACTGTACACTGTACACCTGTACACTGTACACTGTACACTGTACACTGTACACTGTACACTGTATCACGTGACACTGTACACTGTGTACTCTATAGTGTACACTGTACGGGTTACTTATATTCTCAGGTCGGGTAATTTCGGACCACCGAAACATTAGAAATTCTCGGCCATTTTTAAAAACTTTTAATTTTATACATTAATTAAATTTATAAATTTATATACAAACTTATTACTAGTACTCATACTATTATACTATGAATCAATTACGCCGAATTCGTATACTGTGGTTACGGAGGGATATTAGAGCCATATGCGTATAAGTAAACCTTAATCTAATGTTACGGATGGGATGAAACGATTCCGCAGAAATGACAATTACAGAGGTCGCGTAAAAGTTATGTATCTTTTTAAAACATTCCGATGTATTACTTTAAAATTTAAAGTTTAAATATCTCCATGTATATTTACTTACCTATGCTATAAATCTAGAGTTGTATAATGTAATTAAAACCATACAGGTATATATATTTGGTTAATTCTCGGTTGTGGTAAGGCGATTAATAGTAGTAATAGTTAGATAATTTAATTAGGAATAAATAATGATGATGAAGAAGGTTAATTAAAGCCACAATGTGTATGATTCATTAACTACATTCAGCCGTAATGAGTCATAGAATTACAAGATTAACAGAATGCAGTGAATCAGTTGAATACACAAACACCTGTATACATTTATATGATTAACACAAGCGACTTATTGTTTGCTTACCTAGAGTCTATTTGAACTAGATAATTAAACAATGAAGCTGATAATAATGCTGATAATTCAGTTGTGATTACATGACAATTATTATCAACACATATGTCATGTTGAATTATTCATCTGCTTCTCTAAGTTATTTATAAATTTCTTTTTATCTACATACATTACTACACATATTACAATACCTACACCTATGTATATACCAGAACAAACACATATACCTATAGATAAATCTCACCTATACTTATACCTACACCTAAACCTATAACTAAATCTATAAATATACATATACCAATACCTAAACCTAGAAGTAAATCTCACATATACTTACACCTACAACTATACCTATACCTACCCTATACCTACCCCTATACATACCCCTATACATACCCCTATACCTACCCCTATACCTACCCCTATACCTACCCCTATACCTACCCCTATACATACCCTATACCTACCCCTATACATACCCTATACCTACCCCTATACCTACCCCTATACCTACCCCTATACATACCTCTATACTTATACCTATAGCCTAACCAATACGATTATATTAAATAGGCGAATGCATCGTAACAAATCGAACATTCCCCACAAGCACCAATATCATTAGCTAGGTTATCGGAATATCATTTCCTATGTAAATGTATATATATATATATATACATGTATATCAGTTGTAAAGATGTACATTGTAGATAACTTAAATGTTGTTCACATTCTTACAGATAACCACGCACATAGTTCACAAATCGTTCTTTTAATGAATCTCTAATACGTGAATTTCAAGAAAGCGCGACACCCAGTTTGTCGAGAATAACTTTTACGCTAAATTGCCGTTCTTAATATATACGTTCTAAATAGCTGTTATAAATATCTGTTCTAAATCTGTATCGATTAAATAGATGTTTATATTCTCATTAATGCGCGGAGATCTTATAATATATATATATAAGTGCTACGCTATAGCGACTAGAGATAGGTGATTGATATGATTATGATTGGTTGATAATCCTCACACCACCAGACTCCATTGCATAACTCTGGTGGCGTTACTCTATTGCATAACTGTTACATAACTTTATCATTGCATAACATTGATACATCGGTTACTGTGTTCCTATTGCTATTAATTCTTTGAATATGTGTTATGATACCTCCATCTCCTCCTCCTCCTCCTCCCCCATCTCCTATTTAACCCAATAACAACTCCTCCTATTCAACCCACTAACAACCTCTTCCGCCTCCTTCTATTCAACCCACTAACAACCCCCACCTCCTATTAAACACTCTGACTGCCGTGCAACGGTTGGCTTGTGTTTATCAGCGCTATCATCGTTATTCATATTTAATTGACTATCTAAAATTGTTTATATGACATTATATGCATGTTATATATGCATGTTAGTTTATATTAATATCATACATCGTACGTTATTATTAATATATAGAACTATCGTATCACTACTAGCACTAGTGTTATGACTGTATTAAGTAGTACTATGACTGTATTTACTGATAGATGATAAACTTTGAACTCATTTATTATTATTTCTCACTTATCATTGATGGATGTTATTTGGTTTTGATTTATTTATTTATTTATAGTCTCTTTACATCATATATCATCGTATATAAACATATATTTTTTATATATATAACTGCTTGTCTAGCTGAGTTGGTTAAGGCGTCAGACACACGAGCATTATGACGTGGGTTAGAGCCTGGTCCGGACCATTAATATAGGTCTTAACATAATATTTAGAAGTGATCTTATATAATTGTGTATACATAAATGATCGACTCTCGTTAAAACCACGGATGCATTAACATGAGATTGGCTTCGGAAAGACATTAGAGCCATACATGGTTATAAGTGAAAACTTCATCTAAGTTCCTTGATGGGATGAAAGGACTCCACCAAATAAAAATACAATAAAAATAACAATAAAAGAATATATATATATATATATATAAATGAGATGTTAGTTAGCAGATACTGACTAAGGTTGATAATGAATAAGATGTTATTGAGATATCAACTAGTTAGACAACAAAAAGTAAAATGAAGTAACATATAAATAGGCAGTTAAGTTAAGTAATCTAATACAAATGAAAATTGTTACAAGATATAAGATAGGTTAGTTTAATAAGTATAAATTATACATATGTATATATATGTATAATACATACATAATACAATAGAGATCATATTATTAAACTAAATAATAAAATAGTCGTTAAATATCTAAAAACTTGTTAAGGCGAAACGTATTTTTAATATTTTGCATTTTTTATGAAAGTATGCCTGAATACGTTTAAAATTATTAAAATTTTATTTGATATTTTTTTATATTTTTATTATTATTAAAACTCTTATTATAATAATATCATTATAGAAATAGATTCACCCAATATTATAGATATATAAGCAAAGGACAGAATCCATCGGCTGTTTTATATTCATCAAATATAGAAAAAATTAATCAAATCAATAGTAGATAGATCATCCTTTCATTTTCTAACCACCTATTATATTCGCTATACTCTACATTCCGCCATATCTTATACTGTACGGCATCCCCTTAGTTGTTAGATATATGTATATAACTCAGAATTACCGCTTATATATTTACATTATTGAGTTTAGAATATTAATATCATTTATTAAAAACATACTATTGGACCATTATTACCATGGACGGGGTAAAATATTACACCTTATCGAATATAAATATAAATATTTAATAACAAATTCAATTAATGCAAATACACACATATTGATCCCGTCTCCGTTATTCCCTACTATTCCTGACTATCCCCACACTATACCCCACTAACCCTGACATTATACCCCACTACCCCTTTTATTTATCACTACCCTCTACTGTTCCCATTACCCCAATCTTCGATACATCTCCTCTACTACCCATTATCCCTCCGTACTCTCCTCTACTACTACCCACTATTCCCCATTACCCCTACCCACTATTCCCCATTACCCCTACATACTGTTCCTCTACTACCCAAGATTCCCCATTACCCCTACCCACAGTTCCCCCTACTATTCCCCATACCCCTCCCTACTATCCCCTACTCTACACTCACCCCTATTCCCCCGAACACCCACTACCCTTCCGTACTTCCTCTACTACTACTACCTACTATTCCCCCTACTCCCCTCTACACCCCTACACCCCCTAACCCCAACACCCTACTCAACCCTACTAACCCCCCCGCAGTATATGGCCCCACCCCCACGACTGAGGCGTAATTGGGAGGTGTTCCACGGTAACAACAACTTCTACTGCGACGGCCGCATCATGATGGCCAGTCAGGTTAGTGTACGGTGTGTAGGGGGAAGTAGGGGTTAGGGTTAGGGGGAACAGTGGTACACTGTACACAAGTGTGGCTACCTAATCATTATGTTAGGCAGTAGGGCGCGGATTCGAGCTCAAAATGGGTCTTAGAATAATATTAGAAGTGATCTTATATAATTGTGTATAACTAAATGATCAGCTCTCGTTAAAACCATGGATGCCTTAACACGAGAGCGGCCTCGAAGGGACATTAGAGCCATATATGGTTATAAGTGAAAACTTAATCTAAGTTCTGGGCTGTATGATGGGATGAAAGCACTGCACCAAACAAAATAATAATAATATGTGTGCTTGTTCATTAATGTATACACGCGTATGTTCCTATACTTTATTTAACATGGTAACCAGAAGCTCCTTTAATAATGACATATCTATCAGGTGCTTTAACAATAGTATAAGGGTATTAGGCGATCTTTAATTCTCCTCTTCAATATACATACATTGATGATATAGATTGTATAACATCACCTGGAAGTGCGTTCCAACATTGAGGTGCTGCAGTAGAAAATAATACTTTAATAATATATGCTATTATTTGTTTGCATATGTGTGGATATATTATATACATTCCAGCATTATGTAGCAATACTTTCAAGAATAAATACATGACAATAGTACTAATAGTCTATTAGTAACAGGTAACAATAGCTATCATGTGATAGAGTGTGTTGTGTTCATAATGGAAGAATAAATAACACAAATATTCAATTGTTTTACTGTAAAACTTGTACATGTATAAAGGGCTACACAATAACGCATCGAGCTTTACTATTGTTGTTGCTAAGAGATAGTGTGTATGCGCGTGCGTGTGTGTGTGTGTGTGTGTGTGTAAACTAGTATGTGTGAATGACAATCTTCAGCAAAAGATATCTGAAAAAAAATCTTTTATTATAATTATTTTTTTTAACATTATTATTCGATTAACATCAGAATTTTTCTATTACTATTTAAGTGTCTAAATAAACTATTATTATTATCATCATTATTATTATCAGATTTGGTTTTAATAACCGGGTAATTGTAGAAGCTATGCTTATCGAGACAATTACCCACCTTACAATGTACACGCGTACATTCCTCATAGACAAAGGACTAAACACAAGGACATCATATCCGTTATCGTTATCCCCGAAATGATCTAAAAAATTATCCTAGGACAATCCTTAGCTATTTCCGTAATGTTAAATACGGTTCTAGGGTAATCCGTAGCTATCTCCGTAATGTTAACTATTATCCTGGGATAATCCTTAGCTATCTCCGTAATGTTAAATATTATCCTAAGGTAATCCTTAGACAATTTATTACCTCAAAACAACTGACCCTAGGTGTTTTACTAGTCGTAGATGTTAAGTGAAGCCACAGATAGGCAGTGTCATTGTGTCGCTATTGACCACTATTGACCACTATTGACCACTACTACTATTGACCACTATTGACCACTATTGACCACTATTGACCACTACTACCATTGACCACTACTACCATTGACCACTATTGACCACTATTGACCACTACTACTATTGACCACTATTGACCACTATTGACCACTATTGACCACTACTACCATTGACCACTACCTGTTACCTGTTACCTAATTGGTTTAGGCACTTCCATCAAATTCTTTATTGAAGTTTTCGGACGTGCTTTCAATATTATTGGGCAAAAAGGTATGTTTTTAGCTTTGATTTGAATGTTACAGTTGAGTCAATTGATCGGATATGGTGAGGTAGATCATTCCAGATTTTTGGAGCATGGATGGAGAAAGATTTATGTTGGGAAGATGTTAAATGTAATAGAACTGGAGTTTTTAATTTGAATTTGTTTATGTGTCTTTGTTCGTAAATAGTTGTGTTGGGAGTTAGTAAGTTGGCAAGATAGTCTGGTGTGTTATGATGTGTAGCTAAATGTATGGTGAGTGCAATTTTGTAAATTATACGGGATTTTATTGGCAGCCAATGTAATTTGGTTCTCAAAGGGGATATATGTTGTCTGGAATATTTAGTTATGTTGAATATAAATCTGATGGCTGAGTTCTGAAGGCGTTGGAGTTTATTTATTATAGATTGTGAGGAGGCATATAGACAGGAATTACAGTAATCAAGGCGGGGAAGAATGAGGGATGTAGCGAGGAGTTTTGCAGTATTAAAATTAATGAAGGGTCTTATTGTTCGTAAGTTGTGTAGTATGTAGTTAATTGACTGTGATAGTGATTTAGTCTGGATGTTGAATTGTAGTGTTGGGTCGATTAATATACCAAGATTTTTTATTTTATTAGCATAAGAAATACTCAGATTGTTAATGGTAATTTGTGGTGGAATGAATATAGTGGTAGATGTTTTAATATGCATTGATTCAGTTTTAAGACAGTTTAGTGATAATGAGTTGTTGGTGAGCCAGTTATGTATATCAGTAATGCAGTTGTTAAGTAAATTTATGTCATTGTTAGGGTCTATCAATCTACAGTGTAACTGTATGTCATCAGCATACGAGTGATAGTCTATAGTGGGGTATTTGTCAATAATTTTAAATAAGGGAAGTAGGTAGATATTGAACAGGAGTGGACCAAGGACAGATCCTTGAGGTACTCCATGAGTAACTTTACGAGGTTTAGAGATTAGAGAGTTTATACTAATTTGGTAAAAACGATCAGTTAGGTATGAGATGAACCAATCGAGTGCGGTATCAGAGATTCCGATAGAAGTTAGTCGATTTATAAGGATATTATGGTCAAGGGTGTCGAAGGCAGCTGATAAATCAAGGAGAATGACCACTGAACCATGTGGTGATGCAGCAGATAAGTGAATGTGATTAAGGATATGTATTATTGCTGTTTCAGTACTTTTGTGCTTGGTATAGGCACTCTGATATGGGTTTAATATATGATTTTCATGGAGATAAGAATTTAATTGACGAGCAACAACTCGTTCTAGGGTTTTGGAGAGTGTTGATAAGTTGGAGATTGGTCGGTAGTTGGAGAGGATTGCTTTGTCAAGGTTTGGTTTTTTTATGATGGGTGTAACATATGCTGTTTTCATATAGATTGGAAAAATGCCTGAGGTAAGTGAGTTTTCTATTATTTCTTGGTAATAAGATGCTAGATAAATGTGGTACTTATTTAATATAGAATGAGGAATTGGATCTAGTTCGGAAGATGTATTTACTGCACTGAGGAGTTTTTCAATGGTAGTAGTTGATGGTAATGTAAAGGAGGAAAGAGAATATAGAGGTAGATTATATGGTTCATTAAGTGGTGTAGGGAGTGATTTAATTATATTCATGACTTTAGTATTGAAATATTGGTCAAATGTATCTATTAGCGTTGTTATGGGTTCATTTGGTAGAACACGTAGTGATATTCTACCAAGTAGCTGGTTAGAAATGGAGAAAAGTTTCTTAGAATTAGTTGATGCTTCTTTTAATATATTATTGTAGTATGATTTCTTAGACTTATTGAGTAGGGTTCTATATAGGCTACGTTGTTTGATAAATATATTGTAATTATTGGGAGATTTAGATTTTCTCCAATAATTTTCATATAGTCGTAATTTGCGTTTTGATGATGAAAGTTCAGAATTAAACCATTTGCAATTTGGACGTTGTGTTATATATTTATATTTGATGGGGGCAAGTTCGTCAAGGGTTCTTGATAGAGATGTTTCTAATTTGGATACTGAGTTTGAAAATTGTGTGTTATTAAATTTTTTAGAGAATTCAGTGATGAAAGTATTGGTGTCAATATTGTTATATTTTCTATATTTAATATTTATAATGGGTCGAGTTGGTCTTGGTGAGCTAATATGGAAGAATACTAAATGATGATCAGAAAATAGATTCTTTATTGAATGGGAATTGGTGAGGTTAGAATGTGCATGGGAAATTATAAGGTCAAATGTATTGCCTGCTATGTGAGTTGGGGATGTTATATGTTGGACAAAGTTAAATGAGTCTATTAATATATTGAATTGCCTGGTATAATTAGTGTCAAGATTAATTGGGATATTTAGGTCTCCGAGAATGATAGTATGGTCAGTGGATGTAGTCAGGAGGTGTTCTAATTCAAGGAGAAACTTAGGAATTGACTTATGAGGTGGACGATAGATAACTATGATGGTGAATTGACGTGAATTAGCCGGGTGAAATGTACAAGAAAATGATTCTGAGTTTTCTAGTGCAAGATCAGTACTGTTTATTAGATTAATATTTGTCTTATATATGATGCCAACACCACCACCAAGATGGGGGCCGAGTCTATTAAGTTGTGCAAAACTTAGATTATTAATATTAAGGGATGCAGATATTGCAATATCATTATCCTT
>OZ025245.1:20266143-20288643 GCA_964019155.1 Osedax fenrisi | reverse complement strand
ATTTATTTCAGCACTCACACATCAAAATAGTACTAACACTCGTAGAACTATATATACCCAACACACTGATTATAATCATACTGATCTATAATTATAGATAATATACAGTTAACTAAACTATTCACATGTGAAAAATAAATATATCGTACATTCACTATAGTGGTATACCTGACTATCGGAGGTATCCACCCGAATCTCTAGTACTACTATACGGCATATCGAAGGCCATTCGTACTAAATATATAATGACGAAATCAATAAATAGCAGGCTTACGTATATATCTATTTCTGATAGCCGCGCTGCTATATAGTTCCCGATACTGCCTCCCCCGCCCCCACATCCCCGACTACTACCACTACTACTAGTATCGCCACCTCCAATAATGGTTTTGTATCGCGGCGACGATATCGACTAAATAAACAATAGCGGCGACGGCTTTTACGCCGCTGATATTAGCCTAGTTACCGCTGCCGCTGCTGCTGCTGCTGCTCCGATTACCGCGGGCGTGCATTACGCGCATCACGTTCCACGCTGCACGCAGCGAGAGAGGAAGTGTAATTAGCCGTCGTGAAACCCATGAAATGCGCTAACGTAAACATATCTTCTATTACTAAATAATATATATATATATACAATAATAATAATAATATCAGAATATAGGCACGACCAGGGTAACTGAAGAAGTGTAACGCTAATCTAGTCGTTTATCTGATATACTTATACTAATATGGAAATAGTAGCGATGTATATTGCGATGTATATGCGTGTTCGTGCGCGCGTATGCTGAGAGTGTATAACGCAGCGTTAACCCGGTACCGTGGAAAGTAGCTATTCGACCTTTAACCTTTCTCCGACGCGTATTCCCAGCGACTAGCGCTGATTGGTTATAAACCACACACACGCGATAGTGATGCTTAGATCGCTAAAACATTATCCAGAGTAGATGTCTATATGTGTATCTATATGATATATTATGCATACTGTTATATATTATTGTACTATTATTATCACTACGCTATACAACGAACGGCGAGTGTCTAGCACATGCCCGAGACCGCCTCGTGTGTGGCTATATACAGCAGCACATCACCACGTGTACGGTACTTCCTAATGCTACCTTAATAAACGTATACATCAGACTCGTCACTTTTACACATAACACATACAGCATTATTAAGGTAAAATACCTCGAAAGTCTTCCGACTATGTTATTTATCCGCGTATTATTTTTATTTCTTATAACGATTACAATAATAAAATTCATCTCATCTCATCTTATCTATGTATCAACGGGTATATGTAATTAGATAGATAGGAATTCGTCAGAATATTTAGTGCCTAAATATACGATGTCCGCCATCTTGTGTTTGTGTGTCGAACATGTGACTTTGTGGAACATGTGACTTTGTGGAACATGTGACTTTGTGGAACATGTGATTTTGTGGAACATGTGACTTTGTGGAACATGTGACTATGTGGATCATGTGACTGTGGAACATGTGACTGTGGATCATTGACTTTGTGGAAAGTGTGACTTTTCTGACTAGATGTTTCGTAAAATTGCATAGCCGTTTTCATAAATAATAAATGCCAATCTACCTAATTATTCGTGATAGAATCTCTCATTAAGAGTGAATCATGAGTGAATTATTATTCTAATCACTGCCGGTACCACCTTGTAACGCATTCTTAATGTAAATCTAATCACGCGTAAACCTATGACATGTATCATTATTCATAATGATCACCAAATCTAAACCTAAGCCCGATATCACTTACTTACTTACTTTAGTCGAACTCTCATCTTGCGACCCGATTCGCAATTTTCTTCCAAACATCTCTCATCATCATCATCACATTCCTAATTTCATCAATTCCTCCGAGTCGGTATCTTCCTTTAAATTGTCGTCTACACTGCGCGCCGTCCTTGTTTTCGCTTTCCTTTTGGTTCCCAGAATATGAGGTTATGACCTGCCTCTTCCTTATGGCGGATTTATAACCTACTATTAATAGGAAACCTACCCGGTAAACGATACATTGTAATTATATTCGTAATACACCACCTACAACTCAACCGCCCATAAGTAACTCTATATCAACTATTAACTTAACTATTACCACCGACATCACCCCTATATCGAAGCTAACAGTTGACTTTGACCTCTACAGCCTCGCGTGTTCTTCGTGACCTTCGCGCTGATTCTCGTGGTCGCTCTTCTGTACGCCGTCAACGAGTTAGTACGGCTGACGGTTATCTCAAGGTTATAGGTCTTATCTCAAGATTATAGGGGTTATCACGAGGTTATATTGAGTTCAAAGAGGTTAACGCGAGGTTATAGAGGTTAACTCATGTTTGAAGAGGTTAAATCAAGGTTATAGTGGTTATCTCAAGGTTATATAGGTTATTTTGAGTTTAAAGAGGATACTTCAAGGTTATAGTGGTTATCTCAAGGTTATAGAGGTTATAAAGAGTATCTCGAAGACAAGGGAAATAATAATATTGCAGATTGTGTGATACACTGGGGAAACGATAGCAGCATTATATCAGATAGTAGTAATAGGAGACAGTATTTGTACATGAGATAGAAATAGTATATCAGTTAATAGTAGTAATAGGAGACAATATTTGTATTATCAGATAATATTCTGGCATTACCGGGGGTATTATGAAGCACAAATATTTACTGTTGAATTTTCATAAAACAAAAAACTAAACCAACATTTTTTTACAATATTACTTATTGAAATATTTATCTATATTTCATGTACAAATTATACGTTAGATAGCCAAGTAAACATAATCTTTTATAATTCATTTTGTATTTAATATAATTAAAAAATATATATAAGTCATGTTTGTATATAACTACATATATATAGTGATTTATAACTTTTATTTAGTATAAAAAGGTTGTATATAGATGTATATTATTTATAAAAAAAGTGATACATATCATTAGATATGTATCAATTTATTTATTTGTAATTAATTTCTATTGAAATTTTCAATAAGCTTTGAATCCAATTATTATTTTAATTTTAACTACTAAAAATAATGTAACTATATCATAATGGCTGATTTTCTATATATATATATAGTATTTATATATTGTAAGTTTTTATTTATATAATAAATAAAATATTACAGACCATCTTCTTGATAATATAACAGATAACATTATTATTATTAATAATAAGTAAAATACATTAGTGTATTTTACTCATATTTCTTTATAATACTAAAAATATATACATACAAATTTTTCCATAAATATATTAATGTATCGAGCTAAAACAAATGAACACAAACATGAAGGCTCAAAGTTTAGCATGTATTCTGTAAATGCGTACCTGTCCCTATCAGTTACATGTAAACTCATGAAGGTATAGCCCTTTAGTAACTAGGCCACAGGTTACCAGGGGGAACCAACAGTACCCTAGTCTAGTATTGAGGACAGGGTTGGAATGAAAGGATCTGATTACGAATATTACATGTAGAATTGATATGCTACTTATCAGTTACGGTTGAGCGATTATAGATTGTCAGTTTTTATATACATACCTCAATCAATCATGTCAATCAATTTGATATATTAAAACACATACTACTACTACTATTACTACTACTACTACTACTACTACTACTATTACTACTACTACTACTACTACTACTACTACTACTACTACTACTACTACTACTACTACTACTACTACTACTACTACTACTACTACTACTACTACTACTACTACTACTACTACTACTACTACTACTACTACTACTACTACTACTACTACTACTACTACTACTACGACTACTACTACTACTACTACTACTACTACTACTACTACTACTACTACTACTACTACTACTACTACTACCACTACCACTACCACTACTACTACTACTACTACTACTACTACTACTACTACTACCACTATTACAGATTCTACTATCTGGCTGTCAACGTGTCGATATTCGTGCCTGTGATCGGCATCCTACAGTTCACGTTAGTCGTTACGATGACCCTTGACCTGTCACCGTAACTCTGTCCACCAGGGGACAACCTATCTTAGAATTAACTAGTCTAGTCGCGAGGGTATCCAGTGATCTCGTACAGATTGGTGATTTCGCGAGGATGATTACGTATATTAATTAGTGAATGAATGAATGACATCAGTAATATAAATATAAATAGCAACGACTTCGTTGTCATGCCCATATTACTGGTAAAAAAAACTATAGAAAGTGATGATGGAAAGTTACATATTTATTCCGACACTCTCGGTGAAACAAAGACAGTGAATAGATCTTATACTAGATGACACTACTTATGACGCATGACACTCTGCATCGCTACTTATGACACTTCTGACACTAGGTGTCATTACTTTGATAATGTTGATAAATTACACATCACCTTCATTATTGAAGCGCACATAGGTCCATCTTAAATCATTGTTATTATTGCTATTTTGTTTTTCATTCCTTCGTTTTATTTGTATTCGCCCGTAATCACCTCGTGTTGTTAATTTATTTATTTATTTATTTGTTTAAAGACTTCATAAATGAAAATCATTTTTCGACGTCATAACAATAATAATAATAATAATAATAATATAATAATATAACATATAAACGAAGATAACAATAATCGCAAAATATATATTCATTTCACTAAATAATCAATGATTTTGCGAAGAAAAGATATACCACTCCCTATCTCGCAATGGTAATCGTTTTTTTTAACCATAAAGCCTACGGAAAGATGGCGCTCCTAGTCATGATTCATATTTAATCATCATTTTTAACTTAATTTTAAATAAATATTGTGAATTATAATATAATTATCTAGATTATATTATTTTAATACTTGTAATTTGTATTATTCTCCGTTACTATTTGTTAAATAAATTAATTTATATTTATATATATATATATATATATTTAATATACTATTATAATTAAAATATGTGTATACTATGTATATATATATATATATAAATATAAAATTGATTTTCATAAATTGTATGTTTATCAAATTTTGATATTATTAAAATGCGTACTGATTTTAAATATTCTAAAACAATTTTATAAGTTGTTAAATTAATTATTAATTTAATATCATGATAATGTTATATATATATATATACTATATAAGTATATATTATTATAATAATTATTATAATTTTAAATATTCGAAAACAATTTTATAAATTGTTAAATTAATTATTAATTTAATATCATGATAATGTTATATATATTTATAATATATCTTACATATATATATATATATATATATATATATATATATATATATATATATATATATATATATATATATATATATATATATATATATATATATATATATATATATATATACTATATAAGTATATATTATTATAATAATTATATTAGTAATATTATTACATACCATATTTTACATTATAATTTGTATATCATATACTATTTGCATACACCTATACAAACACCCAACATATTAATAAGCACGGCCAACTTTAACTTGGAAATATATCGGCGGCCAAAATGGGTATTCACGAAATATTGTATAGAATATTATATATTTAGTTTAAACCTCACTATATTATTTACAGTTATTAACTTAGTAAATAAACATGTTTACAAGTCTTATAGGTATATGTGTATTGTATTTACAAAATATATTATTATAATAATTATATACAACTACCACATTTTTAATATCATATTTAAAAGTTGCCATATTTTATGCATAACAATCTTTTTAAATTTCAAATATAAATTAATTTGATTATTAGCGAATAAATACGATAAAAGGGATATTATTAATATGCAATACACATATATAATACATATATAACCATTCTATAAATATTACTTATTTATAAATAACATATGTTTAGTATATATGTATATATATATAAATAGATTAAATACCATTTAAACTCTTTTAAATGGATAGTACGGACGGTAGGCAAAAATTAAATAACTATAACAAAGTTCATGCATGTCTCTCAATGCATGCGTCGCGCTAATACATTATTCGTAGTTACTAATTACTTTGTATAGGCTCACTTCGGTATATAAAGCAGCTAAACAAACTGAAGAATAAAACTAAACCAAATAAATCAAACAATCCAAAATATCAATCTGCAAATATTAATTATTCAATTAAAATGAATGGTATATTATACATACACCGTATACGTATATTTGTACAAAGTCATTATTCCATGTATTCATTTAGATTTTATTTTCATGTGCATTAGAGCGTATCATAAATTTGCGTAACGCACACCTTGCGTGAACTTTGCTATTTATAGTTATTTAATTTTTGCCTACCGTCCGTATTCCCCTTTTAATATTATTTAATAATCATAATAATTATAATTGGTAAACAATCCAAAAAAGCTATATTTTATATTAAATATCACTTGTTCAACGTCTTATTAATAAATATTGTGACTAATATTATATATGTATATGATATACGATATAATATTATATAATATATATAAGAGTAACTTTACGATCAGCGGACATCTGTAAATATATAGAGATATAAGAGTAACTATTTCTTAAATTTACACATAATTTTGTAAACCTATGCGCATATAATATATAGTAGAATATAAAAATTAATATAAATATATAATATATTATTATTATAAATATAATAATGTGTATTGTGTGATTACTTTAATTATGGTGTATTTAATTAATTATAATGCTTATGTAATATGGTTCTGCATAAAAATCTGCACATATAATTTATATATAATAGTTGTGGTAGGTTGGTTGAGGAGTGGCTAGTATAAATGGGCAAGTGGCATGTCGCAATAAATCACCGATATGTAAAATTATGTTGCATCTATTAACATAAAATTGTTCCTATATTTAACAATATAGATAAACTACCAACTTATCTATTGAATATATAATTACATATATCATCTGTTTTATGGATAACATATTAGTAGTACTAGTAGCTAGTTTTCAATGGTACATTACAGTTAATTATATTTAATAGATATGTAATTCTTTTGACGTATGGTTCTCCTACACGAACCGACTGCAGTTATTTGATATAGAAATTATGTGTGCCTTTTACATGCTGTCCAATTTGTATTAATCAATAGAATGTAATCTGAGCATAATTATATACTATTTATATGATATAATAATTTTTTATTTATAAAAGTTTAAATAAGAAGTTATCAGAAAATGAAAGTATTATATTTATTTAGGGAATCGGAGTTATAACCGCAGATATTTAAAAATAGTATCGAGGGTGTCTCTAAATTAGGAAAGAAACAGTTCTAGATAGATCATGAAAGTGCAATATGTAATACATTAGACATGTAATATATCTTCATGAGTATTATACTTCGAAAGTATAAACATATATATATTTATTTAGAATCTGCGACATAATTATCATTTTTGATATTTTTTAAATAGTAATGAATAATATATAAAATAAAAATATTTAGAAAATATATAGAATTGTTACGACTAATGTAAGGAGTATTTTAATATTTGTATAAAGTACACTGGATAACATTAATATAGAATGAGATAGTATGGGATTTGATAGTTTTGACTACTTGTAAAAATAGTCAAAAATTATATCTATAGTAGTAATTTTGTAATACATTTATTTCATTACTATTATATAATATATACATTTTTTGCTCACTCTGAATCTGCTTTCTCAGTGGTAGCTCCAAAATACTGGAATGCTCTTCCATATGAAATTAGGTGTTTAAAATCCCTGTCACTATTTAAATGTAAACTCTCCATGCACCTATTAACATTGTAACCTACCCTCCCTTTTCCTTTATTTTGATTGTACTTTATTTATTTTATTTTTGTTTCCATCTCATGACGCCCATAACCACCACGGGATTTTGTCAATAAAATATTTTAAAATAATAATATATATATATATATTTATAATTAAATAATATCCAAATCCCCTTTCCAAAGGCTTTTCTATATATGTTATTATATATAACCTGTATATATATATAAATGATATATGTCTAATTTGTAATATAGTACAACAAAATAGAAATTATTAATTAATTTATATTTTATAAACTTCACTTATTCATTTATAACAATATAAATTATAATATAATAATTAATTACAATTAAATTATAACAATAATTTAAATTTATTGTTTGAAATCATTAATTAATCAATACAATTATTTTTTAGTTTATAAAGTGCATTGTTTTTATTATTGTTTAATTATTATATAATTTTAAATATTGTATACAAAATTAGCCCAAAGTATATACATAGTAAAAAAGAAATGTAATATATATTATATATATAATATATATTCTAAAAAATAATTAATTAATTGATATTTTATATACACTATTTATATACACATATTTATGTACTATCATTTATAATGATATAAATTATAATATAATAATTAATTAAATTGTAACAATAATGTGAATTGTTTTTTATGAAAATGATTGAATTCATTAACAATACAATTAACATTTAGTTTATAAAGTGAATTGTTTTTATTATTTTGTAATGAATATATTATATATATATATATATATATATTTATATACACTAAATAAATATATTACTCTTTTATTAAATAATTTTTATTAAATTATTTATGTATATAATATATATATATATAGTTTGCAATATATGTATATGAAATCCTACTGGTATTAAATTATACAGTAGAAAATATATATATTTTATAAAATAGAATATTTTAATTATAACTCCAATTACTAGTAATAGCTATTATTACTATAATTATTCTAAATAATAATTAAAAGATATATAATAATTGTTTTATTTTCAGAGGGGCTTATTTATCCATCAAAATTGATGACTGGAAATATAATTATATTAGACAAAATTTGCAGACAAAATATTGATCATTTTATTCACTTAAAAAACTTAAAAAGTAACCTAGTTAATTTAATGATGAGAATAAGTTATAATCCAATATTGTGTGATAAAGAAAATTGCAAATTAAATTTACGAATTTCAATATTATTTACTAATATCAGATTATATTTTCTTTTAAAAAATGAGAGTGAAATCAAAGTCGGCAAAAGTGTATTAAGTAGAAATAGAAAAATATTAAAGTTTCAAAATTTATAATAAAATTATATAAATTATATTTATTATTTATTCAATATTTTATATAAATAATTAATAGGTACCTAAACTAATATTATTAACAATTCTCATTTATTAAAATGTAAGTATTTTTATATGTAGTTTAAAAATATAAATTGTAATGGGGACACATTATTTGTATATATTTGATATTAGTAAAATTAAAAATAAATTATATAAATAAAGTAACCCATATTTAAGTAATAATATATTTGAGGAGTGCCAGATGTTTCATTTAAGGATTCCATACACACTTCTTATAGGGAAATTAAAGAAAATATATCTGATATAAACGTTGTATATTTACAGAAGAGGGGCTGAAGTACATATATTAGATAAATATTCATGACATACATAGAAAGTGATAAATGATAGGATGATAAGAGATGATATAGTAGATAAATATCTGGTCTGTGTCAAATTTGACTCCCCACTTGTTTTGGTTACTATTCATATGATCAAATTTAATATAATCATTTCTGTAGATGACATAGGCTACTATTGTACATGATACACCAATATAGTAAATTCACATGTAGTATATATTGTAAGATACAATTAAATTAGTTGGTATTATAATTTTTAATTACATAATGATACATCTAAAATATCTAAAATTTGAACTCTGCAAATGTAATTAAAATAAATGAGGACCATATTCGATATTCTCCAATTATCCATTCTAAATTATTTATTACCATACTATATTATACTTATTTGTAAACAATATTATATATATTAATTAAATATAGTTTGTGATAAGGTATATAAGGTATAATTTTATTTTGTAAATAAGGTATATAACTTTTAAATTAATCGTATATAAAATGTATTCCTATAATATAGGCTATATTATTTATGAAAAAGTTATATTATATATAAAATAAAATGTAAATCTTGTGAATATACCAATATACCATATATCAATATATATATATGTATATATATATATATATATATATATATATATATATATCAATAGTATTTTACTAAATATAAAAATATAATTATTATAATAAAACAAATAGAAACTATTCATAATATTTAATTTGCCTATTTAAAAATAATTTTGAAAGATGGGTATGTATAAAATATGGCGAATTTAAAATCTGATAAGTTGTGGTGGTTGTATATAATAGTTATATTTTTGTAAACTCAGTACACATATTTAAGACTTGTAAAACATATGTACATACTTAGTTAATAACTACAGATAATATATCAAGGGTTCAACTAATTATATAATATTATATTATATATTAAATATATTATATTCCATAAAATATTTTTATTTTAAATAATTTGTATTTTTAATGCAAATACAAATTATAATGTAAAATATGGCATGTAATATAATTATTATAATAATATATACGTATATATTACATATATTATAAATATATATAACATTATCATGATATTAAATTAATAATTAATTTAATAATTTATAAATTGTTTTAGAATATTTAAAATCAGTACGCATTTTGATATACATAAAATTTATGAAAATCAATTTTATAGTTATATATATAGTATACACATATTTTAATTATAATATTATATTAAATATATATATATAAATTAATTTATTTAATAAATATTAACGGTGAATAATACAAATTGTAAGTATATACATTAATATAAGCTAGATAATTATATTATAATTATAATTCACAATAATTATTTAAAATTAAAAGTGATGATTAAATATGAATCATGACTAGGAGCGCCATCTTTTAGTAGGCATTATGGTTAAAAAACGATTTCACGTAGAGATAGAGAGTGGTATATCTTTCCTTCGGAAAATCTTTGAAATAATGTTTAAAGAGTCTACTTTTGAATTGAGATCGAGAAGTTGTCGTACGAATAAAATTCGGAAGTAAATTCCATAGAGTTGGTACCGCAACAGAAAAAGCAGAGTTACCAAAACATGAATTTGTATGAGGCATAACAATAGTTAATAAAGTATAGCTCCAGTACTACTACTAATGGTACCACTATTAATGGTACCACCTCTAATGTAATCTATAATGAATATCACCCCCAGTTAGCACACCACCACTGATATTATTATTATTGTGATAGATTATATTGATTACTCCAACACATGCATGTTATTATGGGACGTCATTGAATAATAAAATTAAAAAACAAAATTTCTAGAAAACGATGGAACAAATACAATAGTACGAATTACAATGATTTAAAAGGGACGTATAATTTACGTTTGAATAAAGACATATCACCACTAGTAACACATACACAATCATACCTACCCATATACACCCACCCACACACACACACTTATCCATACACACCCACACACAGCCACACACACAATCCCACCTTCCCATACACACCCACACACACACCCTTACATCTACACACACCTACCCATAAACACCCATCACAGCCACATACACACTTACATCTACCCATACACACCCACCCATACCTACACACTTACATCTACCCATACACAGTGTGTATTACACACCCACACAAACACACTTACACCCACCCACCCACCCACACCGTTACATCTACCCACACACCAACCTACACACACAGGTTTGTACTACTAGTGCTAGCTAGAACAGCGATGATGGACCCAGGCATCATACCGCTGCCCACTAAGGATGAGATCGACAAGACCCTCGATGTTATGGGTTAGTCTAACACTACCCTCTATACCGTGTGTTAGTCTAATACCACCCCCGCACTACCCTCTGTTCCGTGGGTTAGTCTAATAGTCACAGAACCACACGCTATCGATACTGACACTTTCATAAACTATTGACACACGATGTCGATGCTGATTTATGTTCTATTGACACTGCCACTGACACCGCCGATATTAACAAACTATTTGAACATTACTGCGGATAGCTGATTAGCTTGGTTTGAACTCTTAACCCAGATACCCGTAATAAAGCTATTCAACACTTGATAATCAACGAACGAATTAATGAATGTTTATTTAGAGGAAAAAATAACGTTAAAAATTCTCTATCGTGAAAAAATATAAATATAACGAAATGTATAGAAATAATAATCAATCGGGTGAAAATAATAAAATTAATTTTTACGAACTAATAATATTAATATTAAATCAATAATAATACATTAGATTTAAAAGAGGAATAATTTAAATTAATTCTTAAAGGGCACGGGCAACGCATTCCATTGGTCGGCTGCAGCTACAGCGAATGACCGTTTACCATATAGCTCGTGTTTCCTCTTTAGTAATAGCGAGCGGAAGAGTTTCGTAGATCTCTCTCGTAAACTCTGAATGATAATGACACACACTAAAGATACTGAAACATGTTGTCGATATTACCACAAATTCTGTCACCTCTATGTATACTATCATACTATGCATTCTGTCACTTCTATACAGATACACATACGATTCACTACGTTGAGAATATTATAGTGACAGCTAGTAAAACATCGCGAATTAACGGCTTAGATATATCCGGTTCATTTAAATAATTTACTCATTTTTAAAATTCTTACCCGTGTACACTAAACAGGTTCAGAACGGTGATTATTTTATAAATTTTGCCTATTTTCTTTTTGTATGATCTAGATAACATAATAAATTAAATACAACAACAACAAATGTTAATAAATTAATTATTTTAGCTGATATTTTGAGACTTTGATTTATCATCATTAAGAAAATTACGAATTATTACACACAAAATTTGTAATCCATTGGATTAATATTGAGTTTTTTTAAACAATTTACATCGTTCGAATTTTTTATATTTCACAACTTATTTGTGTATACATTATTAATTATTAGTGGGTACTATATTTTTTTTCTTTTGTAAATTTAAAAAAACCAAGATACAACTTATATCATAGAATTTAAAGAGCTTTGTAAATATAAATTATATTAATTTTAGATAAAAAAAATATTATTAAAAAAAAATCAAAATTGTGGTCAGAAATGCTTTTAATTTTATTATTTCTATAAATATATATATAGCTATATATATATATATCTATTTCTATATCACTCCCAACCTATCTATATCTCTCTCATTCTCTCTTTTTCTCACTGTCTCACTCTCTATCTATCTACGTCTTTCTCTCTTCTCTCTGCTCACACAACACACACGTCCTCAGGTATCAAAGACTACGACAAAGACTACATTCATCCTCCGTTCATCAAGGAAATCGACATAAACGGGGTAAAGGTCAGTAATGCATGTTCACACACACACACACATCCCACGATTAGTTGTATTGTTTATTACATCTATTTATAGAACTAATTATCAACATTAAGGGCTGGGGTAACCTTGCCGAGTTTACATGTAAAAGATAGGGGAAATGAGGGTCACTAAAAAGACTACTACTTTTAAACAAATGCATATAATCATCTAATTTTTGTATCTATAATTAGCTAAATATCATATCTATAAAAGCTATCCAATATTTAAACATATAACTTATTAACGTTTAACATAAATTTTTTTTTGTTTTTCACAAATTTGTTTATGATATTTATAATTAGTATATTAAATTAAATTATTAATTTCTAATAGGATAACATATTATCAGTAATATCATATATATACTCAGAAATGTGTATAATGATTGAAGAAATTGGAAAAAATTAGTAGTAATTTGAAGAAAAAAAATCAAAAAAAAATGTCTAATATACATTCTTCAAAAAAATTGTATCAATATTTTTTGTTTGAATAAATAACAATACATTTATGATATTTATACATTTTATTATTATATATCATGTTATTGTAATTTGGCACTCCCTGCATGATAACTGGATGTAACTTTTGTTACGTAGTCTTTTTCTTCAGAGTTACAGAGGCTCCAGAAAACCTGTTCAAATCTGTTGAAGATGCATATAGTTTAACAAATAAAAAAATAAGTGTTTATTTATAAAATTATCTAAAACTTCCTTGTTGTTTAGTATCTAAACTACACATTTATATATGTTTTACTAAATATAAATGAATGAATTATAGTTTATTATATACTATACTTACTGTTATTTTATAGTTGTTCTTCATCACTTTAATTCTTTTAGTAGGTATATTAAATATAATAAAATATATATATAATAAAAACATACGCCTTAGACAGTTAGTATATTTCAAAATAAATAACGCTATCGCAAGACTTCTAAAGAGATGTTTTTGTTTCATCGGCTACATAATACTCTAGCGAATAATACTTCTATTTATTACCCGTATCCTTGTTTTTAATGTTTTAAATTCGGATAAATATTAATATTATAAATCATGAAAGCTATCATAACTGACTATTTGAACACATTATTTCTTTACACATTAACACATAATTACTCAAACTTATATTAATTTTTGACCATCCTAGGGCTCGCGTTAATTCCTAGAAATTTAGCATATGAATTTTAAAAATGACTAAAAAGTGATATACTACTAATTTTTTGTATTATGAAATTTTAAATAGAATAAATGTGATAATTATAGAAAATAGAAAAAATTAAATTGTTTAATTTTTTTTACTCACACACACTCCCACACCCACACACTCACACACCCACACACACTCCCACACACTCACATACCCACACCCACCAGGTAAACATAAAGTTCTGCTACACGTGCAAAGTGTTCCGTCCACCTAGAGCATCGCATTGCTCCGTCTGTAATGTGTGTATAGGTTAGTACAGGTGTGTGTGTGTGTGTGTGTGTGTGTGTGTGTGTGTGTGTAACCTTGTAACCTTGTAACCTAATGGTTTATACACTGCCATCAACATCGTGTGAGTTTTCGGCCGTGTTTTCGTGGGTTATTTATATGCGATTTAGAACAGGTGTGTTTTTAATTTACGTTTAAAGAGTGGGGTTGAGGTGATTTCTCTTATATTGTAAGGGAGGTTATTCCATAATTTTGGGGCAGAAATTGAGAATGCGGTTTCTTGTTTGCGTGATAAGTGTTTTGGATTATGTATAAGTAATTTGTATTTATTGATTTTACGTTGTATTCTAGATGGTTTATTTTCTATTAGTATGTCAGTAAGGTAGTCGGGGTGATTGTGATGAATGACTTGGTGGGATATCAGTAAGGTTTTGTATTGGATACGTTGTGTGATGGGAAGCCAGTGAAGAGATTTTAGGTATGGAGTTATGTGAGTCCTGGAGTATTTGGGGATTCTGTAGACAGTTCGTGCAGTGGAATAAAGTAATCGGTTGAGTGGTATTAGTGAGTTTTTGGGGAGTCTATGAAGTATAGAGTTACAGTAGTCAAGTCGTGGAAGTATGAGGGATGTTGCTAGTAATTTTGATAGTTCTGTGGTTATAGATGGTCTTATTAGTCTGATTGTGTGTAGTGTTCGGTTAATGGATTTTGATAAGTCTGTTGTGTATTGAGTAAAATTCAGTGATTGGTCAATGGTAATTCCAAGATTTTTTACGTAGGGGGAGTATTTTATGTTATGGTTGTTTATCTGAATGAGTGGGACGATTGGAACAGTTTTAGTAGTATTGATTAGTATTGCTTGTGTTTTGTGGGTGTTTAGTGATAGCGAGTTGGTTGAGAGCCATAGTCGAATGTCTTCTAGACATTTGTTTAGTGTGGCTATGTTTGTTGATGGGTTGGGTAAGTTGCAGTAAATTTGTAAGTCGTCAGCGTAGGTGTGGAAGTAAATGTCAGGGTAGTTATCAAATATGTCTAATAGGGGAGATATATAAATATTAAAGAGGATGGGAGCAAGAACGGAGCCTTGAGGAACTCCATGTGATATAAGTCTGGGGTCAGTTGTGTGTGATTCGATGGAGATCGAGTAGGTACGGTCGCTAAGGTAGGAAGAGAACCATGCGAGTGCCGTACCAGTTATGCCGATATACTCCAGTCGTGTGTGTGTGTGTGTGTGTGTGTGTGTGTGTGTGTGTGTGTGTGGGTGTGAGTGTGTGTGTGTGTGTACGTGTAGGTGTGTACAAATGTGTGTGTGTGTGTGTGTGTGTGTGTGTGGGTGTGTGTGTGTCTGTGTGTGTATGTACGTGTGTGTGTGTGTGTGTGTGTGTGTGTGTGTGTGTATGGGTGTATATATATAATAAATATAATAAAATTTAGTAGAACAAATATAATCAATTTAAATTGAATTGAATTTAATTAGAAAAATAAATAAATAAATAAAGTAACTAAGCTGAGCAAAAGACGTCTGTACTGTAGGAAGGATAAAACAAGTGTGTGTGTGTGTGTGTGTACAGTAAGAGTGATTTTAAACATGCTATTGGTTATCGATTCCTTACCGGCATTTGGAACATCAAAATATGAGTATAGAGAATACACAACATTTTTTTTTTTTAATTTAGGTCAATATTGTACATGCGCCAGGCTGGTCAAATTTAACAATATTTAACATGGGAATAGATAGGAGAATACCAAAAAAACATAAATATGTATATTTTTCACAGTTATAATTAAGCTACAATCATGAAATTTTCAGAATATGTGTAATGTGTATAGTTCCTTTGAATATTATAAATTCATAACAAAATTAATTTTATTTCTAGGATTTTTTTTTAAATTATAGGATTTTCCAGAATTTTTTTTAACCTCTCATAATTGTGTACAGAATTGTTATATTTTATCAATTTATATTATATATAACAAAAAAAAACAATTAATTAATCACTATATATTACAATTTGGCCGAAAAAATAATAACTACCCTGGTATTTCTTTAATTTTGTTAAAAATCATCAAAAAATTACCATTTTTTCTGTGGATTGGTACCTTTACACATTTTAAGATTTTTTTTTTTTTTTTTTTCTACTTCATCTTAAGATGTTATATTTTAATGTACAAGTATTATAAATTTAAAAAAATAACTCTTTATAATTTTAATAAATAGTCAAAGTGGCCTAATTTTTTAGAAAATTTGTATATATATAAAATTTATTTTATTGTTTAAATTAATTATCTAATAACTAATATTGTAATTAGGGATACTATAGATAATATTTACTATATATTAATGTTATCTATTAGAAGAATATAGTATTTAAAAAAAGTACTCATTATTATATATATACCCATTACAATACAATACAAATAAAATGTACAGAATTCAAATAAATGTCCTCAAGGACATTTATTTATAAACAAATACAATACAATTACATAGGAATAACGACATTTCGAGATTTTTTTTTTTTAATAATTTTGTTTTTTAAAACATACGGCGCACCACCAATAATGAACCAAAATGAATATGGTTTAATAAAATAGTATCATGAGCATCATATCTATAGAATCTACTATGCCGGTTTAGGATCTTTAAAATTAAATCACTCTTAGTGTGGGTGTGTGTGTATGTGTGTGTGTGGGTGGGTGTGTGAGGGTGTGTGTGTGTCTGTGTGTGTATGTACGTGTGTGTGTGGGTGTGTGTGTGTCTGTGTGTGTATGTACGTGTGTGTGTGTGTGTGTGTGTGTGTGTGTGTGTGTGTGTGTGTGTGTGTGTGTGTGTGTATGTACGTGTGTGTGTGTGTGTGTGTGTGTGTGTGTGTGTATGTTGTTGTTGTTGTTGTTGTTTAAGTATTTATTTTAATCACATCATTAATAATTATAATTCTATAATGTGTATCTAACAATATATATCACATATAGATAAAAATAGCGAATGTATACATTATATATATATATAATATTATATATATATATATAATTCGCACGATAATATTATGAATAAACGAATATCAATGTTTGTCGATAAGAAATTTTTTTAATTTCTTTTTAAAGATATTAATTGATATATTTTGATTTCTAAGTTGCGGGGGTAGTTTATTCCATCTAATTGTTGATGAAGAGCTGAATTTTCGTGTGTGTGTGTGTGTTTTTGTGTGTGTGTGTATGTATGTGTATGTGTGTGTGTGTGTGTGTGTGTATGTAAGTGTGTGTGTGTGTGTGTGTGTGTGTATGTAAGTGTGTGTGTGTGTGTGTGTGTGTGTGTGTGTTGTTGTTGTTGTTGTTGTTTAAGTATTTATTTTAATCACATCATTAATAATTATAATTCTATAATGTGTATCTAACAATATATATCACATATAGATAAAAATAGCGAATGTATACATTATATATATATAATATTATATATATATATATATAATTCGCACGATAATATTATGAATAAACGAATATCAATGTTTGTCGATAAGAAATTTTTTTAATTTCTTTTTAAAGATATTAATTGATATATTTTGATTTCTAAGTTGCGGGGGTAGTTTATTCCATCTAATTGTTGATGAAGAGCTGAATTTTCTTCTTTCGTATTTGATGCAATGGGTAATAGGTTGGTGTAGTATAGTGGAATTGTTATTACGTAAAAGTCTAGTGTTTGGTTTATGTTTTATTTTGTTTCGTAAATTATAGGGTAAGTTATAAGTAATAGTCTTTTTAAGTATTGTAAGTATTTTGTAGTTGATAGAGTCTTCAGTGTTTAGCCAGTTAAGTTTTTTACGTAAGTCAGTAATGCTAGTTGTATAGTCAGTCTTCTGTAGTCGGTATATATTTCTAATTGAGCGGTTAATTATTTTGTGTGTATGTATGTGTGTGTGTGTGTGTGTATGTGTGTGTGTGTGTGTGTGTGTGTGTGGGTATGTGTGTGTACAGGTGTGTGTGTGTGTGTGTGTGTGTGTGTGTGTGGGTGTGTGTAGGTGTGTGGGTATGTATGTGTATGTATGTGTGTGAAGGTGCATATAAGTCAATACGTTATTTATTTAGATACTTGTGTGTATTATAACATATTTCACGTGTTGAGAAATATAAACGAAAATTAAATTTAATTAAATTTTAGACAAATATGTGAGTGTATTTATATTAAAATTAAAACTCAATATTAATATTCAATTTCAATCTATAAGTATATATATATTATTTATCCGATTCAAAAATATTGTTTAATTAAATATTATTACATTAATACGTTTAAATATAAATAATATTACAAGTAAATAATGTATATATATATTATGTAATACGAAGAAAGTATATAATTATTTAAGTCATTTTAAAATTACATTATTACTCATTTAATGTTTTAAAACCCGACCCAAACACACCACCCAATTACTCTACCCAAACACTCCACCCAAGCCCTCATACCAAACACTCCACCCAAACACACCACCCAAACACACCATCCAAGCACTCTACCCAATCACTCAACAATTTAAATAACAGTACTTAATAATAGTAGTAGTAGTAGTAGTAGTAGTAGTAGTAGTAGTAGTAGTAGTAGTAGTAGTAGTAGTAGTAGTAGTAGTAGTAGTAGTAGTAGTAGTAGTAGTAGTAGTAGTAGTAGTAGTAATAGTAGTAGTAGTAATAGTAGTAATAATAGTAGTAGTAATAGTAGTACTTAATAGTACTTACGGGTACTTAAAACTCGCGTAGATACAAAATATAGTAAATAAATAATTTGTAAATAAAGCTCGTATTACACTGAATTGTTACACCGTATTATTTATTAGTTCATATAGGTCATTAACATTGTACAATTATGTTTGTACAACTATATTATTTAACTATTGTTATTGTTATTTTGGAGGTTTTCACTTATAACCATATAAGGCTCTAATGTCCTTTCGAAGCCATTCTAATGTTAAATAATAATACATAAACACGTATAAAGTGTGTACGTATAACTCTTATCACCCCCTACATAGATAGACTATATGTCTATACGTTTTATAGTATAGCCTCTCATCTCCGATGTCCTACACTTAAACAGTGCGCCTGTCTATAACCCCTCACCCCTCATCTCCCCCCTCACCCCCATCTCCCATAGATTCAACCACCACTGCGCCTCACACATAGACATAGTACGCTTCTATAACCACCTAATCTCCCCCCCCCCCAGTCTCCCCTAAATAGGTTCAACCACCCCTGACCTCCCCCTCTCCCCGTCTCCCCTAGATATGTTCAACCACCCCTAACCACACCTGTCTCCCCTAGATAGGTTCAACCACCTCTGACCTCCCCCCCCGCCCCCCGTCTCCCCTAGATAGGTTCAACCACCCCTGACCTCTCCCGTCTCCCCTAGAGAGCATGTCTATAAACCCTGACCCCTAACTACCCCTGTCACCCCCAGATAGATTCGACCCCCCCTAACCCCCCCCGCCCCCTCTTCACCCCTAGATAGATTCGACCCCCCCTAACCCCCCCCGCCCCCTCATCACCCCTAGATAGATTCGACCACCACTGTCCGTGGGTAGGCAACTGTATCGGCAAGCGTAACTATCGCTACTTCTATATGTTCCTGGTGTCCCTCGCCATCACCTCCGTGTACATCTTCGCCTGCATCGTTATACACATCACGCTCCGTTAGTAGTTGTAGTGGCGCCACCTACAGCGTTAGTAGCGCCACCTATATAGTATCACGCTCCGTTAGTAGTGGTGGTGGTGCCACCTATATAGCATTAGTAGCGCCACCCAGGGTTGATTTACTATTTTCAAATGGTTTTTTCGTCGGTTTTTTAGGTTATTTCGATTACTAATATTAATTTATATTTAAAAATATGAGTTATAATTGCCTACATTATATGTTATATCAGGGGAGTACACTTATATGCCTACGATACAATGATTATGTGATTAGCAATTTAATTACTCCACCATTAAGCTGAATATTCAAATTATGAATTGTTTATATATTGAAATGTAAAAATAGATTGATTTATATTAGTACATTATTACAATTATATATTTTTTAATAACAAATTAATTATTATAATATTATGTAAATGTTATATATATATGAATCAAAAATATAATTTCAAATGTAATCAAATAATATGATTATATTTGATATTATATTTCTATTTTTGGGTGGAGTAAAGAGGTAATTTTTGTAATAAATATATTATTTTTATTAGATAATATTATATGAAAATCACAACATTTTATTTAATGATAAAATGATATGTGACATGATACATAAAAGTAACTATAAGTTCCATAAATAAGAATAAAGTCATGAAAAATTATAAATATTGATAGTAATTAAAAATTTAACAATTATATTAAAAATATTACAATTTAGTTTGTTTTTTTTTTGTTATGATACAATTATAATGTACTTTTATTTATTGAAAATACTTACCAAAAAATCGAAAAAACTATCAACCCTGGCACCACCTACATCATTAGTAACACCGTCTTTAGTATTAGTAGCGCCACCTACAGCGCATCAAGCTCGGTTAGTAGCGCCACCTATATAATAATAATCATAATCATTTATAGGAACATTTTTTGTATTCGATGAAATAATCTAGAGTATGAACGTTTTAGTAATAATTCTTTACGATAACCAGTACGCTGAATAGAATAGAACTGAATAAACAATATCAACTCATTTTATTTTCATAGATAGATAAATAGAGCGATGATTTATGTAACACGAATATAACACAAATATAACAAAGATAATTCTAAGTTATGTTTTAGAATCTAATAAATAAATAAGATATAAATAATACATAATACATAAATAAGCAATGAAATAATATATATATATATATATATATATATATATATAGAAAATAATAGCTATGTTAAATTAATAAACGTGAACAAAACTAATGAATATATAAATAATATGTATGTGTGTGTATTATTATTGTACGTTTTCTATTTAACTCCATCCACTAATCGGTATCATAACAGATCTTCTCTGAACCCTCAGGAACCCTCTCTGAACCACGTAAACATTACGTTACTAGATGATGTACGCCTACATAAATTTAATGTTCATGCTTTATAGTCATTCATTAGTTTATATAACCACCGTATATATATGTAATATATATATATATAACTCAATAATATGTAAATAATTGCGAAAACAGTAAATATATATATATATATACATATATATAAGTAAATTTAAAATATAATTTACACGCAATTAATAATAAATATAATAAACAGAATTTGTTTTACATTGGCGTCAAAATGAATACAATAATCACCGTTTCTATACAAGCGATACACACACTATACACACTGCTCCCCCTGTTCGCTAATTCTCATTATGTTACCCCGCAGTCATGAAAACCAGCAACTTCATCGACACCGTAAAGACTACGCCGCTCAGATATCCTTTTGTGTGACCTTTAACCCCTGAAACGGAATAGTAATAACTGTAACTGTTGAGAATATTTATCTTATTTAATAGATGCCGTATATCATTATTATAAGAACCTTATATATATATATTTATTTAAATCAGTGATGTTGCGTTTCATTATATTAATAAGCGCGCCGAATTAAATAATAAAATCGAATATCGACACTAAATACTAAATA
>OZ025245.1:20226143-20263643 GCA_964019155.1 Osedax fenrisi | reverse complement strand
TGCGGTCACATCGTCATTCGTACAGCCAATCGTAATGCTGCGCATATTTAGAACACATCCCATTACAAAGTGTATCCGTATTCAAATTTAGCTGTGCTATGAACGCTATTCTTATTAAAGCGATGTTATTCTACCTCATACACTACGTGTGTAATAGTGTATTATGTTTTATTAATGCGTATATTAATTGTGTGATAAATTTATAAATTAATTTTATGAATTTTACTAAATTTAAATTTCGAATTATATTTTATGATTTATGATTAATTTTAATTTAATTACTAAATTTAACTTTCTAATCATATTTCATAACCACTACTAACGCGCGTTCTAACACGCTAGAGAGCATTTCTCAACTCATTCGTAATCCGGTTCTGTTTCCCTTCTCTAGTTTGATTGACAGACGAGGCTTCGTCGAGGAACACACGCTGCCGACCGTCGTTACGCAACAATCTCCGTTTGTATTCCGTCGCACGACGCCGCACCTAGTTCCATTAAGTGTGTGATCCGCACATCTCGTTCATAATATAATAGTAATAATAATGATAATAATAATAGTAATAATAATTGTAATAATAATGATAATAATAATGATAATAATAATGATAATAATAATGATAATAATAATAATACTGATTATTTACTGACATAGAAAATTGACAGAAAATAGTAAAGTGTAATTAATAATTGATTAAGTCACACCGTAAAATTGCGAAATAAAATAATTTTCTTTTTTTTTAAATTGTATCTTTAAAATGGTGCATAAATTAAGGTACTTTTATGTGGAATAGAACTTTTAAAATGCCAATATAACTGGAAATAAATGATGTGTCGTCTATATTTTAATATATATGTAATACATATTATGTGTATATATTTTATACTATTTTATTTTATTATGTGTATCCATAATATATATTTTAGTTTTTATAAATATAATTTTGTATATTTGAAATGTTTTTATTTGAAAATATGGAGAACATATATATATATTATTATTATTATTATTAAATTTTATTTAAACACTTTTTAAACGGAAAAGAAACGTTAACAAAGGTGTATATATATATATATATATATGATCAATAAAATTGTTATCAATTATTTAAACAGGATATTATCGAAATAATATTCATACTATGCGTATTGGGCAAACAATATAGTATAAAGTTAACTAAGTAATGAACACTTTTATTTAAATTCTTTATTATATAATCAAATATTGTGTAACATTCTTTCGTACATTTTTTTCAATGATATTAATTAATTTTTATTTAAAAAAAAAATTGTATACGTTTTTTTCTAAATATGCGCACGCATAACTTGTAATTAAAAATGTACATTTTATTATATATATATATATATATATATATATATATGACAATACTATTGTCCTAGAGAATTAGTAGCAATTTAAATTTTGTAAATCCGTCCAGCCATTTTCTTAAACATAGAACGCATATAAATAAATAATTAAATTAACTTTCTTTTATACGTATAGATGTGATTTGTGCGTGTTTTACACGTAACGAATACATGTGTATCGCGCGCCACCCTTTATTTAAAATTAAACTAATTCACACTCTTAGAATACAGTTAAAATATAGTAAATATATACCACGAGCTCTAGCATTATGTGTAGGAGAACACAACTTTAGATTGGCTATATTTACATTACATTTATAACAAAAACTTTTCTACAATCTTTTAATAATTTGTTTTCCTTAATTATTTTAAATTTCGGTGAATTAATTTTATTTGAAAATTTACAAGCCCCGTCAATATACACGCACAACTATTTGTTTATATACATATATTTATATTTAATATACACATTTCCATTAGCTAGACTTAATGGGATATCGCAGCGTTAAAATGTAATTGGTATTTATGAATTTGGAGATAAAAATAAACAAAATATTATTATATAATTTTATTTTATGTTATTTAAAAAAAAAAAACTATCTTTAAAAACATTCTAGAAATACCATAAATATCATATTTTATGAAATCTCATTTTAAAAATAATGTTATTGTATTAATTATATATATTAAATTTATAATTGTTATATATATATATATATATATGTATATATTTATTCTATAAACTATATACATTTAATACATCTATTATATATATATAAAGTTGTATAAATATACATGTAAAATCTCTTATAAATATTAAATATTAAATATTAAAATCTCTTATAAAACATTAATGATATAAAATAAAATATTATTTTATCATATTGATTTTTTACAAATATATCTTCTGGTGCATTTTATAGAAAATTTGTTTACATTATCCATATATTTTTACAAAAAACTATTACAAAAAATTATTATTAAATAAGTATGTTTGATATATATCAAAAACATATATATCAGTAACATTATACAGTCATATTTACATCAATATCATTTATAAAGGATATCTTATATCTATAGAAATATCTTTAAATAATTAATCTACATTGGATGTATATTTTTATATATACGAAATATACTATATAATATATATATATATATATATATATATATATATATATATATATATATATATATATATGGTATATTATTGAAATGAGATAATGTTACTGTATAATATATCCTTTATGTGATACACAAATATCTCTGTTCATCGAGTAGTTTATTTAATCGTATAGGCTGAATAGATATTGGGTATACTTTTGTATCTATTTACGTGTAATCGCGAATGATACGCGCTAATGTTAAATAATAATAATTGTAAGTATACAAATTATAATTAATATAATTAATAATCATAATTTTACCCGTTAAATTAGTATATTAGAAAGGAATGTGTTGGACATAATTAGCGTATTACACTGTACTTAATACACTACTTAGTACATTGTACTTAATACACTACTTAATACACTACTTTTTAATTGGCTGGATATATTATATCGTATTAGACATGCCTCGTTGTGCGTAGACCATCGATGTAGTGAGAAAGTGGACCTGTGCAATTGAATGTAGTGTATGGCACTTTGCGATAGAGGCGCTGCAGTCTTAACCTACTACTACTACTACTACTACTACTACTAGGGGAATTATGTCTGATACGGGCCACTTTTTATGGTATCAAATAACTTTTTTATTTATGATTATAAATTAATGAAATTTTATCACGATTTAGATATTATAAACGTCAATAACATTACAATTTCAAGTTTTGTAAAAATGTTATTTATCGTCGAAAATGTGCCCGGCCCGTATTGCAAACAATGTTTGTAATACGGGCCAGGTGGTTTTAATACGGGCCGGGTGAAACATCCAATAGATGGCGAAAGTAGTTATAATTTTTCAACCAATCAAATGAATTGTTATATTGATGATACAATTTTCACGCTATAAGAATACTTATCACGCATACTTCAATTTATTTCAGTGATTTAAACTAATTTACACCATAGTGAACTACGGCAACCTACTAATGTAACATACGTATCTAGTAGATACTATCTACGTTATTTCTATATATATATATAGGAATAAACTAAATAATAGATTACATAATTTGATTTAAATAAGTGGTAGTAGTAGTAGTAGTAGTAGTAGTAGTAGTAGTAGTAGTAGTAGTAGTAGTGGTAGTGGTAGTGGTAGTGGTAGTGGTAGTGGTAGTGGTAGTGGTAGTGGTAGTGGTAGTGGTAGTGGTAGTGGTAGTGGTAGTGGTAGTAGTAGTGGTAGTGGTAGTGGTAGTGGTAGTGGTAGTGGTAGTGGTAGTGGTAGTGGTAGTAGTAGTAGTAGTAGTAGTAGTAGTAATTATCAAAATATGATAATTAATATATTTGTTAATATATTTAATACGTAAATATAATTATTAAATGATATCATTATCGATTACTACTATTGATTATTATCAATATACTATAATGGAATACTTAATAGACATGTGATTACATATATAATATATCTACACCTACGATGGTATTACAGTGTATAAGTATTGGGTGAACATATGTTACATTAATAAAATTATATTTATAATAAATAAATTAATATGCATATCAATGTAATGCTAAAATATACGATACATGTAAAATATATTTATAACACAAATATCGATTTCTATATAAATAAAACTGTAAAATCTATAGATTTATATATCATTATAATGAATCAAAAAGTATTGCATAATAAGATATTGAATTGTATGGCGAATTTTAATTGTATTATTGATTTAATTTCTTTTTAAATTGTAGCCTTTAGAATAGTAAATATAAAATAAAACTGTTTATTGAACTATGTGTTATAATGTGTGTCTGTATATTTAACGGCGTTGGGTATAAATTAGAATATATAATATATAAATTAATAATTTACAATGAATTATTTATGTCTATATATATTGTATAGTATGCAGGATCTAGAGAAATTAACAATATTAAAATATAATTTAAAAATATAAACTTTAATAATTAATTATATATATATGTTGTATTAGTGAATAGATTTGAAAAATGTTGTATACAATATAAAATAAATATTAAGTGAAAATGTCAATAAATATAACAATGATTTATATGAATAAACAAAAATGTTGTTAACAAAATGTGCAATATATAAATATTATAATGTAGCTACATTAAGTTTGATATAATAAATAAAATAGAAATAACAATGAAGTTAACAGTAAAAGTTAACAAAAAGTTAACAATAAAATGCATTAAATAAATTCTATAGAATATCAATAGAGTGTAACTTTAATTGTTCTATATAATGTATACTATGCTGAATAATGTAAACATGCATACGCATGTGTTTCTAGAGACTGTTACATTTGATAATTATTGTCTATCAACTGACTTAGGAAATTAATGCAACAGTGAAAATATACACAACCTATATGTAGAATAATATTATATAAAATCATATAATAATGAATGGAAATTAGGAATGAGATAACATTCATTATTTATTGACAAATATGTATATAATTAATATAAATTATGTATTATAAATAATATCATATAATCATAAGCATATACTTGTATACATAAACTATTTACCAATCATATGGTTTATAATATTAATACCATAGAAATAATAATATATTTTATACATTATATAACAATTGTTAGTAACACATTAATAAGTCGAATTACTGATCAGAAATTCATATTATAATTACTTCAAATGAAATACATTGTAACATCTATGGATTTACATATACGACTTTCTTTCATAATTATAAACAAACAATGCACATAAATATAATTACTGCCTCGCTAGATATATATTAGATGCCATCTCGATGAGCTAACAATAGTTTCCGATCTCACTAATTTTAGATAATATTTATTCCATTATATTAAAATTTACATTATGCTTTAATGCATATTATATTATATAAATTATATTTCAATATAATATTTATTATCGATTATAGTCGATAATTATAGATATCTATAGATACCAATTATGATTTTATTATTTAATATTAAAATTGATACACTGATATAATTACAAATAATATCACATTTGCTAAAGTTATATCTATATATATATTCGTCTAAACATACTTTAATTAGGTGGTGCGCGGCGGGCTCGTACGCCGAGGCCGCAGGCCGAGCCGTCCCCACCTCGACGTTAACGGATAGGAAAATAATTTTTTTAAATTGAGGTGTGATTTTTTTTCAAAATTTTTCAAAATCTCTTGCCCATAAAAGTTTTTTTCCGTCAAAAATCTCAACAAAGTGTATACTTAAATTCAAATAATGCTCGATTTGAAAAAATTGTTTGCCAATGTATATATATGAGGTTAGCTACCCGAAATATATTTAGGAATACATTGTATGCGCACACTCATTTTCATCTACGGGCAATATTTCTGGTAGTATTTTGGGTTTTTATCGTTAAAATTTAATATTTAATATTTTATATAAATTAAAATAAATAAAATTCGCCATAAGGAAAACGTAAGGAAAACGTCGGGAGATAAAGTGGGGCAGCGGGGGTAACATGAATGATTTACTTTTTTGAATATGTATTCGCGCGATACCAATAATCGTTAAATAGTGTCATTTTTTGATCGATTTACGTAATCGAAAAATTTAAATTCGACGCAAATTTTTAATAACAAACATTATCATGGAGAATTTTATCGTAAATAATTTCGTAAAAATGAGTTTCTTTAATTTCGAATACATTACGTAGATTTACGAAATGGTATTTCCGGTTTGAATATCGAAATAACAATTGGTAAATCGGAATTTATTTACCCGTATTATTGAGGTGAAATTCAAGAACGAGTAAAATCGAGTTAATATTTTTTACGTTACGAGTTTATATTAATTATTTCCTATCTACGCCATGTAAACATAAATTATTAAACATAGGTGATGTAAAAAATCAAAATCTACAATAATTATTCGATTTCAATAATTTTAACTTTATTAAATAGTTAATTAAAATAGAATATACTTTGATAAATTGTGACTTCTTATGTTTAATATTCTTCGAGCTACGGCCGAAAAAGTGAAAAATACATGATTTTATAATAGTCTATTTGACCGACTTCCGGTAAATTTGTCGTATAAATTATGAATTCATCAGATTAGGAGTACGAAAATACGTGTAATAAAATCAGAAAAATCATGAAAATATGAATAATAGGGTTTCCATCTCTGTTTTAATATTTCGCCAAATGTCATCATATATATCAAAGATCAAAGATATCAAAGGTCAAAGAAAAAAATATAGATTTATAAAAAATATTTTTTCTAAAATATATTCTATAATTATATATGTATTAAATACTGAATGAGTCTATATAAATATATATATATATATATATATATATATATATATATATTGATATTTTTAGTTATATTTATTGTCACTTTTGTGTTTAGGTTGGGTTAAGTTTTAATATTGGTAGATTTTTTTTAGCTGCATTACTTCCCGTGTGAGCCTATAAATCATATTCATTTATATTGTTATTTTCACAGTTGTGGTTAGGTTGGGTTAAGTTTTTATTTGTGTAGGTTTTTTTAGATGCATTACTTCCCGAGTTAGCCTATAAAAGTATATTTTCACAGTTGTGGTTAGGTTGGGTTAAGTTTTAATTTGTGTAGGTTTTTTTAGCTGCATTACTTCCCGAGTGAGCCTATAAAAGCATATTAATTTATATTGGTATTTTCACAGTTGAGGTTAAGTTGGTTTAAGTTTTAATTTGTGTAGGTTTTTTTAGATGCATTACTTCCCGAGTTAGCCTATAAAAGTATATTTTCTCTGTTGTGGTTAGGTTGGGTTAAGTTTTAATTTGTGTAGGTTTTTTTAGCTGCATTACTTCCCGAGTGAGCCTATAAATCATATTCATTTATATTGTTATTTTCACAGTTGTGGTTAGGTTGGGTTAATTTTTAATTTTTGTAGGTTTTTTTAGCTGCATTGCTTCCCGATAGGCATATGAAAGTATATTTCACTGTTGTGGTTAGGTTGGGTTAAGTTTTAATTTGTGTAGGTTTTTTTTAGCTGCATTACTTACCGATTAGGCTTATACAAGGATATTTTCACAGTTGTTGTTAGGTTGGGTTAAGTTTTAATTTGTGTAGGTTTTTTTAGATGCATTACTTCCCGAGTTAGCCTATACAATTATATTTTCACTGTTGTGGTTAGGTTGGGTTAGGTTTTAATTTGTGTAGATTTTTTTAGCTGCATTACTTCCCGAATGAGCCTATAAAATCATATTTATATATATTGTTATTTTAACAGTTGTGGTTAGGTTGGGTTAAGTTTTAATTGTTGAAGGTTTTTTTTAGCTGCATTACTTCCAGAGTGAGCCCTATAAAAGCATATTTATTTATATTGTTATTTTCACAGTTGTGGTTAGGTTGGGTTAAGTTATAATTTGTGTAGGTTTTTTTTAGATGCATTACTTCCCGAGTGAACCTATAAAAGTATATTTTCACAGTTGTGGTTAGGTTGGGTTACATACTTTTACTCATTAGTAATAGTAAACCAAAGTAGTTAAAGTTTTGTTTTAATAAATACATTATGAAATTATCATTGTTTTTTTTTCATTAAAATAAAAAAAAGATAAATAACGGCCCACTGACTGCTAGAAAACATTATATAAAAATCTAAAAAAGACCCAGTAGTCTCAACTAACCCATTACACCCACACCTAAAATAGTCTCATTCACGGGCAACGCCGGCAACCCACCCTAGTATATATATATATATATATATATATATATATATATTAATATGAGTATGTATCTATGAGTATAAATATGTGGTTATATATAATACAATCGTATATAACGAGTACACTTATTCCCTCTCATATATTCAAATATATGTACAATATTATAAATGCATATATATTTAAACATATAATATGCATTTATATATCAATACATATTTATATTCATATATGAGTATATGCGTATATATAGTATATATATATATATATATATATATATATATATATATATATATATATATATATATATATGTGTATATATTAACATACATATGAGTATACGTAAATATGAATACATACGGTGTAATAATCATATACATTAGAATCACCTAATTGTAATTTCTATGATAATAATGTACACATTCATTATAACCACTCTCGTAATAGTTCGATCTATAAATAAACGCATGTATGAATCATACTTTCTTTATATCGATGGTATGAATATACGATATAAAGAAAATTCTTTATATCGATGGTATTAATACACGCACGATGTCGCACGCACTTATATTACATTTTATTTCAGTGATATAATATTGTAAAATAGTAACATAGAATCAAGCATTTTCATTAGTCATGTGGCCCGTATTACTAACATTAGGTGGCCCGTATTGCAAACATTTGATACACTTGTTAAATAACCCCCCACGCACTTAATATTGAATATAAAGTAGAATATATACATTTATATTCTTCGTATTCTATCTTTCCAATCGATATTTGAATTATTTAATTAATGTTATATTTATTAACGAAAATGGTGGATAAATAAATAATTATTTAGTACATTTTCATTTGAAAACTATTTTTTGATATAATGATCAATATTAGAAATATAAATGCAAATATTAAAAAAAAAAATACCCCTTATTAATAGAAATGTGATACTGAATACATCTTGTATATATTTTTTTTTGATTTGAACAATAGTTACTGAGATATCGCAGTGGCCCGTATTACACACTGGCCCGTATTAGACATAATTCCCCTACTACTACTACTACTACTACTAAATACCTACTACATTTTAATTATTATTATTTATGTATACATATATATTGATAATTACGATAAATTGTAATGTACTATCTATACTAAAAATGATATATAAAATATAACATATTAATTGTCCTCATAATTTTGATTGTGTATTTAAATTGAAGATATCATACCATTTTATTGATATTTATAATCCGAATCCATAGATATAGATAGAAGTCATTTCTAAAATCCTACTATTTTAAATTAAAATTTCTAATATTGACATATACAATATGACTAATATCCAATAAAAATCACTGATGCCATTTTGCCATTTTCGTACCTATCTTTTACATGCATTGCGCTCATCAAACGCTTATCCACTTTCTTTATATCGATGTTACATACTGACTAATTTTGTGATTCTGAGAATTTCTGACATTGCAAGTTCCTATTGAATTACAGCTAAATTAATCACAATTAACGGAAATATTAAAATCAATTATTATTAAAAATTCTTTACAATATTCATTTATATATTTCCAAATATCATTAGATCGTGTGATTTAAGAATTGTATTACTAATACATAATTCTTATTAAAACATATTTGATGAAAGTATTTCGTTGGTATATATTTGTATTATTTCTTAGTGTGCAAAATATGATAGGCCAGATTAATGTGCCAGGCTATATGTACGCATATTCACGCGAAGTTGAGAAATAAGCATATCTATAGAATGTGTTCTACATTTTATAGAATATCATTCATTATAAAGATAAATAATCAACTAATGCATAATTAAAGTACTATTTCTCATGTCGCTAATCATCATCACACTCCCGCGTTGTAGGCAAACTGAAATCAAAGATTCGAGCGTGAATAACATAGTCGTTAGTATACTTGTGTGCGCGCTTGTGTGTGTGCGCTTGTGTGTGTGTGTGTGTGCGCGCTTGTGTGTGTGTGTATGCGCGCTTGTGTGTGTGTGTATGCGCGCTTGTGTGTGTGTGTGTGTGTGCGCTTGTATATGTGTGTGTGTGCGCGCTTGTGTGTGTGTGTGTATGTGTGCGCTTGTGTGTGTGTGTGTGTGCGCGCTTGTGTGTGTGTGTATGCGCGCTTGTGTGTGTGTGTATGCGCGCTTGTGTGTGTGTGTGTGTGTGCGCTTGTATATGTGTGTGTGTGCGCGCTTGTGTGTGTGTGTGTATGTGTGCGCTTGTGTGTGTGTGTGTGTGTGCGCGCTTGTGTGTGTGTCAGTGTGTGTGTGTGTATATTGTTCATAACTCTGCATTTATCCAGTGAGTATATGTACACATGTACATTGTGTAATTGTATTGGTTTATTTAAACACTTAAACATATAAAAACATATCTCAAAAGTGTATAAACAATATACAGATATTCAGCAACACAGTTGCTATGGATGAGTATAAATATATATAATAATAAACATAACGAGAACAAGAAACGATCACGAACGATAATAAGATAATAATAGTCATAATTTAGATTTATATTCAGTGCTGCCTACGTAGTAACAATATGTTTAGGCTAGTTTTAAATGTGGAGTGGTTTTGGATATTACTTATATTGATTTGATGAGTGTGTGTGTGTGTGTGTGTGTGTGTGTGTGTGTGTGTGTATACGTAATGGTAGTAGTTATCATACCCCTATCTCCATCTGATGTTGCTCGTGGAATACTTTCTCGTAAGCATCTCTCTATCAAGCGGTACCTATTCCACTTATTATATAACTATCGCAGTTGTATCGTATACATATTTCACGTGCGCGTTCTGTTTATTGATTCGTAGCGTATAAGTAAAATAAATAGCATTCATTAGCGATGTATAATGACAGTAGTAATAATGCTCTGATGGTAAGCGCGTGTATAGTTTTCGCGTCGTAAAAGTGAGATATATCTATATAACGAATGAATACTATTTATCTTACGTTCGTTCTTAACTTTACCCGCTACAGACTCACTAAGGCCCCGTATCTTATCGTAGCGTTGTTCATATAGATATAGATATGTCTCGCTTCTACGACGCGAAACCTATACACTTAGCGTTAGAACATTATTACTACGGTTATTATACGTCACTAATGTAAAGCTTATCCACCACCACCACCGCCGATATTACCTCACATATTATTAACAATCTATCACACTCGCACATACATACACACACACCTATTCACATACAACCTCGCGCATTAACTCACATCTTACTCTCACACACAGGCGGTTGCAGAAACATCGTCTTCCATCGGTTAGCCCCTACCCCTCTCTCCCTTAGCCTCCCCTATTTCTCTCTCTTAGCACCCCATCGGTTAACCCCCCCCCCTCTCTCTATTAGCCCCCCATGTGTTGCCCCCCTCACTCCCTTTTAGCCCCCCATGGGTTAGCCCCCCCCCCTCTCTCCCTCTTAGCACCCCATGGGTTAACCCCCCCTCTCTCTCTCTTAGCCCCCCATGGGTTAACCCCGCCTCTCTCTACATCGGTTAGCACCTCCTCTCTCTCCCTTAGCCCCCCCTTAGCCCCTCTCTCTCGATGCCATCTCATCATCATTAACGTTACCTCGCCCCGAACCCCTCGTATCTGCATCTCTGTACTATGTATTAATGTACTATGTATTAATATGTGTATCTGTAATCTATAAGAACGTAAATATTTGCAATAGATATATATATATATATATATATATATATATATATATATATATATATATATATATAGATATATATATATATAGTTTACTGAGTGAAATACACACAAAATGACATGAAACAATAATTTTATAATAAATAATAAATGAAAAAAAAGAATGATAGTTTAAACCACATGCCACGATATATATATATATATATAGATAATATATAGATTTATTTGTAATGCTACTATATTATTGTGATGTATTTATACGGACGCTTCGTATGCATTATCATGGGCCGCACTAGTGATGTAAATGATGCCAAGCTTTTGATGACGAGCCGAGACTTTTGGTTTTTAATGCCGAGCCGAGACTTTCATTTTCGGAAATAAAACGAGCCCGAGCCGAGACTCTAACAAAACGAGCCCGAGCCGAGTTGAGACTTTAGGTAACTGAAACTGAGACTGCATCATGCTTTAGATTTGACTGGCATCATTTACATCATTAGGCCGCATATCACGAATCCGATATCGCCACACATGCAAATAGTTAGGTAAGGTTTCGCTTACGTTGAAACAAAATGTCAGCTACTGGTCGGCCAACTTTTCTTTGTTTAATAATAAAATTATGTTTAGAACACGAATTAGATCTATTAAAACCATTTTCGCATCGTTTTTCGGTACTGTATAATGAGTATAATCGTTTTAAAAGTTATAGATAACGTAACTCATCTGAATGATATTTAATTGTAATAACAAGATTTCAAATAATGTATGTCTGTAAAATTAATAAGTTTTCATTAAAGTTTTTAACTCAAATGTTACTGAATATCTTAATGTTTTTTTAATGAATGTCAATTCTTACCATATGAGACATACTTTTGAATTATGTAGTCATAACAATTATGTTTTTTATTACTTTTATATATAAATGTACTATTAAATATGTTATGAATTAAAGGTATTAATTACATATTTAATTTATATATTTTTTTTAAAATAGCGATTATACATTTTATTAATTTATTCTTTACGATTTTAACTTTTAAAGTGATATTGCAGCTATCAATAATAATTGTTGTAAGATTTTTCAATTTTAATTTTATTTATTGATTCGGATTATTACATTAATTATAATTATCATTGTCATTACATATTATGTGTAGATATCGAGTGTAAATGTATATAAGTACTCTAGAAGTAGTGTTTCATAGGAATATGTAATATATATGTATAATAATTTATATTTTATGAATTAATCATTTATTATATAATTTATGTTTAGTAAAAATATTCACAATAATTTTTAATAAATAATAATTATAATATGCTATTTTTCAAATTCATTTATCTCAGAATAATTATTTTCTTATATTTACTTACATTCTAAATGTAACATCCATTTCAATTATGATATAATATAATAATTGTTTTGTTTTTACATAAATATATATATATATCTATAATTCCAAAATATACATTGTGTAGTCAATTAGTAATTATATAATCATAATTATGTAAAAAAAATATTAATATATAATCTATAATTCCAAAATATACATTGTGTAGTCAATTAGTAATTATATAATCATAATTATGTAAAAAAAATATCTTTATTTTTAGATTTACATTACATATATTACATTATATTGAATTATATACCTAAATCTCCCTCGAGTGTATTGCTCTGTATAGTTTATATTATTATTATTAGATTATTAGATATAGGATTTCAGGATTTAGGATTTAGGACACCTGGTTTTTATAGAAACTAAAGCTTATCGAGACAATTACCCTTCATTCATATAGTTGACATTTGTTGACAGTATTGCAATTAGTGACAGTACAGTGTTACTACTATCCCCTATATATTACATGTTAAGGCGCATGCTTACTGCTAACTACGCGATATCCCCTTCAATTCTTCAAACGAAATATTGTTTTATCTCCTATAAACGATTTTATAATATTTATTTAGAATATTCGGATTCATCGAGAGCGTTTATTTAATTAATTATCACACATATTTTAGTATACTTTACGTATGCGCATGTAGTGAAACGGGAGAAATATTAATTTACCTTCTATTGAAACTTAAGTTTCGCTGCACTAAGTATTACAGTAATAGAGCTATAATCTATGTTAGTGTGCGTATAATTCATAACATATATAATAGTATGTTTATATATAAAAATAAAATATAATTGTTATAACTACATAATTCAAAATATGTCTCGTACGATAAGTGCTGAAAGAAACTCAGAAAAGTTCAAAAACAATTTAAAAACATATTTATTTACACTATAACTTTCTTATTATTTCATTATACATTATTGTTAACTTAATTGTTTAAACGATGTCTAAATAAAATTTCTTCTTCGTATTCTTCTACGATAAGAATTGACTTTCATTAAAAAACCATTAAGATATCTATTGACCCTGCTATGAGGGCAATCAGCGCTACCCTGATCACGCTACCCTGATCATGCTACCCTGATCATGCCTCACAACAACAAATACAGCCCGATATCTAAATCCGGTTGCTACAAAGTATTCGTTTTAAAACATAGATATCGGGCAAGTCGAAGATCATATATATTTGATAATAGGTAATTTATATGTATAAAATGAGGTGTTTTTCGTAGATATAATGGTGAAACCAGCTTTAATCCGCCTATAATAAATAATATTTCACGCGATGATTTAGTACATACACAATTAACATCTCCATTATCTTCACTGATAACATCCCCATTAGCTTCACTGATAACATCCCCATTATCTTCACTGATAACATCCCCTTTATCTTCACTGATAACATCCCCATTAGCTTCACTTATAACATCCCCATTATCTTCACTGATAACATCCCCACTATCTTCACTGATAACATCCCCACTATCTTCACTGATAACATCCCCATTAGCTTCACTGATAACATCCCCACTAGCTTCACTGATAACATCCCCTTTATCTTCACTGATAACATCCCCACTATCTTCACTGATAACATCCCCATTAGCTTCACTGATAACATCCCCATTAGCTTCACTGATAACATCCCCACTATCTTCACTGATAACATCCCCTTTATCTTCACTGATAACATCCCCACTATCTTCACTGATAACATCCCCTTTATCTTCACTGATAACATCCCCACTATCTTCACTGATAACATCCCCATTAGCTTCACTGATAACATCCCCACTATCTTCACTGATAACATCCCCATTAGCTTCACTGATAACATCCCCATTAGCTTCACTGATAACATCCCCACTATCTTCACTGATAACATCCCCATTAGCTTCACTGATAACATCCCCTTTATCTTCACTGATAACATCCCCACTATCTTCACTGATAACATCCCCATTAGCTTCACTGATAACATCCCCATTAGCTTCACTGATAACATCCCCACTATCTTCACTGATAACATCCCCTTTATCTTCACTGATAACATCCCCACTATCTTCACTGATAACATCCCCTTTATCTTCACTGATAACATCCCCACTATCTTCACTGATAACATCCCCATTAGCTTCACTGATAACATCCCCATTAGCTTCACTGATAACATCCCCACTATCTTCACTGATAACATCCCCACTATCTTCACTGATAACATCCCCTTTATCTTCACTGATAACATCCCCACTATCTTCACTGATAACATCCCCTTTATCTTCACTGATAACATCCCCACTATCTTCACTGATAACATCCCCATTAGCTTCACTGATAACATCCCCACTATCTTCACTGATAACATCCCCATTAGCTTCACTGATAACATCCCCACTATCTTCACTGATAACATCCCCACTATCTTCACTGATAACATCCCCATTAGCTTCACTGATAACATCCCCACTAGCTTCACTGATAACATCCCCACTATCTTCACTGATAACATCCCCATTAGCTTCACTGATAACATCCCCACTATCTTCACTGATAACATCCCCATTAGCTTCACTGATAACATCCCCACTATCTTCACTGATAACATCCCCACTATCTTCACTGATAACATCCCCATTAGCTTCACTGATAACATCCCCACTATCTTCACTGATAACATCCCCACTAGCTTCACTGATAACATCCCCATTAGCTTCACTGACTTTGATGCCTTCGTATCCGATACTTTATTTCAATGCGTTGCCCTTAAGATGCCGATATTAATACGCTGGTTTCCTCCTAGAGGGCTTCACGATAACATAGCATTAGCCCCGCTGTAATCACCCCCGTTAAGGGGGTTCACGGTCTAGATTTCAATGTAATTAGATGGATGTAATACGTAGATTTCAATGTAATTAGATGGATGTAATACGTAGATTTCAATGTAATTAGATAGGACATTTTGTTGTTGAAAATTCAAAATCTCGAGAAATAATTAAGATTTTCACGTACATTAAATTGCATAACATTAAGATATAGCGTTAATTGTTCTATAGAATTTTTAAATGATTAGAATATTAGTTTTAAAAATATCGCCATTTTAAAAAGTAAAAATGTATCCAAATAAAATATTTATTTTTTAAATTTAATTATCAATTATTTATCAACTCTATATCAAATCACAAATATCTAATCACTAACGTCGTTACGTTCACCATCACTAACGCACACACCCAATACACAGCCGACCGGACACTAGAAGTCGTCACGTTGGCGTAACGGGCTCTTAGCATCAATGCCACCACCTTGACCACTACCTCCTCGACCTCTACCACTACCACCCCGACCTCTACTACCTTGACCTCTAACTTAACTACTACTACTACCGCCGCTACAACGACTCCTGGAACGGTATTATCGAACCCAGCGATCATGAAAGGTCGCGCCTCATCCACCTCACTAAGGTGTGCGGTTTCGTAGCGCGGAAACATGGACGCGCGCGTGTAAGACTAACGCTGTATCTACGCAACGTTACTACTACCGTAACTGTAACTGTAACTACTATTGTAACTGTAATTGTAACTACCGTAATTGTAACTACTACTGTAACTGTAACTGTAACTACTATTGTAACTGTAATTGTAACTACTACTGTAACTGTAACTGTAACTACTATTGTAACTGTAATTGTAACTACTATTGTAACTGTAATTGTAACTACTACTGTAACTGTAACTTTAACTACTATTGTAACTGTAACAACTACTGTAATTGTAACTACTACTGTAACTCTAACTTTAACTACTATTGTAACTGTAACAACTACTGTAATTGTAACTACTACCATAATTGTAACTACTACTGTAATTGTAACTACTACCATAATTGTAACTACTACTGTAATTGTAACTACTACCATAATTGTAACTACTACTGTAATTGTAACTACTACCATAATTGTAACTACTACTGTAATTGTAACTAGTAGTTACTAACTACTACCGACTGTCCATCCGACTGTCTCGCTACACTCCACACCCCGCTACATCGGCCCCCCCCCCCCGACCCTGCGACAACACACAAACCACCGCGTGATTATTACCCAGAATTCATCAGTACCCGGCCGCCGCGACGACCTTCATTCGACCTTAACAAGGCTGCTAGTGATTCTCCTCAATTTAATATATTTATATCCATCAGTGCGCGAGTGTGTGCCCGTATAATTGCGTATATTATATAGATATTTATTTTAGGTTACTACCGAACTGCGAAATTCTATTTATATCTACTTCATCTACTTATCGATAGTGAATTATATAGATTGAAATTCGACTATTACGATTGATTGATTTATCGAATTATTATTTATTATATATATTTAATTTTAATAAAAAAAGATTTCCAATCTCCACCGTATATGATTAATAATACCGCGCACATATTCACAGTGTATATATAAATATGGATTCATAATTTATTGTATAATAAATATATAATAACATGTAGATATTTTGTATACGTCGTATAAATTAAATGGAAAGTAAATGAATAAAAACTATGCTATTATTCGTATTACATATTTAGCTATTCTGGTCATTTAAGTTAACCTTTGGTTATGTAAAATAGTGTTAAATAGTTACAATGAAATAAGACGTGTTTATATAATTAATAAATTAAACATATATCGACATAATTTATTAATATATAATCACCTGGTGCGTATTCTGTACGATCAGCTATGGTGTTGGTAATGTGTGTTCTGCAACCCTTTAACGAAGAACACGATCTGCGTTTATCTAATTTTAAATAATTCATGGTACGATGAATAAGCAGACATTTTTCATACATATATATAATGCATTTAAGAGCCGGCATTACACTAAAAGAGATTTCACACCAACTCGAACGCAATTATTAACTCTAATTATTAGAGGTTAAAGTTTAAGTTAATATTTAAAATAAAATAAATGCTTATCTGTAAAAGGGATTTCACACCAATTCAAACGCAATTATTAACTCTAAAAAAGTAGGTGTAAAACAAACTCTTTTAAAAAATATAGTTAAACTTTAACCTCTAATAATTCGAGTTAATAATTGTGTTCGAGTTGGTGTGAAATACCTTTAAGTAAAACATGCGCCATTTAGATGTAGTCTACTCGAATGCCTTGTTTCGTCCTATGTTGAGATCGCTTAAGAAATAACTTTAAACGCTTTAAACGCTTTAAATAACTTTAAACGCTTAAGAAATAACTTCCGTTTTTGTAATAGATAGATAGATAGATCAAACGTTTATTGAATTACTGGTTATATATAAAGAAAGTTATAATTATATATAAACATATAATTGTATAACATATATAAACAAAATATATAAATGCGATAACAGTAAGACAAAACGACACGATACAAAAAAACAAGAAATAAACGGAGAAGTAAAATAAAACATTGGATTATACGAGAGGCCGTTGAATATGCGGGTAACAAATATATCTATTACCGTTAGTCCCTTGCGATTGTCGTTCAATCACTTCATATTGATATAAATACTCATAAATAATGACAGAAATTTTAAAAATAAGATATTAAAAATGGAAAATATGTAATAATATTTTTTTGTTAAATAAAAATATTAATCCTATTTTAACTCGCCTCCACCCTTAAGATATAGGCAATTTAGATGTCTACTAGAATCCCAATAAATGTTGAGATTCTGTAAGAAATAACTTCCGTTTCTGTATTATGCGGGTAACAAATATATCTATTATCATTAGTCCCCTGCGATTGTCGTACGTCGAGTATAAGATAATCAAAGCGTAGACGTATGCATTTCAACTGAGAATATAATAAAACTGATTATTTTGCGGCCTATTTTTGAAACGTAATTATATCGATACGATGTCTGCGGGCGTATTACATTCGCATCAAATATGCTAACCCAGTATTAGGTATATTATTATTATCATTTTATTTGTTGACACCGTTTAAATCTAATATATATTAACGATAGTGTATACTCTCTACGTAGAGAGACATTATACCGATTAATAAAGTTCAGTCGACACTGAATAAATAAGTTTTTAGCTTAGCTTTAAAACGATTAGTAGTTATTACGCTGTGATCAAAGGGAAGCTCGTTCCGTTCATTCGGACTATTCATACACTCTGAAAACATTATAAAGATTCATCGAATGCAACAAAAGCTATAGGGTTTTAGAAATAACATAAATATGGAAGCAAAAGTATTAAGATATAAGCTTAGTTTTATTTGTATTTTAGGTGTACTAAATTATAAAAAAGTGTAGAATTATGTGAGTGATTATGATATAATATTTGTTTACAATTTAATAGATACTATGTATATCTATTACTATCACTAATTTGGTTAGTTCAATAAAAAGTAGATTAGTAAATATTTCACATCAATTTATTTTTACTGTGATATTTTTAATGCATAATTTAAATACTTTGTTATTTTTGAATGACATCAATAATTATATTTGCATTTAAAGATAAATAATGATATTTGCATATTTTAATAATAATATTTATTTGACAAATAATAAATACGAACATAACTCAATATAACTAAATCAATATATATTTAATTGGCTATGAATTAAATAAGGAACATTTGTTATTCAGTAATCACCGCATCGTGTGGCGGGCAGCGTTACAAATTATATGTTATATAATAGCTATTATATACTAGTATACATACACAAATATATATATATATTGTATTGATATTTGTGGGTTATTTTCATAGAGCTAAAGAGAAATTTCTCTTTAGCTCTATGGTTATTTTGTTTAATTTTTGACTACTTTTGGTTTGGTTTTGTTTAGCTGCATTACATTCAAAAGTGAGCCTATAAAAACTCATCCTTTTTAATCGCAATCCCTCATCGTATAAGTTTTATATGAATCTTAAACACACACACACACATGCACACACTTACACACTTGATTAAGTACGTAATTGTTAACTCCCTACTCGCGACAATGCTTACTGAATTACAAATGTGCATTATTCGATGCATAGTCGATAACTGTATATGGAAAATGTATACGTAGTATATATTATATGAAATATATAAATTAGTTGTTATAATATTTGTATAAGTATAAGCAGGGAGGTATAAGTAGGTACCTATACAACGATACGTGTATAATATTTAAATTTAACCACGGAAATCGTAATCAAAACAAACGGGGCCATATTCGATATTCTCCATGTTGTGTGAGCCGATGAAACTCTGTGTGACGTTTGTCTCATCTATGTACGTAGATGTGGCTCCGAAGTACTGGAACAGTCTTCCCGATGAATTACGTACCATGTCATCATTTATTACTTTAAATGTCGACTATATTCATATATTTTATCCATCGATATAAAGAAAGTCTTTCTTTATATCGATGATGTTATCATTATAATGTCTTCTTTTTAAATGTATTATTATTCGTGTATTTATTTATTTTATTATTCAACTTGAGGCATATAAACGTCCATCGTTTTCAACTGAGTCAATAAACCTTTCTATTATTATTATTATATTAATTTAATATTATATTTACTTCACGGCGGTGTTTACTGAGTTACAAATGTGCCGTATTCGATGCCGCTTGTTAAAAAGCATTAGTTAAGTTGTTACATACATATGTATGTCATACTTACTATATATAGTATACTATAGTCGAATCTTGTAAGTAACTAACAAGTATAATACGTATACGAAGAACACGTTTCGCAGGCCATTGTTATCGAAGCGAGGAAGAAATCGTAAAAGATGTTTCGTTGTGGACGCCGAACCACGGAACAACACAGATCTGACGACCCAGAAAAACCTACGTAAAACAGCTATGCGATGATACGGGACTGACGACTGAAGAACTAAAGACAGCAATGAAAGACAGGACGACGTAGACGAAGAAAATTGTTGAAAGTGCTCGGGAAAAAATCCCTATCCCGTTTATATATATAGTCGAATGCTTAAAGACTAATATACACAGTAGCCTATTACTCCTATGTAACTTGTAATGTCACTTCACCCAACCGAATAGAAAACAGGGCTATTTAATTATATCGTAGATATAATAATATAAAGGAATAATATATTAATGTCTGGTAAATAGAAACCAAATTTAGTGGCAAATAAAATTAATTTTAAAATCATATGTAAACATTTTAAATTTATATGTATTTATTAGAATAGAAAGATCAAATTTATGCATATATTTATTAATAATATAAATATTATTTAGAAATATGTGCATAGTAAAGATAGTAAACATTTAATAGGCATTATTGTTATAATACATTCATTTTTCATAATTATAATTCATAATAAATTTAAGGAATCAAATTTTACCACATTTGATCATATTTGTTTTAAATATAATTAAATACTAAAATTTAATAAGCTTTCCAATGTTACTAACATTTTTACAATAGAATCAATATATCATTCTTGTAGCTATTAGTTGATCATAATACAACATTTCCCAATTTATATACTCTATTTATACTTATGCACATAGTTATATAAATATATTATTATATATATATTTATACAAATATACATACAATTTATATAAATTGTGATGTATTCGAAAGTTTAATTTGAAAATAATTTTAAATTAATATTACAATATTTATAATATAATAATTATTGTAATTATTTAACATTATACGAATCTAAAAATAATTATTTTTTTTAATATCGATTATATATAGTAAATATTAAATGTAATAGACTAGTTTCTAGATTAAGTAATTGTAAGTAATTATAAATGTAAATTTAAATAAATTGTATGTAAATAATAAAGAAATTTATAAAGGTGACCAATTAAAAATATGTGTGCCTTCAATAAATCAATAGACCCTAAATACAATGTTGGTGAAAGTTCTCGCTCGACCGTGTATCTTGGGCTTTGCTATAGTTGGCAATACTTTGTAATTGTTAAACGAATTGCAATGCTGCTAGCATTCGACGACGATGAAAGAACTGCTGCGCATTGATCACTGGCTACACCACGTCCGTACCGCAGCTTGTTACAGAGCATGGTAGCTGTTCAAGTAGCGAGCATCGAGCTCGGCGACTTGTTACTCGAAAATAGAACTTTTCATAGATTTTAGGCGGCGACTTGTTACTGAGCTCGATGCTGTACTCGATGCTGTACTCGATACTGTACTCGATGCTGTACTTGATGCTAGCTGTGTGTACAATCTAATGTGTGTTATGCCGAACAAGCTCTACCTAGAAGGAAGGAAGTTACACAAAGTTTAACGTAGCGAGGTAGATCCTATAGCACGAGATTCGTAATCGAAACGTATGCAGATGTGACAGACGAGATATTCGGACACAGCCTGATACGATAGCTTTATGGCTGATGTACATATATAGTATGTGTATGTGTATATATAGGCAGACCACATTGCACTTGGCTAGACAATATAACAAAATATCTCTTTAACGATATTATGAATCTCCGACTAGATGCTAGAGACAGAGCGGGATGGAGAATAGCTACCATGGATGTCGCCAGGGCTCGGTTTCGACTCGACGGCACAAGGTAAGGTAACAAGGTATATATTATTAATATTATCAGATTTAGGTATAAGTAATTTTAGAAGCGTTGCAATCACCTACATAATTATAGAGCATCGCTGCTTGTACAGACAATTAATGTTGTATATGTATATATTGTGTGTGTGTGTGTTTGTGTGTAAGTTGTACATTTCCACGCTTAATTCATCTAGCGTGTCTCACTAAAAACACGAATAAATAACGAACGCGCCTAGCGTAATATTTAATAATGTTTTATTAAAAACTGCCAACAAAAGCATAACAACAGTCGAAGTTAAGGGGGGGTGTGGGGGTGGGGGCGTGGTCAGTAGGCTACCGTAGTGCCCAGACCATCGGTCATCCACTGGTCTCGTGTAACTGGGATAGGCCTCGAGTATGAATACACATACAAGCGTATATTTATATGAAAATATGTGTATATATATATATGTATATATATAGTTAAGTGTAGTTCGTAATCAGATATTTGTGGCGTACGCGAATGTATATATATATTATTCGTTATACATATAGTATGAACTAGCATATTCTATACGTATTTATAGATATATATACCAGGGTACGCGTGTACTTATATGTAGTAGTCTTATATGTACAAAATTGGCGACGATTATAAAAAAAATTCTACTAAAAATAATTCTATTCGTGTGGTGGGGGGCGTGTGTGGGGTGGGGTGGGGTAACTAAGAAAATAAGGATATACGATGTAATATATAGTAATGATGATGATGTAATAAATGAAACGATAAGTTGATGTGTTGGCTGGTAACGTTCGACAACCGTAGTAATAAAAATAATGAATAACAAAGGTGCTTTCGTAGTAGTAGTCAGGTAGTAGTAGTAGTAGTCGGGTAGTAGTAGTAGTCGGGTAGTAGTAGTAGTAGTCAGGTAGTAGTAGTAGTAGTAGTAGTAGTAGTAGTAGTTGTAGTAGTAGTAGTAGTAGTAGTAATAGTAATAGTAGTAGTAGTAGTAGTAGTAGTAGTAGTAGCAGTAGAGTAGTAGTAATAGTAGCAGTAGCAGTAGTAGTAACAGAAGTAGTAGTAGTAGTAGTAGTAGTAGTCAGGTAGTAGTAGTAGTAGTAGCAGTAGCAGTAGTAGCAGTAGTAGTAACATATAAAATATATACATGTACGGTTTATGCAGTATTATACACTGTGTGTGTATGCGCGCGCCTGCACACATGCGTGCGTGCGTGATTATAATAATGATAATAATGATGATGATGATGATGATGATGATGATGATGATGATAAACTATATAAATATATACGCACGTGTAGATGCGCGTGCGTATATCGTTATAACCCGTAGAAATGTGATTAATATGATGAATATGTGATGTAGTAGTAATAATAATAATAATTGTAGTTAATAAAATATATAAAGGGGGGCGAGCGTGTTATTTGTGAAACGAGTGCGGGGCGGGGGGAGAGGAAGAAGGGGCGCGCGCGCGTAGAGAATAGGCGTATATTAGCAACACTATAGGCACTTGTAAGCGGGGTGGGGACTAAACGGGGCGGTGATGAAATAAATGCGCGGGGGTGGGGGCGTTATGGCTAACCGACGTGACGGTGAAGACAACAAAGACAACGAGAGAATAAGCTTAGGTAGGCTTTAGGTAGCTGATCGAGGGCTTGGATAACAATGAATGAATTAAACGAGTAATGACGGTGTAAGCGTAAAACGGTGATGGCTGGTGACCCCTGGTGGTGGCGGCGGCGGCGGTGTGAACTCAAGCGTGACCGCGTAAACAATTCCGGCAGGGGTGGCGGAGCGTAGAATAAAAATAGGATAACAATGATATAGGGGAGCTAACGAGATGCGGGGTGGGGGTTGTAAGCGAATTTACAGCTGTAGGCTCGAAGAGTTTCATTAAATTTAGAAATACATCGGCGGGGGGGGGCGGCGGCCTAATCGGTGGTCAGAGGCGTGGCTTAGCGAGACACGCCTATAGAGCTAGGGCTCCGTTGATGAGTGCCGACGTGGTGACCGCGGTCGGGGTAGGGTACGGGGCGTTGCCGCTAAAGTCGAGCGTTCCTTCGAGAGTCAACTCCTGAGAGATGATCGAGTCCATGTCGCAGTCGAGTTCGGCGGCTCCGTTGGCGGTGTAGTCGACGTCGAGGTCGACGGGTATCAAGAGTTGAGAGGTCGGCGGTGGCGTGGTTGTTTCGGTCATGTGACCACCGACGGCTAGCCGAGCGGCGCGGTACTGTTGTTGTAGACTGATGGCGGCGGCGGTGGTAGTGGTGCCCTCTAGCGACGTGTGTTGTTGTTGTTGTTGTTGTTGACAACGGGCGGCCGCTTGCTGCATGAGCAGGTGTTGTTGTTGTTGTTGTTGCTGCTGCTGCTGTTGTTGTTGTTTGGTGGCGAGCGCTCGTCGCAGGAAGGCGCTGTTCACGTCGCCGTTGGTGAGGATATCTCCGTTCTGATTGGTCAACGATCTGTAACCGAGCGGATGGGGGTGTTAATAGTGATCGCTACTACTAGTGATCGGAGTATTTGTCGTTATCTCGAGATAATCGAATATCAAAATTTACCATTTCGAGATAAACAAATACTTTATATAAATAAAAATAAAAACCGATATTTTTAATCATAGTTATATTTAATAATAGGTTAATATCGAATAAATATAGCGAGATACCACGCGCTATACTTGACATATAATACGCAGTGTGCATTGCGCACCGTTCTCAATTCATATAAAACGCTCCATTGGAGAACGTGCTACCTGGTATTCCTTAATAGTAATAATAATATAATATATCGTTTATTAATAATAATACCGAGTCATCGCAAATTACGTTTACCCCATATTAACCGTATTCATATATAATTTATTACAAATTATAACATTACTTTATTAATAGACTATTCATTGAATACTATTCAATGAATAGTATTCATTGAATAGTATTCATAAATGCATAATACACTCATACATAAGCATTATAATTATATTATATAAAGTATATTTATTTTAGAGTATTTTTAAGTTATAAATTAAAATTATAAATTATATTTATAAATATGATTAAATCAACGTTAAACACAATATTAATTAGAACTATAATTCATTTTTATTTATTTAATGTATAATTATTAGTGTTGGGAATTTTTTAAAATGTTACTGTATTGGTATCGAATCGTTCAAAAAAAATAGGATGTTTCGGTATCTTATCGGTTCAAAATTTAAAGTAATTGTATTTGTATTTATTTGTATATATACAGTAATACGTATCTGTATCAGATCATTTTTCAATTTAAATTTATTGTATCGTATCAGTATAGTTTCGATTAAATTTGTATCATAAAAAATGTCATGTTTTTGTGTGAAAGTGTATGTGTTAATTATATAAATTTAAGTGTATATATTTTTATATTTTAAGTTATATGAAAATTTATATTTTAAAACTTCAAATTTGTATAGTATCAGTTCAATAAGATCACTATATGTTATTTTATGTAAAAAAATGATAAACAACATATTTATTATTTTTAGATACAAATATTAGTATTAGGCTTTCCTTATAAAGTCTGTTTCTTTTTATTAAAATATACCAAGCAATAATATATATAATATATGCTACACTATTTTCTGATATAACATTCTTTTCTTAGATAAATTTAGTAAATTTGACTTCATATTTAGATACGCATAGATTAAATATGTCATTTTTGTTTTAAGACTAAGAGATATAATTTTTTGTTCTAGAGAATGAGGGTGAAGTAATGTGGTGCTTTCTTTACTATAGAATGTACTTCATAGTTATTATTTGATTTCTGCAAATGATGTAAAAATAAATGTCAGAGGAAGATTAATATAAATTGAATTTTAAACATATATACCAATTTAACAGTACTGCTACTTAGCACTCTCAATAATATTATATTTCCCCCATCGTATAATATTAAGAATGCCTGTTAGTTATGATGTCGAATGGTATGCGTTTCTATAAATGATTTCAAATTTACTAAATGTAACTATGATAAGAATGATATCTCAGTAAATAGTGTAGCATATATTAATAAAAATGATGAGAAATTATTATAAATTTATGAAACGTGTACATATTATCAAAGAGATCCTTATTATATGTTAAAAAAGTATTATTCGTCTTTATTAATATATATTATCAAATAATTATAGAAAATGAGATAATAAAAAATGTATATAAACTTGCTAACTTTAATATTATTATTAATATATTTAGTATTAAATATAATTTAAATAAAATATTATTATTAATATATTTAGTATTAAATATAATTTAAATAAAATATTATTATTAATATATTTAGTATTAAATATAATTTAAATAAATTATTATGTAGTTATTATTTTATATTTAATAATAAAATTATTTATAAATAAATGAAAAATAACATTTGGATAAGAATTTTATTAATATAATATCACAAATATGAAAGTATTTTTTTATACAATTTTAGAAAATTATAAATATTATTTGTATATTGTTAATAAAAATGGAATTTTAAGATTATAAATATTATACATTTTATAATACATTATATTATATATGAAATTAATATATGATATATTCATATATAATTTATATATCAATTTCATAAATATAATATAACAATATATAATTTTTAATACCATTTATTAAAAGTTTTAATTTAAAACGTATTATAAATTATATAAATTTAATTTTTGTTTAAATTTGTAATGTCAAACTATCTTAAAATCATAAAATAAAACATATAATACGAGTAATTAAGGATGCATAACATAATTCAGTATATATAGTTATAAATTTAAGTATCTAAAATTGTACTTAAATAGACTTAACAATACGAACAATTTAAATTTTAAATAGATATTGACAATATTTACCAAAGATTATAGGCTAAAGAAACTATAGACGCTATAATATGATTGTATAAATATTCATAAAATGTTTAAATATAAATTACATTAGTTCGAAATCGTAACTGTACAGTTAGGGTTCAAAGTTCAAGTTTAATTGCCAACACTAATCATTATTATAATAATAGTATAGTAATCTTAAATATTATTTAGAAGTGATCTTATATAATTGTGTATAAATAAATGATCGGCTCTCGTTAAAACCATGGATGCCTTAACATGGGAGCGGCTTCGAAGGGACATTAGAGCCATATATGGTTATAAGTGAAAACTTCATCTAAGTTCCTGGATGGGATGAAAGGACTCCACCAAATAAAAATAACAAATAATAATAATATAGTGGTTCACGAAAAATTATTAATTTAAAAATAAATATTTAAATATTTAAATTACGATCGATATCGATAAATTCGTACAATTTAATTCAACGCAGTATTTCTGTATACGATAACATATTAAAATGACAATATTACGATCGCATTTTTTAAATTAGTAATAACAATATTAATAATATTTATTAACTGAACGATTAAATGCTTTACTCTATAATATATTAATATAATTTAATATTGAAATTTTAATATAATTTCAATGAATGTTTACAATTAAATGAATTTCAAAGATTATTAATAATAGTCGGGTACCTGACTTTTCAATAAAATTTGCTACCCTGTCTCATAAAATAGTAAAATTTGATATTTGAACCTGAACTTTGATCACTAGTTGCTACTATAGTAGTACATTAATGAGAGTCTACGCTGTGCTTTCAAATAGAGTAGTTTCAATATTGAAATATAGTTTTCAGCGAGAAATTTTAAATTAATCAACGCATATCTTAAATACTTAATATTTATGATTTATAAAAGGGGTTTCACACCAACTCGAACGCAATTATTAACTCGAATTATTAGAGGTTAAAGTTTAACTATATTTTTTAAAAGAGGTTTTACTCCTACTTTTTTAGAGTTAATAATTGCGTTTGAGTTGGTGTGAAACCCCTTTTACAGATAAGCATTTATTTTATTTTAAATATTGGATTAAAATATTAAAGTTAAACTTTAACCTCTAATTATTAGAGTTAATAATTGCGTTCGAGTTGGTGTGAAACCCCTTTAATATACAATAATAGGCTGATAGAATAATAACGTTAAGTCATAGAAGATGTAGAAGATCAAATGTGTATATTTATTTATAAATTTTATTGTTGAAAATATTTACATATTAAAATTATATAAAATTGATATGCGAGATAGCTCCTAGTGGTGACAGTTAATACTTGACCCGGTATTAATACCAACACCTGACACCAGGGGTGTGATATTTAAAATGTCGAATCATTTTTCAATGGCTTGTATAATCTAATGTTTTATTTTACTTGTCCGTTTATTTTTTTTATATCGTGTCGTTTTGTCTTACTGTTATTAAAGATTTTGCGAAGAAAAGATGGTTCACAATTGCATATTTAAGCTATGTAATTATTTTAATATAGTTATCATACCAACCACTAGATGGATACATATTTATTATTTTAAGTTATATTTAATATTATTAATTAATAAGGTAATTAATCTAATTATCAGACTAATATACTTTTAATATTATAATATATATGTGAGTTATATTTTTAAAAATATATTTTAAAATTACGACATTTTCACGGCATTGAAAGTTTACATATAAATAACAATGACTGAATCGATCTACTTTTGATTTATACAAATTCGGTAACATTTTTATGAATTCACTTTTGATATCTCCAAATAATATTTTTGCGGAACACTTACTTTTCGATATATATCAAATTTATACATATCTTAATTTAAGATTATATTAGGGTATTATTTTTCGAAATTACATGTAAACAGATACGAATCCAAAAATAGATTTTAGTTCACATACCCGGCGCATTTGCGATGGTGTCGTTTTTATTTCAATAAATCGGTCGAGTGAACAATCTTTCCTTCGGAAAATCTTCGCTGTTATCACATTTATATATGTTATATAATTATATGGTATTTTATTCTTTTTGATATATAACCAATAATAAACTTTCGATCTATCTATCTATCTATCTACCAGTGAACAAGTACAAAGCATGTTGTTCTGAGAGATTAGATTGTCCTAAGACTATCACCATTGCTAACCCGTTATGTACTATATGTACCCGTTTCCTACTAAAATTGTAGTTAACTTGATAGAAAATGGTTATAAAGTTACGATATTGCCGGCGAGTTGCCTATTCGAATATCACGCATATAAATTTTATATAATTTTAATATGTATATATTAATACAAAATATTATAATACAAAATAAATGTAATATATTTAGTGGGATACCACCGCCATTGCTAACCCGTTATGAAACTGTAGTCCGTTCAGCGCATTGCCTCCATCGCCCCCTCCGTTGTAGTCCGCCCCGGCTGTACTGGTGGCGCCCCCGCCGCTAGTAGTGGTCACCGCCGTCGTGGTGCTGGCGCTAGTGGTACTGGACACGGGCCCCTGTACTTGACCGGTCCGGTCGTAGCGGTGTTGCGGCCGGTGCTGCGGCTGGTGTTGTTGCTGACCGCTGCAGAGCAAGTCGGACAGAGAACTGTGGCCCAGATAGGTGCTGATGAACTCGGGTTCTTGTTTCACTGTTGTCGGAGTGCGTGTGATGCGATGAATTATGTGTGGTGATGTTGTGCGTAGTGCGTGATGTGTGGTGATGTTGTGAGTAATGTGTGATATAAAATGATAATAATAACAATAATAATATTAATATTAAAAACAATTTTATTAGAAGAATAATTTTATTTCTATTTCGCTTTCTAGTTTATAATAGTAATATGTATTTCCTCCTAAAGGGTGGCTTACATACGATGCGCGATGCACGAGGAATAATGCACGATACTCGATGCACGAGGAATAGTGCATGATGCGCGATGCACGAGGAATAATGCACGATGCGCGGTACATGGTATGCGATGCGCGTTACAGCGTTAATGTAATACGGTATGATTTCTTAGATTCTAGGTTTCTCTATATTCATACCGAGTTTCAGTGAATATGTATGGCGTTCGTGCTTGAATATTTAGCATCGCTCTCCAACAGGCTATGATTCCCCATCGAGGCAACATATTATAACGGACTATAGTTCACATACTTTATATGAATAGGTATAGAATTAATTAGCTACACATATGGCTCAGTGGAACAGGCACTCTCTAGTAAGTGAGAGGTCAAGAGTTCGAATCCAGGTAGTTCTGCATTTTATATTGTGTTTTTCAAGAACTTAATACACATGAAACTCATCAGAACTCAAGAACAGAAATGTTACTATTTGTAATGTATTGTCCGGGGCCCCACGCAGTTATTTATAACATGTATAAGTATATGACTTCTCGAGGGGTCCAATTTGTATCCGCTATTTGTATTGTATTAAATATATATGTGTGTGATTTAAATTAATAAATATTATTATAACAACATGCAATCGATGACACACGGCATAGAGTGCATGCAGCTGCACTATTTCATCTCGTGGGTGTATTCATTTGTATTATAATTACATTACGATAAATACGTTATAATGTCAAATACATTATATGAACTTGTACATTATATAAACTTGTACATTAATACGATTTTATTACTAGGCAAACGGATTACATAATAATTAATTGATGGTGTCATTATTAAAAATACGAGTTTACAATGAAATTCCAGGAAATATAAAATAAAATTTATGAATAAATAATATGATCATATTATTTATTTAATATGTGTTGTGAACATTTCACTTACTTTATTACTTTATAATGTAGATTTGCTAATGAATACATTATTATGTGAAAATAAGATTATCAATATATATATATATATATATATATATATATATTTACTCATATTTTTTCAATATATATATATAATTAATAGTGAGACGGAAACAATGAAGTTATGATGTATAGTATGGTAGGAGTTGTATGCTTAAGGCTATGTGCGGGTTTCAAAATAAATAAATTTTTCATTTTTTTTATTAAGATTGAATTTGATTATTTAATATATTATTTATTAGATGTGAAATTTGTGAACGTAATTATTGCGTATAAGTGTTAAAAAAAAGGCTTTTAAAATAGGTACTTTATAAAAATGTTGAGTAAAATATATTTTATATCGAATAAAATATCAACTTTTTCAATCATATATTTATAGAGTTGTATTTTACCATTTTTAAAACTGTTTTTAGCATTCGATAATACTATTTTGATAAATACAAATACGTCAAAGGTTATGTTTATAGTTACAAGCATTTCATTGGTCAAGTAAGATGACAGGTGTTATTTATAGCATTATTTGAAGAAATAATTTTATTTTATTATTATCATTATTTTGAAAGTATGCCTCTCCGAAAACGCGCTAGCCGATCTCAAATGGGGAATTGTAATAAACGAAAGGTATGATTATATAATGTATTATCTGTTTATTATATTAGTGTATAGATGATAATAATACATTTAGAATTATATATGATAAAGTATGATTATGTAAATAATTATTATGAATTTCAAAGAGAATCCATTTTTCTTTTATTTTATATTTGAATTATCAAAATAATAATCTTCTATTGATAGTTATTATTTATAAATATAATATAGTTTATTTATAAATATAATAGAGCTTATTATTTATCAAATATTGTGTAATAATATATATTGAGACTAATATAATTTATAATTCTAAATAATCTAATATAGTTTATTTATAAATATAATATAGCTTATTATTTATAAAATATCGTGTAATAAATATATATGTGTCTAATATAATTTATTATTTATAGTCATTACAATCTATCTATTTACTCCTTCAACTTCTCAAATAGATTCTCGAGAATTCAGGATCCTGAATCTTCAAATTCTCAAATCGATTCTCATCGATAAGAAAAGGTCTTCGAATAAGAAGAGATATGAACAAGAAGAGAGCCACGCTAATAGGACAAGACGCCTACAAGACAAGTCATACTATTCATCTGGAAAATTTTAATAAAATATATGTCTTCAATTATTCTTATGAAATAGAATGTATATATTTATTTATAATCAATAACTTCTAAATAATTAAAAATAATTTTAAAAACCAAGTTGATTATTATTATGAAATAGAATGTATATAATTACAAATAATTTTAAATAAGGAAAAAAATATGTAGAAAAACTTTAAAGTTGATTATCTCAGAATAATGTTTTTTCGTATTCAAATATCATCTAGTCAGTCAATAATTTACCGATTACAATAATTTTTTTAGAGAATTTATATTATATAACAATACATAAAAAAATGTAGATATTTAAAAAAAAAAATAATTTATTGGTAAAAAAAAATGGTCTGAAAAATTACCAAATTTACCAATTTTTTACCAACAAATTCTTGACCAACCCAAACAATTTGGGGTTTTTCTTTAGGGATTTTATTGTAGACCAATATAAACTAAATAAGATACAATTTATTTTAGAATGATTCATTCATTATTGAATGAGGAGATGTATTTATGATAAGGGTATTTTTTTCTATTTTGTCCTATTCTTATACATTAGAGCGCTGAAACCCGCACATAGCCTTAAGGGGATTCACGGTCTTTAAAATAAAAAAATAAATTGTATTTAAATAATAAATTACTACATGTATAATGTATGATATGTCAAAATATCATATGTTAAAGACATATATAAAGCATAAAAAACATAATTTTATAACACTACCTATTTCTAATAAAATAATGATTAAAAAAATGGTGCAAAAATTACTGTTTACATATATTATAACACTGTTTTTCAATCGTTTATATAGATGCAATTTTTATATCAAAATCATGACAAATTATACAAGTTATATAAATATAATATAAAAATTGTAAGAATTAGCTAAAATAACGTTTACCATAATAATAATAGACAAAAATCAGATAAATAATATAGTCAATATGTAACATAAATTATCTCAGAATATTTGTTTTTATTATGAAAATGTCTATTTATCAGTAAATAATTAACTAAATGTAGTAAAATATGTATAATGTAGCTATAGAAAATATTTGTGATTAGATATAGAGTTGATAAATAATTGATATTAAATTTAAATAAAAAATATTTCATTTTGATATATTTGTTACTTTTTTTAAATATTGATATTTTCTAAACTAATATTCTAATCATTTAAAAATTCTATAGAACAATTAACACAATATATCTTAATGTTATGAAATTTAAATTATGTGAAATTCTAAATTTGTTTGTAAAATTTTGAATTTAAAAAAAAAAAATATCCTATCTAATTACATTGAAATTAAAGACAGTGAACCCCCTTAATCAGACAGAGAGAGAGAGAGAAAGAGCAATTTATAAGATTATTTTATGTGATTCTGTGATTAATGTTAGTGTTTTTCTTAGAACCTCTTTATACAGATAGATATTACACACACACACACACACACACACACACACACACACACACACACACAATAGCAAACAAAGTGCACGATTCCGGGAAAACACTGCACTCCAGATATAGAATTCTCTTTAGAACTTCTGGATAACAAAGAACTCAGAGACAAAAGGGGGGGGGGTCTCTCAAAGAACATAGAACTACATGAAATAGATCAAAGATTACCTAGCTAGTAACCATGGTAACCTATCTAGCACAACTACCAAGTACTGCACACATATATCAATATATCTGTATGCTATTTGTTAATATTTGTTTTCGATTATATAGTAGGCCATGGTACATATTACATATCCCTAAGGGGGGGGGGGGGTGTAATGGGGAGGGTGATATATACTAGGAGAATGTGATTGGTGCTACACTGCAATTATGATAAATACATGTTATGTCAATACTATTACTATACGATAACAAGAGATACTATAGTGGATGCGGATAACTGGTAATATATTACACAGTAAGATACAGTATGTATTGTTACTAACACGTTATACGCTTAATGATTATGTAGGTAAGGTAGGCAAGGTAGGCAAGGTAGGCAAGGTAGGTAAGGTAGGTAATGTAGGTAAGGTAGGTAAGGTAGGCAAGGTAGGCAAGATAGACTAGGGATGAGGTATTATAATGATAAGGTGGAAAATTTAACATATAAACACATTACCTTAGAAATATTAATACTAACAAATTAGATACACGTTAGATCAACATTACAAGACTTTATAGAGAGTTATACCGAGATGTATAGGTATTATACCGAGATGGGACTGAATGTTAGGTTTATAGTTTAGCGGGGAGTTAAGCCGGGGGGGGGGGGGGGGGGGTAATCAAACTGTGAGCTGTTGGATGAGATCAACACGAGACATGGCGACTAGTGGCTATGGAACGATGGTGTGTATGTAGGGGGACGAACCAATCAACATAAATGTTGTGGTAAAAGTGGGGTGGGGGACCAATACATAGGAGGTCCCCATAGATTTTAAAGCTGTGGGGGGGGGGGACATAACCCCACCAGTCCCCCCTGTTGCAGCGCCCCTAGTGGAGAGAATGGGAACCTACCTTCAAAAGAATGAGGAGGCGGTTGTTGGGCGGTGTTACGGTAGGGGCCGCTGTTAGCTCCGTTAGTCAGCGAGCACTGCTTCTCTTTCACGAACATATCCGCTAGACTTTCACTGATAAGAGGGGGGTTGTTATAATTTATAAATTTATAAAATTTATGAATTTAATTTTATATTCTATTTAGAAAATGTATAGATGTTATAAATTATAACTTATATCCCAGTCTATTGTGTACAGTTTTTAGTTTAACGATTTTCTTTAGTTATTAAATATATTTTAAATAGATTTCAATTAATTATTATGCAATCTAGGATAGGGATTATTATGTTATGATATCAAAGAATACATTTAGTTAGTTATTAAATAAAATAACTAATTTGTGTAATAAAAATGTAATTTAATATTAAATGTGTTAATATTTGTATTTTGAATTTGATCAATATATTATATTTGTATAACAAATTTAATAAATATTTATATTTGTATTTGATTCTTTAAAAAAATGTTTTTGTATTTGTATTTGACCCCAACATTGGTTAGGGCATATTCGTAGGTTTAATGTTATTTATTAATATATTAAATATATCTAGAATAATGGTTTTTTTTGTATACAAAATCAGCTACGCATAATTATTGCCCATTATGTTGGTTGTTCAAACTAATATAAATATATCTATAAACTTGCAATGATTCAATTTAAAGTCATGTGAGGGCTTTTAAATAATTTATCATTTTTTTTAGGATTGAATTTGATTATTTAATATATTATTTATCAGATGTGAAAATTTTGAATGTAATTATTAAATATAAAATACGTTCTTTATAATAATATTGAGGAAAATATGTTTAACTTTAAAGTTCGTAAAACTTTAAAGTTGATTATCTCAGAATGATGTTTTTTCGTATTCAAATTACTTCTACTCAGTCAATAATTTATCGATTTCAATAATTATTTTTTAATTTGATAACAATGGTATAGTGATACAGGCATCACTTAAAGTGAATATTACACTCACTAATTTGTGAGAATATTCGCAATCATTAAAACTAAAAATCTCATCATTTATAGAACAAATATGTTATAAGATATGTAAGATATTCGCGCGCAGGGTTGTTTGTTCCGTTTCCGTTCTCAAGCGAGGCCCAGTCTACAGGGTTGGCAGAGGTAGGGGTTTTTGGGTTATTAGGTTTAAACATTTTGATAATGTTAGGGGTTTTTGCCAACCCTGCCAGTATAAGACTACAGTATAAGACTAAAGTCTAAGACTACAGTCTAAGACTACAGTCCGACCGGCGAGGTGATTCATCTCGCATGAATCATAACTCACAGGTCGTAAGGTTAGTAAGCGATATGAATGCGGTATAGGTAGGGGAGCTGGAACGATGGTGTGTATGTAGGGGGGACCAACCAATTAAAATAAATTTTGTGGTAAAAGAGGGGACCAATACATAGGAGGTCCCGCTAGATTTAAAGTGGAGGGGGGGAATATCCCCCCATCACCCCTGTAGCAGCGCCCCCTAAGTAAAGGACAAAGCTTTACTAAAGGACGCGGCATCGAAACCTGAGTGTTTCCGTGAATCCCGAGTCGTGGCCATTGTTGTTGGTGTGGGCAGCGGCGGTGGTGGTGGAGGCCTGGTTCTTAGTCTGATAGGGGGACCACTGAGCCGTAGGGGACACTAACAACAACGATAGTAGAGTGGCATTAGTGTTAGGATGACACGGGTAGGTGAAAGAGGGAGGGTTGTCTTCTAGATCTATATATATATATATAGAAATATTCTATAATAGATGCGTGTAAGAGTATATATAAGCGTTCCCACTATTCATGTATATATATCATATATAATAATAATAATTTTTTGGAAGATTTTGTTTATAATAATATAAATAATATATTAATATACATACAAATTACAATTATTCAATATCTTTTACTTCTGAATGGCTTCTACGTAAGAAATAAACATTCACTATTTTGAGACCAGCCTAACATATAAGTTACTATGTAGAACTATTCAGGATGCAGCACATAAAGTAGCACTACATAAACACATATACACATATGCTGCAATGAAATGTGCATCACTGTTGTATTTTGGTCAGTAGATAATAAATTAATATATTGTTAACTGATGTCAATGATTTGGAAAATAATAAATCTGTAATTGCATGAGAGAAGTATCTGAATTTTAGAATTAATATAATTTTAGA
>OZ025245.1:20078643-20221143 GCA_964019155.1 Osedax fenrisi | reverse complement strand
TCCATACAAAGTAAGATTAAATAAAAATATTAAATTAATCGAATTATATAAATACAAATATACATAAGTAAGATTGTATAAAAATATTAAGTAAATCTAATTGATTTCTAATGATATAAAGAAATTAACGACAATTTCTGTAATTGGCGTAACGATGAATGACTCATTCATCTATAAATAACTTCTGCTCATTAATCATAATGATAATAATGTAATTTTGCGATATCACAAGTATGGTATTACTACTTTAGTACATTATGGGTTAATTGTATCATTCACATACAAGCAGTATTGTCACAAGCTTATTATTAATCACCCAGTATTACTATTGTGTGCGTGTGTGATTAGGTTAGGTTATAGTGTGATACTCAAAGTAGGGGTGTATTAGTAATCAGCCCATATAGGGTGATTTATTCATTAATATAGGGAAATCTTAAATTTTATAGTTGTAAAAAAATGTATGACTACATCGTGGATGAAATAACAAAATATTTCAATGTAAACAAGATATGTTAATGGGAAGTTGTATATAAGACATAAATAGACTCGTATACGATAATTATAAGTATATTTCCGGTGTGTTTCTATCTAAATATATGATTTATATAAAATTAGCTGTTATTACTATGCATCTATTTTAGTTTAATTTATTGTAATGACCCTTTGAGCGATCGAGCGTCGAACACAAAAACAAAATCGTATAGCGCAAACAATAAAACGGAACGTAAGCGAGAGTAAAAAATAACTAATTATAACGCACAATAAAATATTAAAACAATATTATATATAATTATTAAGGTAACGTAAAACGTTTTAATTTCTTGATTTTGTATAATTCTTTGTTTATTTCTATAGTGTATTTCTATAGAATATATTCTACTTTCAATTATATATTCGCTTACATAAATTATCAATCAATAAAGCATAAAGAGAGAACTCGTTAAATGAATGAGTACGTATAGGGTATTGACGTAAATAGTGATCAGGGGGTCAATATGATTAATGGCCGGTGTGTCCACGGGCTAGGTGGGGCGTTCACACCGTACACACACTCTTAGCAACACTCGGTAACACTCTTGCATCAGTATTATAATTGTTATCGGAATGTGATTAAATTAATATACTATCTTTATTGTTATAATATACGATATTATATGACATATATATATATATATATAAAAATTATTACTCTGCGAATTATTTCTGAATTCATTCGAAATACTATTTAAATCTATAATCAAACTATTTTTCTGTTATCTTAGTTGATTAATATATATTTTATTTCGCGTATTTATTTGTATTTGATTTCTCGCGCGTTTGTGAATAGTACGCAATCATCACCACCATCATCATCATCATCATCATCATCATCGATGTATCGAATATTTGATTAATAATGTAACGCTTCATTCATCACACTGTGACAACACAAAGATAGTGTAGATACTTTAAGAGATAGCGGTGAGATACATTCACATGTCGAGAGAGAGCGAGCGAGCGGTCTATTAATAGATTGCAACTTATCCCGAAATGAGATCCAAGACGGCCATCCTACAATGGGCAACACCACCACCAGAGTGTTTTATGGGTGTTTTAGATGTAGTCGTCGACGGCGAAACCACTGAATACGGAGAACTTTTTACCTAGCGTGTGTCACAATAGAGTGTCACACACGGTCGCACGCACACACACACACACACACACACCAGCGCACACACACACAGTGATAATCCATCGTAAATCTTCAACTAAATCTTCACCTAAAATAGAACACTACATACTCTCGCCGGGTACTAAAGTTCGCTGTACAGTAGAGGTGATAACAACAGTACCTATAGAGAGAGCGGCGAGCTGGCGGGAGGGGGGGCCTACGTGTGCTTATAAACAACAAAGCGCGCTATGTAATTTTATATACACAAACGATAGCGGCTCTCTCGTTAAAACCACGGATGGCTTAACACGAGAGCGGCTTCGAGGCACACTAGAGCCATATATGGTTATAAGTGAACACTTAATCTAGATTCCTGGATGGGATGAAAGGACTCCACTGAAATAACAATAACAAAACACAACTAGCTATATGTGGACACTAGGTACACGATTAAGAGTGGAAGTATTAGGAATACTAGGGCTAACATGCTACTAGTGGTGGTACTAATATGATTACAGGAATTAGTGCAATAACTACTAGTATACAACTATAGTATGATATAGTATACAACTATAGTAATAGTAGTAGTAGTAGTAGTAGTAGTAGTACCGGAAGAGGAGTGGAATAAGTACTAATTGTACTAGTGGTAGTAGCACGGTGTTACCACGGTGATACTAGAGTATACTAGAGGGATAACACTACTTGTAGTGGAGAAGTACTAATTTAATAATATAATAATACTAATAATTTAAAATTATCATTTACTGTAACTGTAAATCGCTTTAATTTCTTTAATTTTTGTATTTTTAATTATTCTTTGTTTGTTTCTATATCGTATGTTATCGTTAGCACATATTTATACTTTATACTTTCGGCTATATATTTACTAAATAAATTATCAATCAATAATAGTAATATTTAGGTACTTAAATAATAGTAATGAAAGTATTCTCTAAAACGTAATCGTATATGAGTGGTGACAATACCGTTAATGCTATTTAATAAGTACTTGGGGTACTAGTAAATACAGTGGTGTGTACTAGACCATGACTAGTAGTAGTGCAGATGGAGTACGGGTACTGATAATATTACTATATAATAATAATGATAATAATAATGATAATAATAATAATAATAATAATAATAATAATAATAATAATAATAATAATATTAATATTATTAATAATAATAATAATAATAATAATAATAATAATAATAATAATAATAATAATAATAATAATGATAATGATAATAATAATAATAATAATAATAATAATAATAATAATAATAATAATAATAATAATAACAATAATATTAATATTAATAATAATAATATTAATAATAATAATATTAATAATAATAATAATAATAATAATAATACTAGTTAAACTTAAGCAGCATTTAATATAAAGTTAGATGGATATGATTTTTAGCAACCAATATAGTTGAACATATATATCTGATATGTTCAGCATAAACTACTACAAATGCTATATATATATAGTGCCCAGAGTATATCAATGAAATATAGGCCAATATTCATGAACTTACTCTAGAATATTAGGTAATGTAGACCAATTTAGTAAACTTTGACCTTTATACAAACAAGTATACAATATTTATTTTTTATTTGAATATACACAATGTCGAAAAAAATATTCCATACTGAAGTATAAAACTATACTACTTTCGTATATTTTTTATAACGCATAACTATGAAACTATTTTTAATTGACACTTTCACCATTGAAAGTTTCAATTTATAAATAATGCGTGTACAATAATAGACTATTATGCTAGGATTAAATCACATAAAGAAAATCAAAGATATTTCTATAATTCCACATTTTATTAATCATTTTAAAATAAAATATATGTAATCTTTATATTTGTTTCTTAAAATCAATAATAATATCTGGTGCTATATGAGTGCAAATGCTACACACACACACACACACACACCACTACTAAAATAGACATGGTACTTGGAACCAGGTACCTGGTAAACTAGCATATACAAATATGCATATGCATTCTATTCACAATATATAAGTGTATGGACTTGACGAAAACAATATTATGATGTGTATCTTAATGTGAAGACCTCTAGAAGTTACAAAATAGTGAATAATTCTATTTTATCTGTACATATTATTGAAACACAAAACTTCTATTACATTATATTGATCTATTTAAATAATTATTTTATTATTATTATAATATATGTGGTGCTAGCAGTATATCAAACTTCTATTATCGGTGCTAGCAGTATAGCAAACTTCTATTATCAGTGCTAGCAGTATAGCCTACTTCTAGTATCAGTGCTAGCCTACTTCTATTATCGGTGGAAACTAACCGTCTTGGTTGGCTTTGATATTGTTGGTGGAGGATACGGAGGAATCACATTTAGCTTTATTCGTCTGTGTGTATGTGTATATATGTATATGTGTGGATGTGTGGGTGAATGTATGGGGGTATGTGTATGATATATACATATACATATACATATTATGTCATATACATATGTGTACATACATATACATAACATTTGATGATTTTTAACTTGATTTGCAGTGAGTGGTAGTGGATATAGAGGTGATACAGCAGGTGAGCTAGGCATCACACATGTGTTGCATGCGCGTGCTGCTGTAAGCATTCACCGCACATGAACGTGGTGCTAGTGATCGCTGCATCATGTATAATACAGCTAGGGTTTTGGTGGTTTAATGTTAACAACGAGTCGGGTATAGCCTATTGTATTGACCGGCGCGAGGAAAGCGGACATTTGTATATTTCATATTATTCTAATATTTCTAACCAGAAAATTCTTTGTAAGTGAAGATACTTTTGACTATTTTAATGGTTTATTATTTAGTAAAAATATATATTACGTTACATTTCGCGATTACTACTTTCATCTTTTCGATAGTCAAATCGTCAATATTTGAACTTCTCGAGAACGTTGAACTAGTATTTTACGCATGCACCTAGTTTTAGATACGCATGCACCTAGATTTAGGTACGAGTGCACCTAGCTTTAGGTACATGTGCACTCGAGAACAAACCTCGGACATCTCAGACTGTATGGGAGAGAGTCTACCGGCAAGGCTGGAAGCGTTGCTACTCGATCTCACACGGAAGTCCTGCAATCATGGTGATAGATAAGCAGGTGTTTAGTGGATAGGGGGCATTGTAGTACTGTTACTAGTGGATAGGGGGCGTTGTAGTACTGTTACTAGTGGATAGGGGTCGTTGTAGGTACTGTATTACAGATATGTATGTATAGGGGGCGTTGTAGTACTGTTACTAGTGGATAGGGGGCATTGTAGTACTGTTACTAGTGGATAGGGGGCAATGTAGTACTGTTACTAGTGGATAGGGGGCGTTGTAGGTACTGTATTACTGCTATGTGTGGATAGGGGGCATTGTAGTACTGTTACTAGTGGATAGGGGGCAATGTAGTACTGTTACTAGTGGATAGGGGGCGTTGTAGGTACTGTATTACTGCTATGTGTGGATAGGGGGCATTGTAGTACTGTTACTAGTGGATAGGGGGCAATGTAGTACTGTTACTAGTGGATAGGGGGCGTTGTAGGTACTGTATTACTGCTATGTATGGATAGGGGGCAATGTAGTACTGTTACTAGTGGATAGGGGGCATTGTAGTACTGTTACTAGTGGATAGGGGGCGTTGTAGGTACTGTATTACTGCTATGTATGGATAGGGGGCAATGTAGTACTGTTACTAGTGGATAGGGGGCATTGTAGTACTGTTACTAGTGGATAGGGGGCGTTGTAGTACTGTTACTAGTGGATAGGGGGCGCTGTGTTATAACGATTGGATAATACAAATACAAACATGATGAACTGTACATCAATAAAACAGACAAGCCTACAACCACTGCAATGATGCTATAGTTTACTATGGTCTATAATATAGGCGTGTACAACAGGTTCATTCTGCCTCTGGTTTCCAAGTATTGTTCACCCATTCCCTTTTCTCTGTCGCTCCCCCTTCTCAAAGCCTCCTTTCCATCCACCTCCACCCCCGTCTAGGTCCTAGTTCCATCTCGCAAACCTGTATAGATAGACTCTGTCCCACCGCTCCACTCACTATACCTCTATGTCTTCTTACTCTCCATAGTCCTACCCACCTCCTGCCTTCCTACCCCTGTACCCCCACTAACATGTGTTGTACTCCGTACCATCTCATCATTTCTCTCACCGACCTATATCTCGTCTTAGCCCCTCCCCCACACACCCCGCGCACTAACCTGTGTAGACAAACTAGGGCTCATGGTAGACAAGCTGTCAATCATCTCGCTGGTAGAGGTAGCCGTGCCGCTGTCTACGGAACCGTAGTCACCTGGTGAGAGAATGTGGCGTTACTCGTAGGAATATACCATGCATGTGTGTATGTGTGTTTGTGTATGTGTGTGCTTATCTCAAATACCTCATTAAATCCCAAAAAATTAAATTTAATTATAAATTACGTCAACAAAAATTAATTTTAATTAAAGAATAATTTATTTCTGAAGTATTTGAAGTCACTGATGGATCTGTGGCAGGGCATTCCTGCGATGTAGTAATGTATACTTCCATTGTAAGGCTGCCTATAAATACTTGCATATAGCTATATTAAATCTCAGCTGGTCGAAATACTTGTATTAACAAAATCAGTTGGACTGAAATCTAACACGTGCATTCGGATGGTTTAGAATGTGCGATTGAAATGTCTGCTAATATATTGAACATATCACGACATAATATGTCAGACATATAGTTGCTTATTAACCAGTGGTAACTAGTGTTATTGTAAACAGTTTAATTAGGCCACAGTACAATAACTAATGTCTCTTTCATTGACAACTTTCACAATGATGTCATACTCGACATCTATATTGCGTAATAGGTAGGGGCGTTGGAACGATTTTGTATGTAGGGGGGAACAACCAATCAAAATAAATTGTGTGGTAAAAGTGGGAGGGGGATCAATACATAGGAGGTCCCCCTAGATTTTAAAGTGGGGGAACATACCCCCCCTGTTGCAGCGCCCCCTATGAATAGGTCGTCATTACACTGAATTAGTTAAATGTCAACAACGAAACCTTCGATGTAATCACTAGAAGTACTATTACTACTAGTGGCTAGAATACCCTAGTATCCCCTATCTTCCCCCACCTCACTACCTCTATATAGTTAATGTGGTATGGGTCAATATTGCATTGGCATTAGTTTGATTGATGGAATGGACCCTCAATTTATATAACTGTAATACTGTGTCCCTTCCATCTCTCTCTCTCTCTATATCTGACCCTATCTCTCCACATCTCTATACTAGACCATACAGGGTAATATTGCATAATAGTTCAATTCACTTTAATTTACGTAATAACTAGAAATAATACTAGCTACCCCCTAGAATAGCATACCCCCTGCCACCCTCCCTCGCTATTACCCTTCTCTCTATCTCGGTCTCTTAGGGTAATAGAAAAGGTAATGCTCAATATTTATTTATACAAAGGTAATGTATTAGTTTAATTTAATTTACATAACTAGAAATTATACTAGAAATGACAACCCCTAGAATATTGCATATCTCGCCTTCCCTATCTCGCTGGCTATAATTGACCGTAAGGGTCAATAATACATAATATTGCATTTGTTCAATTCACGTAACTAGAAATGATACTAGAATCTTCTACCCCCCTCCCACCATGATACGGTATCCCTTCTCCCCCTTGCTCCCCTGCCCACCCTCTTCCTTATAATTGACCGCTAGGGTGTGAGAGGTGTGACTTACCGGCCCCGCTGGTGAAGTCAGAACAGGATATCGGGTGACCACCTGCCTCCATGGCGGCTCTAATCGCTTCCACCTGGTGGCAGAAAGTTGCGTAATTAGATATCCACGTGATAGTAATATATAGTAGTGCGGATGGGGGTAGTAGTGGTGGCGGTAGTGGGGTAGTAGTGATGGTGGAAGAAGTGGGGGCAACGGTGATGGGTAGTAGGGTAGTAGTGGGGGCAGAAGTGGGGACAGTAGTAGGGCAGTAATGGGGACAGTAGTAGGGCAATGGTAATGGGCAGTAGTGGGGCAGTATACTATAGTGGGGCAATCGTGGATATGGAAGTGGGGCAATGGTAATGGGTAGTAGTAGTAGTGGGGGCAATGATACATGTAGAAGTGGGGACGGCACCGGGGCAACAGAACCTATAGACTGTAGTAAAGGTGCAGACTACAAATAAATACTTCTCCACCAGCAGAGAAACACTTATAACAATGGTTGACTGTTATCTGTACAGCTAATGCCTACTGTATGCCAGTTGTATCATCTATATACATACTATATACACATATACTTGTATCACTATTTACAATTTTATTTACTATTTATATAGTAATATTGAGTACTTTCTGTATTCCTATTGTTCAATGTATTATTAGTTATATTATTTTCGTTTAGGTTACATTATATTGTTTTTCGTTTTTACTTTAGTGGCTCGATTGCTACGTCACAAAGAGTCTTTAAAATAAATTAAATTTGTAAATAATTTTTAATATAATTTTTTTTTATACAATAGAGAACGTCTAAAGTTAGTTTTGTGTATAAATAAACATTCATTCATTCATATAATAAGCGTTCTATCCATATTAACTAGTGCAGTAGTAACTCGAAGCCAGGTTTAACTGCAATAACAGTATTAGCCATAAGCCTAACACTGTGTTCAGTGGAGATATAACTCTAGCATCGAATAGGCAGCAGACATATCTCTGGTAAACTATCAGGTGGTTCTAATTTAAATGTATTTTTAGATTTTAATTATTTTACGATACCCCATGTAGTTGTATTATACTAATGCAGAAAACAAAAATAAAAACACAATTTATTTACAGTGATAAAAATACTCTCGGTTAAAATTGTCTCATTAAAATCCGTAGTACAATTACAGTATCTATGGTAGTTAATAACTAACATCTTAATGCTGTTGTGTTGCACCTAAAACAATGGAATATAACAATAGAATATAATAAAGATTAGTTACCATAACTACTACTAGTTATGGTAACTAATCTTTATTATATTCTATTGTTTGAGGTTCAATACAACAGAAGACAACAGAATTAAAGATGAGTGTGTGTGTGTGTATGTATGTATGTGTATGTGAGTGTGTGCTTGTGTGTATGTGTGTTCATGTGTGTGTATGTGCTTGTGTGTGTATGTATGTGTTGATGTCAAGGTACATGCATGCTGTGAAACAAGACAATATATATATAATAGAGTGTATTATTATTTATTGATCAAAAAGTCTGATTAAAGGATGATAATGATGATAGTGATAATAGGCTGAGATTGTATTGCTATACATCATTGTGTGAGGCTGTAATTATAATAGTAGTAGTAGTAGTAGTAGTAGTAGTAGTAGTAGTAGTAGTAGTAGTAGTAGTAGTAGTAGTAGTAGTGGTAGTAGTAGTAGTAGTAGTAGTAGTAGTAGTAGTAGTAGTAGTAGTAGTAGTAGTAGTAGTAGTAGTAGTAGTAGTAGTAGTAGTAGTAGTAGTAGTAGTAGTAGTAGTAGTAGTAGTAGTAGTAGTAGTAGTAGTAGTAGTAGTAGTAGTAGTAGTAGTAGTAGTAGTAGTAGTAGTAGTAGTAGTAGTAGTAGTAGTAGTAGTAGTAGTAGTAGTAGTAGTAGTAGTAGTAGTAGTAGTATATATGTTTACGATTGTAGTGTAGTAGAATTATGCAATTTCAGTAGATAATTAGATAATTAATATTGAATTACAACAGAATATTGTATTCCCACACACTAACACACACACACCCACACACACCCACACACTAACACACACCCACACACACAGCACCATACATACATAGATAGTATCTATTCACAGATACACTCATGTACACACGCACACACAAACATGACAACATCTATAATTTAATCAGTGAATTCTAAAAATAGAATTCATATTACACTTTATAATTATTCTCTCACTCTTCACATGTGTGTGTGCGCGCGTGTGTGTGTGTGTGTGCGCGCGTGTGTGTGTGTGTGCGTGCGATGCAATGAACGTTATACACGGCATCAGGTGTCTCTGACAACGTCCCCAGATCCCTCAACGGAGCGCCCCTGGTGCCCACAAATAGAACTAGAAGAAGAAGAACAAGATGATTTACCCGGAGTGTGTGAGTGGCAATAATGGCATTATTTACATGGTGGAGGCGGTGGCTAAAAAATCTGTGGCCGACGTCAATTCGGCGGCGTAAAAAACGGTTATTCGCGTGTGACAGAGAAGATGATGATGATGGTGATGAAGAACAAGATGATGGGGGGGGGTTCTATAAATAGAGTGTAGCGGAGTAAATAACACTATGAAATGGGTGTTATTAGAGAGAAGAAAGCACAGACTAAATATAGATGGCGGAGTTAGAAATGAGAGAAATGAGGTTTAGATGAGGGGCATTTATTAATGAAACTGCTAATATATCTAGCATCTCCTCCTCCTCCTCCTCCTCCTCCCTCTCATCCTGCTCTATATAGTGATAGGGAATGACAGCTGATGAGTTAATCTATTATTATGATTATTAATAATACAAGAAGCAGCCTATTGTCTTGGGGGCATCATGAAATTGTTCAATTGTTCATGTTAAAATTCCATTCACCCGTTCACAATATACTATAACACTGACAGCAGAATTAAGTAATGATCAACATATTGTAATAATAGACAGTATAGCCAATAGATACTATAGTCAATAGATACTATAGTCAATAGATACTATAGTCAATAGATACTATAGCCAATAGATACTATAGTCAATAGATACTATAGTCAATAGATACTATAGTCAATAGATACTATAGTCAATAGATACTATAGTCAATAGATACTATAGTCAATAGATACTATAGTCAATAGATACTATAGTCAATAGATACTATAGTCAATCGATACTATAGTCAATAGATACTATAGTCAATAGATACTATAGTCAATAGATACTATAGTCAATAGATACTATAGTCAATAGATACTATAGTCAATAGATACTATAGTCAATAGATACTATAGTCAATAGATACTATAGTCAATAGATACTATAGCCAATAGATACTATAGTCAATAGATACTATAGTCAATAGATACTATAGTCAATAGATACTATAGTCAATAGATACTATAGTCAATAGATACTATAGTCAATAGATACTATAGTCAATAGATACTATAGTCAATAGATACTATAGTCAATCGATACTATAGTCAATAGATACTATAGTCAATAGATACTATAGTCAATAGATACTATAGTCAATAGATACTATAGTCAATAGATACTATAGTCAATAGATACTATAGTCAATAGATACTATAGTCAATAGATACTATAGTCAATAGATACTATAGTCAATAGATACTATAGTCAATAGATACTATAGTCAATATATACTATAGTCAATAGATACTATAGTCAATAGATACTATAGTCAATAGATACTATAGTCAATAGATACTATAGTCAATAGATACTATAGTCAATAGATACTATAGTCAATAGATACTATAGTCAATAGATACTATAGTCAATAGATACTATAGTCAATAGATACTATATTCAATAGATACTATAGTCAATAGATACTATAGTCAATAGATACTATAGTCAATAGATACTATAGTCAATAGATACTATAGTCAATAGATACTATAGTCAATAGATACTATAGCCAATAGACATACTATAGCCAATAGACATACTATAGCCAATAGATACTATAGTCAATACATACTATAGTCAATAGATACTATAGTCAATAGATACTATAGCCAATAGACATACTATAGCCAATAGACATACTATAGTCAATAGATACTATAATCAATAGATACTATAGTCAATAGATACTATAGTCAATAGATACTATAGTCAATAGATACTATAGTCAATAGATACTATAGTCAATAGATACTATAGTCAATAGATACTATAGTCAATAGATACTATAGTCAATAGATACTATAGTCAATACATACTATAGTCAATAGATACTATAGTCAATAGATACTATAGTCAATAGATATTATAGTCAATAGATACTATAGTCAATAGATACTATAGCCAATAGATACTATAGTCAATAGATACTATAGCCAATAGACATACTATAGCCAATAGATACTATAGGCAATACATACTATAGTCAATAGATACTATAGTCAATAGATACTATAGTCAATAGATACTATAGGCAATATATACTATAGTCAATAGATACTATAGTCAATAGATACTATAGCCAATAGACACTATAGTCAATATATATTATAGTCAATAGATACTATAGTCAATAGATACTATAGTCAATAGATACTATAGTGAATAGATACTATAGTGAATAGATACTATAGTCAATAGATACTATAGTCAATAGATACTATAGTCAATAGATACTATAGTCAATAGATACTATAGTCAATAGACATACTATAGTCAATAGATACTATAATCAATAGATACTATAGTGAATAGATACTATAGTCAATAGATATTATAGTCAATAGATACTATAGTCAATAGATACTATAGTCAATAGATACTATAGCCAATAGATACTATAGTCAATAGATACTATAGTGAATAGACATACTATAGTCAATAGATACTATAGTCAATAGATACTATAGTCAATAGATACTATAGTCAATAGATATTATAGCCAATGGATACTATAGTCAATAGATACTATAGTCAATAGATACTATAGTCAATAGACATACTATAGTCAATAGATACTATAGTCAATAGACATACTATAGTCAATAGATACTATAGTCAATAGATACTATAGTCAATAGATACTATAGTCAATAGATACTATAGTCAATCGATACTATAGTCAATAGATACTATAGTCAATAGATACTATAGTCAATAGATACTATAGTCAATAGATACTATAGTCAATAGATACTATAGTCAATAGATACTATAGTCAATCGATACTATAGTCAATAGATACTATAGTCAATAGATACTATAGTCAATAGATACTATAGTCAATAGATACTATAGTCAATAGATACTATAGTCAATAGACATACTATAGTCAATAGATACTATAGTCAATAGACATACTATAGTCAATAGATACTATAGTCAATAGATACTATAGTCAATAGATACTATAGTCAATAGATACTATAGTCAATCGATACTATAGTCAATAGATACTATAGTCAATAGATACTATAGTCAATAGATACTATAGTCAATAGATACTATAGTCAATAGATACTATAGTCAATAGATACTATAGTCAATAGATACTATAGTCAATAGATACTATATTCAATAGATACTATAGTCAATAGATACTATAGTCAATAGATACTATAGTCAATAGATACTATAGTCAATAGATACTATAGTCAATAGATACTATAGTCAATAGATACTATAGCCAATAGACATACTATAGCCAATAGATACTATAGTCAATACATACTATAGTCAATAGATACTATAGTCAATAGATACTATAGCCAATAGACATACTATAGCCAATAGACATACTATAGTCAATAGATACTATAATAAATAGATACTATAGTCAATAGATACTATAGTCAATAGATACTATAGTCAATAGATACTATAGTCAATAGATACTATAGTCAATAGATACTATAGTCAATAGATACTATAGTCAATAGATACTATAGTCAATAGATACTATAGTCAATACATACTATAGTCAATAGATACTATAGTCAATAGATACTATAGTCAATAGATATTATAGTCAATAGATACTATAGTCAATAGATACTATAGCCAATAGATACTATAGTCAATAGATACTATAGCCAATAGACATACTATAGCCAATAGATACTATAGGCAATACATACTATAGTCAATAGATACTATAGTCAATAGATACTATAGTCAATAGATACTATAGGCAATATATACTATAGTCAATAGATACTATAGTCAATAGATACTATAGCCAATAGACACTATAGTCAATATATATTATAGTCAATAGATACTATAGTCAATAGATACTATAGTCAATAGATACTATAGTGAATAGATACTATAGTGAATAGATACTATAGTCAATAGATACTATAGTCAATAGATACTATAGTCAATAGATACTATAGTCAATAGATACTATAGTCAATAGACATACTATAGTCAATAGATACTATAATCAATAGATACTATAGTGAATAGATACTATAGTCAATAGATATTATAGTCAATAGATACTATAGTCAATAGATACTATAGTCAATAGATACTATAGCCAATAGATACTATAGTCAATAGATACTATAGTGAATAGACATACTATAGTCAATAGATACTATAGTCAATAGATACTATAGTCAATAGATACTATAGTCAATAGATATTATAGCCAATGGATACTATAGTCAATAGATACTATAGTCAATAGATACTATAGTCAATAGACATACTATAGTCAATAGATACTATAGTCAATAGACATACTATAGTCAATAGATACTATAGTCAATAGATACTATAGTCAATAGATACTATAGTCAATAGATACTATAGTCAATCGATACTATAGTCAATAGATACTATAGTCAATAGATACTATAGTCAATAGATACTATAGTCAATAGATACTATAGTCAATAGATACTATAGTCAATAGATACTATAGTCAATCGATACTATAGTCAATAGATACTATAGTCAATAGATACTATAGTCAATAGATACTATAGTCAATAGATACTATAGTCAATAGATACTATAGTCAATATAGACATACTATAGCCACTATAGACAGTATAGTGATGTACCTTCTTTTTAGCTCTTCCTCTCTTTTTCTCAAAACTTTTCATGCCGGGAGATGAGGTGTCCATGGAGGCTGCTCGTCTTCTGGGGGCTTTACCTGTGTGGGGGGTGAGAGGGGTTAATGGGGGCTTACATGTTGTGGGGGGTGGGGGGGGAGCAAGAGGGGTTAATGGGTGATTTACTTGTGGGGGTAGTTGGTGGGACGCGAGGGGTTAATGGGGGATTTATCTGTGTTGGGGGTGGGGCAAGAGGAGTTAATTGGGGCTTACATGTTATGGGGTGGGGTGGGACAAGAGGGGTTAATGGTGGCTTACCCGTGTGGTGGGGGAAAACGTTTATTATTGAGTGTTAATGGTGACTGTATAAGTGGGGGAGGTGGGCGACAGTGGGTGGATGGGTTATTATAGGATATTACCAGGGCCATACTTATGGATGGAGAGGGATAGAGTAACTAGAGGAGATTTTACCTATGCATATAATAATATAGAGTTTAATAATATACAATTAATACTATATATTTCTATTGTAATATTCTGATTTAGTCGAATTAAAATATAATAATGTAATTTAAATATTTACTTTGCATGACATAATGAAATTATTATCACTAATACAACTAAGAATATAAATAAAGCTTGATACCCAGCATTCATACATGTATTTATGAACACAATACCTTATTACAAACCACATTACATGCTATAGAAACACACACACACACACACACACACACACACACACACACACACACACACACATTAACACACACACACACACACACACACACACACACACACACACACACACACACACACACACACACACACACACACACACACACACACACACACACACACACACACACACACACACACACACACACACACACACACCCACACACACACACACACACACACGCACACACACACACACACACACACACACACACACACACACATATATATATATATATATATCCATTTGTATCCGCTATTTGTATTATATTTAATAAATAAATATTATTATTATATTATATATATATATAAAGCATATAAACCTTATTGCATATCGTTAAGTTACATTACAGATCTAAACACACTTACACTACAATGTAGGGTGGTGTACTCGTTAAACACGCATCTCTACACTGCACCTGTATACACTACAGTATACTGGGTAGGCCACGCACTAGTGCTGTAAACGTTGTTTTTACTATCACCAAGGATATGTCCTTGTCACCTTAGCTTTACTATCACCAAGGATATGTCCTTGTCACCTTAGCTTTACTATCACCAAGGATATGTCCTTGTCACCTTAGCTTTACTATCACCAAGGATATGTCCTTATCACCTTAGCTTTACTATCACCAAGGACATATCCTTTTTAGCATTGTATTTCACAAATCTCGTATCCATGCATAGAGAGAGAGAGAGAGAGAGAGAGAGAGAGAGAGAGAGAGAGCTAGAGAGACATTTCTCTCTAGTTCTCTGTATCCATGTGATATGCGCGCTATCAGTTTCGTTGTATAGCGCACACGACCACCTCGGGTGTTAACACTAAAAGCACACGCACCACCCTGTTACGTAACTATACCACGCGGAGCTATGACGTCACCACCAGAGCGTTACGTCAGATGCGTCCTATTATGTAATACCGTAATTACGGAGGTGAACTCTAGAAACATTGCGTTTAAATAACGCACTCAGCATGGATTTAATCATTATTCATGGGTGCGTGTGTGAGTGTGTGTGCGTCGCACACTGTGCGAGTGCTGGGTTCATTTGCACTGAACTGGATACGGTGGTTATGGGTTCGTAAACGTAATGCCCCACCTCTAATTAGAGGTAAGTGTATATTTAAATGAAGTAGATAATCCCACCACCATGCCTACTACTACTACTACCATGCCTACTACTACTACTACTACCCTGCCTACTACTACTACCCTGCCTACTACTACTACTACTACTACTACTACCCTGCCTACTACTACTACTACTACTACCCTGCCTACTACTACTACCCTGCCTACTACTACTACTACTACTACTACCCTGCCTACTACTACTACCCTGCTTACTACTACTACTACTACCCTGCCTACTACTACTACTACTACTACTACTACTACTACTACTACTACTACTACTACTACTACTACTACTACTACTACTACTACTACTACTACTACCCTGCCTACTACTACTACCCTGCCTACTACTACTACTATCATGCCTACTACTATCATGCCTACTACTATCCTGCCTACTACTACCCTGCCTACTACTACCCTGCCTACTACTACCCTGCCTACTACTACCCTGCCTACTACTACTACTACTACTACTACTACTACTACTACTACTACTACAATGTCAGTAGTTAGTAGTTAATTACGTCCACGAGTTAATTGCACTAATAGAGAGAGAGTGCAATTAAATACAAAGACTACCCAAGCTGTAAGGACACAAGCTATTAGTGTAAGGATATGACCCTTATTCACTTAGCTAATGCGGATGTACATATGCAAATACATCGTACACTGTACAGAAAACATTATACTACATATGTTAGAAGGCAATTTTTATTGTAACAAATTCTTCCTTTCATATATCTATAATTTAAATTTTTTCGTAAATTTTCAAAAATTGAAAACCAACAAAAAATTCATATGTACTATGTACAGTGGGGTCTATACAGGTTTGGTAAAGATTTAAACCTAATAAATACAGTCATATCTCGATATCTCAGAATTTAAGAGATATATATATATTCAAGAAATATTCTGATATATGGGATTATTATTTAATGTATTTACACAGGTACAAAAAAAACTATCATTGATAACATTCACTGCTATTGGTGTTTCTGAGATATATAAGATCTGAGATAGCGAAGGTTCACTGTATTTATTAGGCTATGATAATGATGGCTATGATAATGATGGCTATGATAATGATGGTGATGATGATGATTATGATGGTGATGATGATGGTGATGATAATGTTGATTGTGGTGGTGATGTTGATGATGATGATGATGATGATGTTGATGATGATGACAGGGATGATGTTGATGATGATGATGATTATGATGATGTTGATGATGATGATGGTGATGATGTTGTTGATTGTGGTGGTGATGATGATAATGATGACGATGATGATGATGATAATGACAGGGATTATGATGATGACAGTGATGACATGGATGATGATGATGATGCTGATGATAATGTGGTAACCTGGTTTAGCATCAGGGTTCATAGTCCACCAGCTAGACTTGCCTGTGCCTTCGTTCTGTACCCTCATGAAGCGGTTGTGTAGAGATAGGTTATGACGTATTGAATTCTGTAGTAGAGATGAGGGTAGTGTTAGTGGTAGTGATGGTGGTGGTGTTAGTGGTGGTGGTGGTAGTTGTGGTAGTGGTGGTGGTGTGGTGGTAGTGGTGGTGGTGGTTTTAGTGGTGGTTTTAGTGGTGGTATTAGTGGTAGTGGTGGTGGTGTGGTGGTAGTGGTGGTGATATGACATACATATATATATATATATATATACATATATATATATATATATATATATGTATATATATGTATATATGTATATATATATATAATAACATAATAATCATCATGTATTAGAGATTATTTTGTTTATAATTTAAATAGTCAGTATATTTGAACTTCTAGAGATTTACATAAAACATTGCTTTTACTATTATTATTTGCCAGTGTATATATATATATATATATATATATATATATGTGTGTGTGTGTATGTGTGCGACGCACTGTGCGTGTGTGTATGTGTGTAAGTGTCATCCCAATTATAACATATATTAATGACACAATTGTTTATAAATATATTTCTGGGAAAGACCCTCTAAATATTTTATCTTGTATATATACATACATATATATATATATATATATACATATATATATATATATATATATAGTGTGTGCGTGAGTAAAATGGTATGAGTATTAGTGTGTCAGTGTGTGTGTGTGTGTTATGTGTATTTACCCAACTGAATATATAGTAGTGCGGTTACTACAGTGTCGGTGTGTGGGTGTGTGCGAGTGTGTATGTAGGTGTGTGTGTGTGCTGGTGTGTGTATGTCGGTGTGTGTGCGCGAGAGTATAATGTAAACATATGTAGAAATACAAGTGTCATTAATAAGAATTATACCTGCATAGCAATGAGAAATGACCACATATTACTATGTCCCCACCCCACCCTCTCTCTCTATGACTCTCACTATATCTCTATGACTCTCTCACTCTATATCTCGTATGTTGTCAATTACATCGCAGTTAACATTGTAGCGTAATATGTATATATATATATATATATATATATATATAGTATATATTATATACGTATGTATATATGAGAGTTGTCTCGTTAGTTATATAAATAGAAATCGACGTAACCCCATATATAATAACTATAATTAGTAATCGACGTAACACACACATATATATATATATATATATATATATATCTATAAATAGAACATGACGTAACATGACGAGCGGCAATGTAGGGTGGCATGTACCCAATGGTGAACTATAGCGGTAATGTATGATCGGGTGGGTGGGGTGGGGGTGTATATCGGTTAGAGGCGCTGCAATAGGGGGGGGGGCAGGGTGATATCACCCCCATTTTAAAATCTAGCGGGACCTCCTATGTATTGGTCCCCCCCCCCACTTTTACCACATAATTTATTTTGATTGGTGCCCCCTACATATATGTATACACACCACGATTACAGCGTTGCCCCTACCGAGTATGGGAAGGGAGTGTCGAGGTATGTGTTCCCGGTAAATGAGCGTTGTCTATGCGGTGTTCGGCGCGGTGGAAGAGGATATAAAACTTTATCGATGATTACTAGTGTTTATTTAGATGGACAACAAATTAGCTTATATACAAATTGATTTATTGCATATATACATATATATATATATATATATATATATATATATATATATATATATATATAGTAGTAGTTAATTTACTACTGTTAACAATGAACACGTTTGTATGTGTGGGTGTGCGACACAGTGTGTGTGTGTGTATGTATCGGTAAGTTTACTTAGCCTATAGGATACTGAACCGGCGCAAACTTAGCATTACAATGTATACAAGTGTGCTGCAGACACACTCACACACACACACACACACACACATATATATATACGTCGTACACCTGATTACTGTGTAGATTATGCGCACATTAGGTGTGTGCGCGCGCGTGTGTGTGTGTGTGTGCGATAGAGGTGTGAGAGCTAGAGGTGTGATAAATCATACCTGTACACTACCACTACGGCGCAAATTACAAAGATATTATGTAATAAGTTCGTAATCGGATAGCAGCGCCACCGTAGCGGCAGCGGTGGTTGTTGGTATTAATCACTGTTGCAGGCATCCCCAGGTAGTGGTGAACATCGTATAATCAGCGCCACTAGATAACAATGTGTATTTGGGGTACTGGGGTGGTGGAACAGTGATTAATACCGATAACCGCCGCTTGTGGCGCTGCTATCCGATTACCAACTTAATAATGATGATGATGTACGGCGTACATTGTACGCGGTGTATTTAGTTCACGTGTGGTATATGTGTATATATATATATATATATATATATATATATATATATATATGCATTAATCAATAACTATTGATTAATTGAGATCGATGCTATAGAAAACAAATCAGATAATATCGACTAATAACAAAAACGAAGCCAAACGCCGTGCTAACCCTAATCTACATAACTACTACTACCACCCATCCCCCCCACACACACAACCACACACACACACACACACACACACACACACTGTATGCGTGCAGTAGGTTCGCTGTGCGATGCATTATTAACACCATCAACGTGTGCACGATAAACAATAACAATAATATATGCATAGGTGTCTATATATAGGTGTGTGTGTAGGTGTGTGTATAGGTGTGTGTTTATATGTAGGATGTATTAGTTTTGTAACATTATTGTATATATATATATATATATATATATGTGTATATATATATATATATGTGTGTATATATATATGTGTATAGATAATACCTATATATTGTGTAATATACATACGTCATTACACGTTATATATATACACTACTATTACGCGTGAGCTGATTATCAAGACGAATAGGCCACTCTATACCGAATGCTACATATATGATAGGTGTATGCGCTGTCTACTCTATAGAGTGGGCGTTAGAGTGGGGAATCAGTGGGCGACAGTGTAGGGTACTATATGGGATATACTACCCCTCACTCTCTTACTCTATACCCTATAGGGTGTAATAGGGTAACAGCTACTATAGTAGTAATGCGTGTGCGATGCCAGGGTGTGAGCGGTACGGAGAAGGATACCGCAGTGTGGACTACAATAGAGATCTATAGTCAAGTAGTAGTAGTAAGGAAGGCTATAAACAATAGGAGACGACACACCCTAATCTCTGCATCTCGTGTTGCCCAGGTTACGTCGTAGCTAAAGGGAGAGTAGAGGGGTGTGTGTGGGTGGGGTGCGGATGTGTGTGCGGGTGTGTGCGGTTATTAGAGTGCGCACACACGTAATACCGTCACTACTGATGTGTGAATGTGTTAGTATAGATAGTGTATAGTCTAAACTAGTGATGTAAATGATGCCAGTCAAATCTAAAGCATGATGATGTATCAGTCTCCGTTACCTAAAGTCTCAATTCGGCTCGGGCTCGTTTTACTACCGAAAATGAGTCTCAGTTCGGCATAAATAACCATAAGTCTCGGCTCGGCATTGAAAAGCTCGGCTCATCGAGTACATCGCTATTATAGAGTGGTACGGTGACTTGCAAAAGTTATGTGTGTGTGTGTGTGTGTGTGCGTGTGTGTGTATTGGTGCGGAGGTAAGTGTGTGTGTGTGCGTGTTAGTGCAGACTACTTAGTGCTGATAGTTGTATAACCCTGAATGTATACATTATACAATGTACATTGCGTCTCGTACACATATCCAGTGCATAGAGGTTAGTATAGTGTGTGTGTGTGTGTGTCTGTGTGTGTGTGTGTGTGTGTGTGTGTGTATGTGTGGTCACATAGCATGCAGGTGAGTGTGCGGTTTAGTATCTAGAACGAGCGGCGCTCAGTGTGTAAAGGTTGCGGTTTACACCTAGGTGACACCTAAAGGTCACGGTAGAGGTCACGGGCGAGGCGACGCGGTAAAGGTCGCGTATAACGAACATTATCAGTATGTCATGTAGTTATACTTACACACACACACACTCACATACACTCACACACACACACACACATGGCCCCTGTACTAATGAACTAATTGATCATTGTGAAATCTAAAAGAGTGAAGGTCAACTTCATTACGAGCGGTGCATTGATTATAACCTTCTGTGTGTGTGTGTGTGTGTGTGTGTGTGTGTGTGTGTGTGTGTGTGTTAGGGGATGGTATACCACACCTATAGGTGTGTATTCTTCTAAAAGTATTCGTGTGTGCATATCGTGGAGCCCGCTTTTATATAAATATATATATATAAATATATGTATGATAATGTATGTGATATAAATGTGTATATAATCTATACGAGCATACGTGTGTGTGTGTGTGTGTGCGTGTGTGTGTGTGCGAGCTCATGGTAATCAGCAGCATACCTACACTACTATTACTACTACTGCGGTGTTGTGTGACACGCCCATTATAGCACTACAGGTATACGCCTGTATTGTATGCAGGTCTGTATCTATTCATCTAATCATCTGACCTACTGGGGGTTACAGTGCTGTCCCCTACGTCTTGCCCCCACCCCCCCCTACTACGTATGGTGTAAACCCCAACACCCCATGTAGGGTAGGTACCCCGATATCCGTTAGAGATGTACCACTATTGCATGTTATCTCTATATATATATATATATATATATATATAATACCTCAATCACGCTCTGTCCTTCTATCTCTAAAGAGGCGTATACATATCGGATGGATTTCACGGTAGACCGGCTATTACACAGCGATACCCTGAAGATTGGACAGGCCCCTACACATGGGCACCGGTTAATCCTATCACCCATACTGCGGTATACTTATTAACCGAATAGGGGGCGGGTGGGGGGGAGTTGATATCTATCTTAAGGCGGTTGTGATCTTTTTTTGTAATTTCCTCGCGATACGCTATACCCCGTTTAGGCAACAGCTCCCCCCCCCCCCCCACTCATATATACCCTCCTCTCGCATTCAACCATCCTCTAACCATACTCAGGTCAGAAGTTTTCATACGTAAGATATATATGTATATATACACTAGTTAATAACTAGTAGTTATACTAGTTATAACCTATAGCATATAGATGTGTTGTTACTAGATTCAATTGAAGACGTCTATATGTATACAATGTGAAGTGGATAGCGTATTGTACAAAGAGTACGCTCTTAATTTATAACTTCTAATTTGATATGTCGTCGGCTGCTTACTAGAGAACAGTACAGCTACGTGTGTGTGGTGTGCGGTGTGCGCTAAGACCTGTGTGGCCTGATTAATTAACGCGGTGCTGACCACAGCTACGGCGTAAGATATCCGTTAAGTAGGGTAGCGGCGGTGGTCAGTAGTGGTGACCGGTGGTAGGGCTGTAAATCACATGCGCGGTAAGATCAGAGAGCTAGGCTAACCGTACAAACGATCGTAGTGGTGCGAGTGCGAGAGTGGGTGCGAGTGCGAGAGTGGGTGCGAGTGTATACGTATAGAGTGTACTACTCAGGGAGCAAGTTGTGCCGAGTCGGTGTGTAAGCAAAGCGCGATGATTCAGAGCTGATGTTGCCGATCACGGAACACAGTATTCTATACGGTGTAATAATAGGTCTACAAATGTGTGTGACCTTCCTAGGGGGCTCCACAATTGCTCCAAGTTTAACGCGGGGAGAGATACGAAATTTAACATGGGAATTTAAAAAATGACTAAAAAGTAACTTTTAACCTACTAATAAAAGTCCGGGTCGTACAGTGTAAGTCGTACACTATAAGCGCCCGTAGTGGTATGTGTGTGCGCGTCCCTAATGTGTGCCCGGCTCTCGTTAAAACATGGATACCTTAACAAGAAAGCAGCTTCGAAGGGGCCATTAGATCCATATTAGTATGAGTGAAAACTTCATCTAAGTTCTTATATGGGTTGAAAGGACACCACCAAAACAATAACTGCCTTTGTGTGTTCGTATACACTACTAACGCAGTCATAAGTACACGCGTACCTAAGTGCCTAGTACACGTGTACCTAAGGGCTAAGTACGCTAATAATATTTATATTGTTCTTAATTTAGCTCCTAATTAGACGTCTATAAATATAACATAAAACACGCCCACAATTTATAGAATATTTCACGTGATTTATTTCGAAAAATTCGTATTCGAACTAAAACCATAAGCGTAATGATGTTAACGGTGTATCATTATTAGTGTATGCGTGTGTACGCGCGCATGTACGTGTGTGTGTGCGTGCGTAAGTGCGTGTATTACCACGCGTCCACACACACACACTAGCCTACAGTCGCAGATGGCGTGATGTTACATAATGGCACGTCGATAAGGTCATAGTGAACATACATTACGCCCGCTATGTTGCGTAATCTAGTTATGATGCAACATGCATTGATTACGTCATACCGTGATTACGTCATATCGTGATTACGCAACACGCCATCGCTAGTATAACAGCCAGTTAATAGTCACTAATATATTAGTCTATATAATATATACCCTATAGGGTGACGGTACATTGGGGTGGCGGTATATTGGGGTGACGGTATATTGGGGTGGCGGTACATTGGGGTGGAGGTACATCAAGTATTAGTAGTTGTGATGACGTAATAGTAACATGATGTGGTATACCACTGCCCAGTGGGCAGGGCCGGTGTCATGGGCCATCCTTACCTGTATACTAGTGATGTTCTATAGTATAGGTGTGTCTATATTAAGGGAGTCATACCTCACTACATGTATGCAACGGCAATATTGTAACTTTACAACGATTTTCTATCGAGTTAACTACAATTTAAATGAGAAACCCCCTTACTTTCCGGCAATTGGCCTAAAATATAATAACTTTATAGTGGATATATTCCATTACAACTCGATAGAAAATGGTTTTAAAGTTACAATATTTCCGGCAAGTTGCCGGAAAATCTGTGTGAAAAAGTGGGATACCCGCTATAGACAGTAGAGTATATATATATATATATATATATATATATATATATATATATAGAATATACTCTATAGTATTATAATTACAACACATGAATACATTGCATGAACATGTGATTTCTATAGGTAGACAAGTTCAATGCATAGGGTACGATGCCTATAGAAATTAGCGATGAAGACGTCATTGTATGCGGTGGTGGTATTGCGGCAGCTTGACCTACTTATGACCATCATCACGGCTATACCTGCAGGTATTCATGTTCAGCATCAGCGTGTGTATGTATGTGTGCGACACACTATGCGTGTGTGTGTGTGTGTGTGTGAAAGTGTGCGTGATACAGTCGCAATGAACCCCATATATGTGTGCGCACTAAATATTAGATTACGTGTTTTTCGAATGATTATATATATATATATATATACGTATTATAAGTATATAGAAAGTGAAAAAAATAACGAAAATAAGAAAATTGCTTTACACACTGAACTCTATTCAATATATATGTGTGTGTGTGTGTGTGTTTGAGTGTGTGTCGGTATGTGTGTGTGTGTGTGCAGTGGTATGCGTCATAGCAGTAGCAGCTGTACTAGGTGTTATGTAATAAGCACGACACGCCTAGGTGACGGTTGACCTTGAACTATGACCTCCCCGGTAAGTAGTCGAGCAAAGCCTCCGAGGAAATCAAGATGGCGTTAGTTGAGTGACGTGAACTCGTACGAAATCTACATACGCATGCGTAATGAATCATCAGCGATGACTCATTATTGATGAATCATCGCGCTTAACGAGTCATTACGCTTATAGTTGATTATTCTAGGCGCGATATAACGAAACGGTATAACTGGTTTTTAATAATAATGGCGGCGGCCTATAAAACATGGTTCCCACTGGCGGCCATCAACTCGTCACATGACACTTGAAGTGTCTAGACCGCAGAAACTGTCGTGGTGATGGTGTCACGTGCAAATATATATCCATATATATATATATATATATATATATATATATATATATATATATATAAAGTATGCGGTCAGAGATGTGAGGGGGGCAGGTGGAGAATAGAAATAATGCTACCCCCAGCCCCTTCCTCCCCCTCCTCTTCAGTATAGAACGTGACCTAGACGACGCAATAAGAGATACGGATACAGAGGTCATCGTGTATAATGTTACGTAATATTAAACAGACATATACATCGCGTAACCCTGTACAATGTACAGACATATACATAGCGCCCGATGACCCGATTATAGCGCCGGTGTGTATAGGACTTATACTATAGGGGTGGCTAATTGTACTAGTGATGACGTCATTGCTCGTGTGACGAGGTAACAATAGCTAGCCTATAGACGGGGTATATATACAGTGTGAGAGTGAGAGAGAGTGGTGGTGGCGGTAGTTATAGATATGACGTCACCGCGTCCCGTGGAGTGGACACGATGTTAAGGTCAATACTTCGGACACGAATGCGGGCGTCGAGTCGAGTCGTAATGTGCGTGCGTGTGTGTGTGCGCGCGTGTGTGTGTGTGCGTATGTCGTACGCAGTGTGCGTGTATTGTAATGGGTTCTGATTGCATATGTACGCTGAATACGGTGCGGTTGTGCGGTTGTGCGTCGAGTGTGTGTGTGTAGTAATGAGAGAGTGTGTGTGCGATAGTGGACTAGCTAGCTGGCATCGTGTAACACGCACCATAGCTAAACCACGTATACACACCTACACACAGTTAAATACGTGTATCATAGTGATATTATATAGCGCGCACATAAGACAATATCACTTTACAATGTCACCACAGCCAACAGGTATACCACAAAGCACCTGTACCCGTGCTACGTGTATTCTATGGAGGACATGGCCGGTCTTAAGGACAACGCCGTTCTTATTGCGGGCTGTAAAACTACGACGTTGATAATAAAACATCGTGCGGTCGGGCGGGGGTCTTATACCTTATATGGAGCGTGTGGTGAGTAACGCTGTGGTGTTAACCCCATATACCCTATGGGGGTATACACCCCCACTCGATGTGTACCTAATCCCCACGGCCCCCACCCACTCGGTCATAGTCATACTAGACATGTATTACAACGAAAACATAGGGTGTATAGCCCCAAACGAGCCGCCGACCTATTATATTTACAACCCCCCCCCCCCCGCCCCCATACTTGGGTGGTCACTAGGGTCGTAGTGGAGTGGTGAGCGGTCAGTAGAGATTAGCGTTAGCACCATATGCTACCACCACTTACCACCACTACTGCTGACCACCGGTGTAGTGGCCGTAATGTATCGGTCAGCGAGAGAGGAGTGGTCAGTAGTAGTAGTGGGTCACACTAGTCGGCGCTGAATAATAATGAATGTGAAATGTCACGCACATACACACACACACTATACGGAGTGGGTCTACAACGAACGAGGTCATCAGATACGCCATAGCTCTACCTCGGCAGTGTGTGTGTAGGTCTACACCGTGTATAGCTGCTATACCTGGTCTCTATAGCCGTGTGGGTATGCGGTGTGGCCGCCTATCGTGTGCGGGTCATACTAGGCGGCGCATAGGAACACGATGCCTTCCTTATTAGTGTATATTGTATAGTATTAAAGTACATCTCGTTGTGGTCTTTATTGCGGTGTTTATTGATAGGTAACGCAGTAATAGCGTTTATCACGTGGTTCAATCATATTAGATACCTGCGAATACTCTCATTACCCGTATTATCTATTGTAATAATGTATGTGTGGTTGTGTGGGGTGGGTGAGGTGTGGGGGTGTATGACCGTGTGTGTAATTGTAATTATTTATTTAACACTTATATATATATAAAAAGTATCGCATAGAGTGTGCACACTGTGTAGCACTAAAGTATATAGACAATGTAATAATACATGATCAAACATAAATATATATGTGTATGTGTGTGTGTGTGTGTGTGTGTGTGTGTGTGTGTGTGTGTGTGTGTGTGCATGTGTGGTAGTTACTATCATATATGTATATGTATAGTTTACCGTTGTATACGTAAAATACAAATCTATAGTTACTACTGTATTGTATAGTATACAGTAGGTATTAATAAGTATTATTAGTACTATTTATTACACTAGTAAAATATTATTAAAGTGTTTGTAATGCAAACTTTTTATCAACGAAAATCTTAGTGTTTCCACGTGGATTGAAACGCACACGTGTGTGTGTGAAATGTACATTTCATCTGGTATATTGTATTCGCACAAATACACATATATATTAGGCTATAACAAAGCGTATATACTATTATAGTATATCTGTATTATACTATGGTATAGTAGTACGATGTGTGTGTGTGTGTGACGTATATGGTGGACCACTGCGTCGCACATTGATGCATTGTAGAGGACAGGACAGTGGTAATGACGCGCGAAAGGGGCCGGGTAAAACACACACACACATGAAAGAGAGAGAGGGGGTCGGACATGGTAGTAGTAGGGTAGTAGTAGGGTAGTAGTAGTGGCTATTGTTCCTCGCTATCGTTACGCTTCATCCATTGTCCTCAGTGCGTGTAGTGATAACAATACGCAGCGCATGTATTGTTATACAGGCCCGTCTATTGTTGTATACAGGGCCACCGTCTATTGTTGTTATTAACAATTATAACGTAGCGCCTCTCGACCAGAAGAGGGCGGCCGGCGATCTTTGCATAGCAGCGATGATGATACCAAGCCCGTAATGTAATTAGAGCGCTGTGTACAGTAGGGTAGGCATATAGGATTGTATACTTATATACCTATGCATGTATATATGTATGTACCATGTATACCTGTATATATATAGGCGTTGGGGTTTTACGTTTTTTCTAGTGTATACATTATTATATATAATAGTGCCAATTATTTCAGTATTTGTTCACACTAACATTATATGTATTGATGGATAGTGTAGGATAATAGGAAGGATAATAAAGAAGTGATTGATAACACATATATCTAGTAGCTAGGTAGATGGGTACTAGATCAATAAATAATCATATACCTAGTAATCATATTTACTCATTTTACATATTTTATATCGAATTAAATGCTGTGATTTAAGATGATTACAACTAAAATCCCGTAAAATTCCCTATAAAAACATGTAACCCCTATACTAAATTATATATGTATTGGGTTTTGTCAACCGTGTTGAAATATTACCGTGGCGTATAAATAAATTATTGTATGTATTGAAAATCTGTCGAATGAAATAAATGATATTACATTGCAATGAAATCGAGTCAAGCCAATGAAAACGTAAAACTAAATGTCAATGAAATGTTGAATGACATAAAAACACAATACATGTTCGGATATGGATATTGAGATATTACGTGAAATTGATATTTCTGGTTGGTTTGGCACCTGCTTTATAATATAACAATACTACATGCATATATATATATATATATATATATATATATATATATATATATATAGTTCGTGGTATCTATAAGTAATATGTATTAATGTACATTTTTCTTGCGTGGTAATATTTACACTGAAGAAATAACACGCAAGACAACTGTACACTGTACACTGTATATGGTTCACACTATGGTTCACACTATGGTTCACACTATGGTTCACACTATGCACGTATACCACACCCTTAAGAGTTATTTTATTTTCCAGATAATACTGCTTCATACTAGATTCTATAGATATGATGTTCATGATACTATTATATTAAATCATATATATTTTGGTTCATTATTGGTGATGCGATGGAGGTTTTAAAAAAAAATTATTAAAAAAATCATAAATTGAACATGCCCTCGCACAGCAAATATTGACCTAAATCAAAAACAAATTTGTTGTGGGTGTTCTCAATACTAAAATGTTGGTGAATCAAATGAAGCAGCCTAATCCATCGTCAAAATCACGTCTAAAATCGCTCTATGGTTTAAACCACAGAGCTAGAGAGAAAGCTCTCGCTCTCTCTCTAGCTCTACGTTATAAACCTATACTTTAATTTGAACTTTACGGACACGCCCCCCTGTGAATAGCGTGTCACTCTAGGGGGGGGCGGGGAATACACTTGATAAGGACATGGGCATGTCCATTATTCTATGAATAATTAATAGCGGTAGTATGGTAACCTACTGGTCAATTGACCATGGGCTGTAGTAGTAGTAGTAGTAGTAGTAGTAGTAGTAGTGGTGGTGTTTAGTGGGGTTCGGCTCTATGTATTGGTATTCTCACATCGTATTAGTGCAAACATAAATTTACATATATATATATATATATATATATATATATAATTATGAATACCATACAAGTGCACACATACACACACACATACGCATATACATACGCATACACACACACATGAGCCACTCGTAGTATGCGTATATATGTTTACAATAAAAAATGAGTAATTAAATTTCGAACATTCTATAGAAATATACTTCTACACTCATACACTGATATGTATATATATATATATATATATATATATATATATATATATATATATATATATATATATATATATATGTGTGTGGGTGTGGGTGTATAATATATGTCCTAGTGTATAGAAAACTGTATAGTGTGCTGTTCAGTATTTGTTGGTAATAGAATACTACACACACACGCGCTCACACATACGTACACACACGGGCACACACATACATGCATGCGTACATACACTATCACATGATTAGCGCATGTATACAACTCTCGGTTAGTGCATGTGTATGTGTGTGAGCTAAACCGGTACAAATAGGTGAATTGTTTAGATTTAACAGTCGCATATATATGAATTGTACATGTTTGTGTGTGTGTGTGGTTGGGTTCAGAATTATATAATAAAATGTAAAAGCGTAACTATTTAAAATGAGTGACTATTTTAGATATACGGAGCCGTTCATCACCTACATACTAGGTGATGTCAATGTATACACATTGTCATTATGCTAGCGCACAACTAACTGATATCATTAAACACTAACATTTGTATGCACAATTTAAAAATAAAATCTCAGTAATGTCAAAAAATATTAATCGTATATGACCTATATTTTTATTGTCTATATATATATATATACGTATATACGGTACATGTGGTGATATTCTACGACTTCACGATGATGCCACAAGCGCGCTTATATCTAGCTACCGCATGATCATCCTACACAAAATATACAGGCGCGTTAACAATAGGCAGGTGGTCAGTAGCAATAGTAGTGGTCAGTAGCAATAGTAGTGGTCAGTAGCAATAGTAGTGGTCAGTGGTGGACACACACACACATAGAGGGTGTGGGGGGGTCTTGTCACGTGGCCGGGCAGTGATTCACGCGTACAATGAGAATCCTATACTATAGGGGGGGGGCATCACACACACACACACACACCATAGAGCTAGAGAGAAAGTTTCTATCTAGCTCTATGAAATACACACACACACAAACACACGCGCACGTATATATATAGGTCAATACATACGATGTGTGTGTGTGTGTGTGTGTGTGTGTGTGTGTGTGTGTGTGTGTGTGTGTGTAAGGTAATGATGGTTATGGTATAGTTAAACGTGGTGAGATGACTTCACAATGCTATCCTACCGTCCCCTTCTATCCTGTTTACCATCCCCTCCTCCCTATTATCCCCATCACATCCCTTCCCTCATCCCTATTATCCATCCCCTCCATATATCCCTATCCTCCTCCTCCCTATCCTCCCCACACCCTCCCTATCCTCCTTCCATACACCGCGCTAGTAGTCGTGCAGTGTGGCCTACAAACGGTTGAACTTAGCCACTACTACTACTACTCCTACTACTACTACTACTACTACTACTACTACTACTACTACTACTACTACTACTAATACTACTAGGAGTGTGCGTGTAGGGGTCAAACAGCGGGGTCAGCGTAATGGTCGTAAAGAGGCGCGCGGCTCGTTAGTGCACATAAAACACAGCCCATCAGTGTGCGCGTGTGTGTGTGTGCTTGTGTGCGCGTGTGTGTGTGTGTGCTTGTGTGCGCGTGTGTGTGTGTGCTTGTGTGCGCGTGTGTGTGTGTGCTTGTGTGCGCGTGTGTGCGTACGTACCGGTGTAACCATACAGGGCATTAGTTGCGGCCACACACACACACACACACATAAAATACATATTCCCACGAGTATGTGCACTGTACGCTTGTATGTATGTTCGTACTAGAACACATACCCACACAAACACCCGCACCCGCACACACACCCGCACACGCACACACCCACGTTTATATCGATGATGGCGCTATAACGACGGGATTACTCGGTTGAGCGACTCGCGCAATTAGCGAACTTCGGCATAATTACGCGTTCGTGTCGATATATCGAGTAAAGCGAGAGCGCGTTATTCGCTGTACGGGGTGAGGGCTGATATGAGGCTGAGGGGTGAGTTGAGGAAAGGCAGATAGTGTGTGGAATGTTCCATTATAGGATACGATAGTTATGAAATATCCTATAGAACATCTCAACGGATATCTATATAAATATATAACAATTAATCGTATATTAACAGAGGTATATGTATCGCATGTATGTATACACGGAGAAGAGGAGGAGAAACGTGTACGTTAATTACAATACATTTACCAGTACAATAGGTTCGAGTAATTACTTCATTACATCCTCGTATCATATATGATACCATAGGATCTTGTGAACAATCGTACGGTTTCGTTACTTCGCGATCTTTAGAATCGATCGGCTTACCTAATATGCGAAGGAACGCGAACGGACGCTTGTTTACATGATCCATATCATATATATATATATGTTATTTTTTTATTCTTTTTTTATATATAACCAGTAATTCAATACACTTTTGATTTATCTATCCATCTATCTATATAATGTATATATATAACTAATATATATATATACGTATATGTGTACATTTATCTACAATAAAAGTGTTCATTAAACAACTACGTAATGTTAATCAACTCTTAAAATAGAAACCGCGTACACCTACTATATATAGTACGTAATCTACGTACTACGACGTACTATATATAGTAGTACTGTGATGGGTGACATCGATATATTATTAGGTGGTTATGTATTTATGTCATTCATTAATAAGATAACTATTACTAGTTACCAAATATAGTACTATAGTAACTATAAATAGTACTAACGATATTGACTATAATGGCTAGTTAGTGGTAATCATATTACAGTTGTAATTATCGTATTGGATATTAAGTAAACAGGAGGACATACACCGAGGACATTGACGCGGATAGAATTAGCGCGGCTGCTGCGGTGAAATCAATCAGCGCCAGATATGATGTGTATAATTAGAATATACTATATATATAGTGTTATATATTAAGGGGGTATAACCGATTATATACCCCGATTAAGGGGGGATCGCGATACCAGTATTTCCGGACATAATGTACGGAAATGTTTGCTAGAAAGTGATTTTTCTAGCGAGTTGTAATGTACTATCCCATGGGATAATGCCTTTAAAGTTACTATATTTTCGGCAAGTTGACGGAAAGAAAGGGGGTATACCACTACAATTGTAGTTAACTTGCTAGAAATCACTTTTAGCCAACTTTTCAGGAAATAATGGTAGCATACTAATCCCATGGGCTACTCTTTATATATATATATAATGTACTGCATATAATATGTATACTATCTAGATCCGCACATTGTGTGTGTGTGTGTGTGTGTGTGTAGTAAAGAGTGTAAGGAGAGCGATACGCATGACGCTCTCGTAGTAAACTGACCGCTGTATGAACTGACCACTAGGGTCTCAGTATAGTGACCGGCCCGTACGAGCGGCACACACACGTATTAAACTAGGAATCACCCGCACCCGCACACCGCACACGTATTAAGCGAGGCATCACCCGCACCGCACACATTTAATTAGTTTAATCAGTTCGTATAGTAGATGACCCTCTCTCTCCGTCGTGACCAGTGGCTAGCGCTGTTCTCGTGGCCGTACTAGGACCATTGTGGTCAAGCGTGTACATCGCCACCATATCAAAATAATACACGCGCGCGCGTATATCGGTCACGTATAGGCCACGCCCCCCGCCCCGCCCGGCCCCAAAACTCCGTATAACCACGCCCCCTGTATAATCCGTATCTCGAGGCTCTGTATAATATATCATGTGAATACATCTTCAATAGTATATATATATATATATATATATATATATATATATATATATATATAACTGTATATAGCTGCAAATGTTACACACATATACACTCTACACTGTAGTATAGTTAAACCGTGTATAATACACGCTAGTACACGGGGTGTTCACACGATTCGTTCACGTATGATGTGCCGATGATGTACGCGATGAAATAGAACATGTTCTATCGGTGTGTGCTAGTTTCACACTGAGAACCGCGTCACACTGCGATCACATCGTCGTGTGAACACGTATTTGGTCGTAATATAGGTGTGTATACACACGTATCTACTGTTAATCATGTATCACTGTAATGAAGTGGACAGTTGGCTTATTTAACATTACGGAGATAGCTAAGGATTATCCTAGGATTATTCTAGGTAATACTTAACTTTACAGAGATAGATAACTATTGTCTTAGGATAATGAATTTTAGATCATAAGGAGCTCAAATTCATTCGGCCCTTGATGTGTATATTAAATATATGAATACGTACACATATACACACATGTAGACAGTGTCTACTAGAAACTAATACGCATGTATATACATTATATATATATATATATATATACATTATATATATATATATATATTATTACATATGTTCAATGATTGTTAACAGATTACATCGATAATTATATAATGTTATAGTTGCATAACAATGTATACATGTGTATTGTTTACAAATGACGACGCATGTTAAAACCCCGCATTTAAAATTAAAGTTATATTAATAACTTAAGTAATAACTATTAATAAAAAGCATAAATAACTTTATACATATACCAATTGGTATATTAATATATATATATATATATATATATATATATATATATATATATATTACAAACGTATATACACACTAGCATACGTGTGCATTGTTAAATTCATATTTAATTATAAATTAGATTATTTATTATTTATTAGAAAACGCCAAATAACGTGAAATGTCCTACATACGGAATATACCTATTTATATATAGCATAATACTAATATAAATTAATATCAATAAGCGCGCATGCGCTGATAATGATGATTTGATACATTACGTCACTGTCACATTACGCCAGTTCCGAGACGATAACTACAATCATCGTCATAATAACGTGAGTCATTGTTGTCCTATAGGACATATCCTACAGGGAGATACACACACACACACGCGCGAACACGTGATCATTAGTGTGTTGTGGGCGTGTTGGTGTTACTAAATGGTTGTATGACACGCTGGTGTTCATACTGTACATTATTTATATATATATATATATATAAATGGAGATAACAATAGAATATATGACATCATATTGTAAAGCATAGTAATATGGAAACATGTAATACAAATAACCACAAACGAAAAATAAACTATATTTGAGCCACTCGAATTATGCGAGGTACCGAGATATATTAGTACTCCCACGTATGTGTGTGTGTGTGTGTGTGTGTGTGTGCGTGTGTGTGTGCGTGTGTTGACACAGTGCTACCTACTAGTGTACACGACCAGCGTATGTGTGCGCGTATGTGAGTGTGGTATAACCGTGAGAGCGACAGTGGCGGCATGCGGCGGTAACAGTGATTATTAGCCGTAATAACGTAATGAAACGTTAGTGATCATTACGCACACACCCACACACGGGCGGGCGGGCGGGCTATGGGAGGTCAACTAAGTACGTTACTATAGTAACTTAGTACGTTACTAAGTACGTACCTATAGGTGGTGGTGATGGTGGTAGTGACAGTGGTGATCTATGTCATTATATAGCACGCACTGTTAGAAATAAATGGTATAACATTGATTAACAAATGGTATAACCCCGTGGCGTCCTGGTATAACATTTACGGTATAACTAAAAAAAACAAATGTTATACTATATAATTTGTGATCTTATACCGTTTAACGTAATTGTATGGTATGTACTCGTATTTCCATATGTTATACCGTATAATTCAAAATGTTATACCCTTATTTGTAACAGTGTATGTAATGGTAACCGCGACAGTGAGCCGCACACTCCTCTACATGTATAACACACCAGCATACGTATACCAACACGACACTAATAAACTCACACACACGCACACACACACATACACACACACACACATACACACACACACACACACACACACACACACACACACACACACACACACACACACACACACACACACACACACACACACGCACGCACACACACACACACGCACACACGCACACACACACACACACACACACACACACGCACGCACACACACACGCACGCACACACACACACACGCACACACACACGCACACACGCACACACACACACACACACGCACACACACACACACACACACACGCACACACACACATACGTATACGCAGTACATGCACGGTATTATAACATAGCGTGTGTGTGTGTGTGCGCGTGCGATGATGTGTGAAGGAGTGAGTGTGCGAAACGCTAAGCTAATTATGTGCGATTAGCGTGTGCGATTAGTGAGTCATACGTGTCACGCACATGTATGATTGACGGGCTTATAATACATCAGAGTGACAGTGCTACCTTCACCCATACCTATACCTGGACCTATACCTAGACACATACCTATGCATGGACCTATGCCTATACCTGGACCCATACCTATACCTGGACCCATATCTAGACCTATGCCTATACCTGGACCCATACCTATACCTGGACCCATATCTAGACCTATGCCTAACCTGGACCCATACCTATACCTGGACCCATATCTAGACCTATGCCTATACCTGGACCCATACCTATATCTGGACCCATATCTAGACCTATGCCTAACCTGGACCCATACCTATACCTGGACCCATATCTAGACCTATGCCTAACCTGGACCCATACCTATACCTGGACCCATATCTAGACCTATGCCTAACCTAGACCCATACCTATACCTGGACCCATATCTAGACCTATGCCTAACCTAGACCCATGCCTAACCTAGACCCATAACTATACCTGGACCCATATCTAGACCTATGCCTAACCTAGACCCATACCTATACCTGGACCCATATCTAGACCTATGCCTAACCTAGACCCATGCCTAACCTAGACCCATAACTATACCTGGACCCATATCTAGACCTATGCCTAACCTAGACCCATACCTATACCTGGACCCATATCTAGACCTATGCCTAACCTAGACCCATGCCTAACCTAGACCCATAACTATACCTATGCCTAACCTAGACCCATACCTATACCTGGACCCATATCTAGACCTATGCCTAACCTAGACCCATACCTATACCTGGTCCCATATCTAGACCTATGCCTAACCTAGACCCATAACTATACCTGGTCCAATCCTAGAATTGCAGCTGTAGTATATGTAGTGTATATTATAATTAAGTGCCTTTATATATTGATTGATTGATTGATTGAATGTTTATTTAGACACTTAAATAAATCATAAATGATTTCTCAAAGGTGTATATAATAGAATACAAATAATAAAAGTAGGTAAACAATAAATACCAATAATAATAATACAATAAAATAGAATAAGCCGTACGGAAATTAATTAATAAAATAATAATGACAAACAATATTAATAATTCAGGTTACCACCTGAGATCAATTGTTGTATATATTTCATGAATGTTTTATGCGATTTTATGGATCTAATATAGGGCGGGAGTGAATTCCATAACTTAGGACCAATATAACTCAGTGCCCGAGTATTCATTTTTGAGGGACGTAGAATAGGGGTAGATAGAAGGTGAGATGCATGGTTTCTAAGTGATGGAAGGGGAGCTCTTTGTACTAGAGAAGCAGAAATATATGAAGGGCAATTTGAAGAGTATATTGAGGAATGAACAATAGATAATATGCGATAAGCAGAGCGTTTGTTAAATGTGAACCATGGAGATATGTGTTGGTATGAGGAAGTAGAGGAATGATCTCGAATACGTAGGTTATATGTTGTACGGATTGATAACGAATAACTCGATTTAAGGGAAAGATAGATGATAATATATATATATATATATATATATATATATATATATATATATATATATATATGGATATATGCCTATAGGCACAAGTATATACACATACATATACGTATGTATATTGTATTATCACATTCTACTATAAAGCAACTGCTATATATATATATATATATATATATATATGTGTGTGTGAGAGTGTATATATATATATATATATATATATATATATATATATATATATATATATGTGTGTGTGTGTATATATAGTTATATAGTTATATATACTATTTACACATATTTATTGATATACACACACGGACACATACTTACACACATATGACACATTGTAACACACAGACAGACGGTACTACATAAGAAATAAGGAACTTTCGGAGTAATTGCACTATTTAATTGATTTATAATATATACACGTTATTAATACATTTATATATATACATGTATATATATATATATATATATATATATATATATATATGAATTAAGTGAATACTCTTATAGTTATATAATATATCGTATATCAAATGTGCTAGAAATATTTCAACTTTTTACTACGCGGCGTTTTTATATATATATATATATATATATATATATATATATATATATATACATATATATATATACATATAACATACAACATATACACATGATATATTATACGAGGTATACGTCCTACACTACGGTATTACATAACGCATGCGCTCCTCCAGCGTACAATGTGTTCAACTTAATTAGTGTACCGCACACATACACATACACACACATCACCTCATCATCCTCCTCCTCCTCCTCTTCCTCCGTATGTCGTGTGTCATCAACGTTACGGAATGTCACCTCGCTGCGTGTGTGTGTGTGTGTAATGCATACCGGCACATAGTCACAGTGTACAATGCGGTATTCATATACGCGTATATATACGTATATATATATGTATACAGGTAGCGCTAAAACAGAAATATGTGTATGAATACACGTATACATAAGCTCGCTTGCACAACAGTCGTCGCTTGTTACTGTAATACCTTACCATACGTGTAAACGATACACACACATATATATATATATATATATATATATATATATATATATATATAAATATATATGTATATATTACTCGCGGGAAGGACGGTGGATACATGACAAGGCGGACACTAGACGGTGGATACATGACAAGGCGGACACTAGACGGTGGATACATGACAAGGCGGATACTAGACGGTGGATACATGACAAGGCGGACACTAGATACATCACACTAGATACACTCGATGTGCATAGTTCCGAACTGTTCACGCTAGGAGTGCACGTTTAGACTAGAACACGTGACACTGCCGAGACCTCGTGACACACTAGAGAGAGTGTAGAGCTACGATAGTGACCACGTGACAACGATACGGATCAGCACACGTGATTTAATCATAATAACACGACCACCACCACCACCGCCGCCCCGTGAAGATAATGATAACGTTCGGTGATGGTGATGACGGTGGTGGTGGTGGTCTATAAATAAGGAGGTCAGCTGTAGGTCGTAGTGGTGGTCAGCTGTAGAGATAACCTGCAATTAGGTAACGGCGACCGGTACCGTTACGTAAGGGGGCGTAACGTTTGGAACGAGGGGAGGAGCTTAGCGCGCCGGTTGTAAACAATAGGGGGCGTGACTACTACACCGACGACGGTAGTAGTCGGAGGTAACCTGCAATTAGGTAATCGCTCCATCTCTCTGTTCGTACACTGTTACGCGAGGGGCGTGTCGGTTTGGAGGCGTGGCGAGTGGAGGGGAGGAGCTTATCGCGCACGATGTAAACATAGCGGGCGGGGCAATAGAAATGGTTACGTCACTAGTGTCCCAAGTCGGTCCCCACTATTCTGATCACTACTGACCAATACTGACCATTGAGTGCAGGACTATACCATGTATACAAGACCATATCATACATGGTGTGCAATGCATATATGCAGTATCGGTTGTTGCCATTGCCAGTAGTGGTCAGTATTAGTAATAGAGCTAGAGAGAAAGTCTCTCGGGCTCTAGTGGTATTAGTGGTCGGTGGTGAATATTGACCACCACCATGATACCGGTCATTACAGCTGCTGACCACACCGGTGTTGTATGAGGCGGTGGTCACCACTGATACACTGTATTGGTAGCGATACACACGAGGCATACGGGTGTCAGTGTACACTGTACATGTACAAGTGCACTTGCGTCACGGTATATATATATATATACAGTATACATACAGTAGGTATAGGTATATATATACAGTATACATACAGTAGGTATAGGTATATATACAGTATACATACAGTAGGTATAGGTATATATACAGTATACATACAGTAGGTATAGGTATATATACAGTATACATACAGTAGGTATAGGTATATATACAGTATACATACAGTAGGTATAGGTATATATATACAGTATACATACAGTAGGTATAGGTATATATACAGTATACTGTGGAGGCATACAGTGATACACTATATTCAAGGGCATGTCCTTGCTATAATGGCGACACGAGGACAACTGTTACGAGCGATGTTACGTAATGCATAATTAGCGCACACAGCGTGTAGAGTAGTCGTGGTAGTCGAGTATGACGTCATAGGTTGTGGCCTAATCGGTTACGTAATGTTATACCGGTGTCATAATGGTTAGAGAGTGCCTGTGCTATAGGTGTGCAGCGGGTGGTCATGTGATAGTGACTCGCGTACACCTACATCTACAGATATCTACTACTGAGGTGGTCCGTATTACCAGTCGTCCAGTATATGTGTGTGTGGGTGCGACGCACGGGATATGTATATGCAGAGGTATGGATATGTAATATAAAGTTGTATATATACCCGGTGCGTGGGTGTGTGTATGTGTGTGTGTATGTGTATAAATATAGAGATATACATGGTATATTTACCTTTATCTATATATATGTATATATCTACAACTTTATATTACATATCCATATCTCTGCATATACATATCCCTGGATATCGGCACTTATCTAATTATCTATAAGTATAATTATATAATATATACCCATGTGGAATTATATAATATATACCCATGTATATACTAATTAAAGCAATAAAATACACTTACATGTTATAATACGTGATGTGTATGTTTGTTGATACGTATGTGTGTGTGTGTGTGTGTGTGTGTGTGTGTGTGTGTGCGTGCGTATGTATGTAAGTATGTATGTTAGTGTGCGTTAATTCGTGTACATAAGTGGGATATTTACATAAATTGAACCCCGTATAAATGATATTTCACTACAAATGACAGGGTATACCCTATAGGGTATATACACCATGGTGTGTTATCTATAATGTATCGTACACACTACAGTATGTATGTATTACCACGACCACCACCACCGCTACTACCACTACCACTACCACCACCACCACCGCTACTACCACTACCACTACTACTACTACTACTACTACTACCACCACCACCGCTACTACCACTACCACTACTACTACTACTAATACTACTACTACTACTACCACTACCACTACCACTACTACTACTACTACTACTACTACTACTACTACTACTACTACTACTACTACTACTACTACTACTACTACCACTACCACTACCACTACTACTACTACTACTACTACTACTACTACTACTACTACGTTTCCGGTGACTATCGCCGTAGCGTGGCGGTAGTTTCGTGACCTTGGTGACCTGGCTATTGTTTCACCACCACCACCACCGCATTGTTTTATTGATTTACGTTAGGTTTTCGTTCGAATCTAACTCAATTAAATTTCGCTGAACGAAACATATAATTCAATATAGAGAATAGATAATTGGAGAATACAATTGTATACATAATACATATTATATATATATAATTATATATATATATATATATATATAATTAGCGTGAGGTGAATCATGAATTCAAGTACGTAATAGGTAATTACATAACTACAGGTGTATAGCAAACTAGCATAGTAACTGTAGTTGTTATAATATAATAATGACTACGCAATAATCAGATAATTCTCGTTATATATCAGTGTGTGTATACACAGTGTGATTATTATAATTGTATTTGTAATGGTATATTTAAACATTATGGTGGTAATTGAACTGGTATATTAAGACATGTCAGTATTAAGCATATAACGCGTATCTCAAAAGTGTATAGACGATGTAATGATAAATAATAACAATCAATTATCCACAAACATATTCTATCGTATAGCACTGTAATCGTTATCTAATCGGGGGTGGGGGGTAGGGTAATTTAACGCGGAATGGATATCGCGTTGTTATCGGAAATGTAGGTTACGCTATCGTAGTAGTTATTAGTGATGTAACACGGTGATGTAACGTAGTGGTGGTAACATTCGCTACGTGTGTGTGTGTGCGTGTGTGTGTGCGTGTGTGGTTTACGGTAGATTAGTCTGCATAAGTATTCCGGACGTGTCACACACGCGGGAGATGGGGGAGGGAGGAGGGAAGGAGGGGAGGATGAGGAGGGAGGAAGATAGGGAGATTTATGACTAATTATGTATTCAGAACGCGTCCTCTACAATACATCGACATTTCACCGGATATATATATATATATATATATATATATATATATATATATATGTGTGTGTGTGTGTGTGTGTGGGTGGGTGTGCGATGCAGGGAATACTGCATATATATTATAATATAAGAATTCTGATTTTAATTAAAAATGTCCACATATCCATTATAAATATATTTATTATTTACTCAATTAAAATATACAATATCTTTCGAAGGCATTATTATAATATATATATATATATATATATATATATATAAATATATATACATGCGTATACATCAGAGTGACAGACCAGGTATGAATGCCAGGAGTTCCCTTCACTGTATAACACTAATATACAGGCGTTATACACTGTGTGTATATACACCTATAGGTTCATCATTGTTCTCCTCCGAGTGGGTTATCTATTGTGTGTTAACACCACGTGGTTTATACAACACACCCCTATAGAGAATGATAATATATTTACCAGCTGTATTAACGACACTGTAAACAGATAAAAGGTGGTGTTTAAATCAAAGATATACCAGGCTACCGTATTTAAACAACCACCTGTTATAATTTCTATTACCACTCTGGAAGTGGAACGGATACTATTGATGATATTATACTGAATGGCCACCTTCACCAGACCACCACCATATTTAAAGTAATGTTTGTAAGACTATTGATGCTATTGATACTGAATGACCACCTCCACCATACCACCACCACATGTAAACACCACTGTGGTTCTTTACAATAGTATTGACTTACTACACTGTCCGGTAGTAATGGCTGGTAATGCTGGCCGTTGTTACCATGGTTACCAGCGAGCAACTCTGCACATGCGCTCATTCTCTTCATCTTAGTCGAATACAATACGGTACAACATAACAATGAGAGCAGCATAATACTTATCCGTAATGCAGTTGTACTAGATAATACTACAGCGTATACGATTGTACACTACATAATGCATGCACTGCAACGTCGTACATACGTGGAACACGTGAATAACACATAGTATTGTATTAGACGATAACGATCATTGTATACTACAACGTATTGAGCTGTAGCCGGTTGTTCTGAGAACATAAACTGTCGTAGCATTATCCTAGGCTAATCTTTAACATTACGGAGTAGGCTAAGAATTGTGTTATAGACTATTATTAACATTGAGGATATAGCTAAGGATTATCCTAGGCTACTATTTAACATTACGGAGACAGCTAAGGATTATGCTATGATTATCCTAGGATACTCTATGTTCTGAAAACAACTGGCCCCTGTTTCCTATCCAAAGTGATGTTGTCAGCATATACGCGATAGGATATAATGTGATGAATAATAGATATAAGAATGCACTATAGGCGTTTATGTATTATTAATTTTGAAATAAATTGCACATATACATATATATATATATATATATATGTGTGTGTGTTATTCTGTGTTAGTATTTATTTAGGTGGATTCCCATCCGGTTCTAATATCTATTTAAAGCCGCTCTCGTGTTAAGGCAGCCATGGTGTTAACGATAGGTGATCATTTTGTATACACAATTATATAATACCACTTCTAAATATTATTTGAAGACCTATTTTATTAGAAGGGGATTTTACCAGCGTCCTACTGCATGTGTGTCTGACTCCTTAGCCACCTGATCCACACAGTGAATGAAGTATACACATATACCTATATATATATATATATATATACCTATATATATATATATATATATGTTATTAAGTGTCAGTATGTAGGTAGATCATAACAGTGTACGCCCACATAGCAATGTCCTACGTACAGTGTACGACGTAGGACATTCGACATCTGAGACACACCCACCCACACACACACACTGCGGAGGTGACCATGGTGGTGTACCATTATAATGTGTGTGTGTTATCGTATACCAATCGCTCTAGTGACGGTGGTGAGATGGAGGGGTCATCGGTCTCATTGTTTTCCGTGAAATAACGCGGTCACCGTGACTACCAGCACCGCAACCACACACACACAGCGAGAGAGAGATAAGCTAATGTTACTAATGAAATGTAAGGTCGCGCTGCTCTCGGCCCCTTGCACTGTGCCACGTTCTTCTATACCATGTATAGACACACATACACACACACACATACACACACACACACACACACACACACACACACACACACACACACACATATATAGCTATGACTAGATATGCGACCATTCTGTACACTACATACTGGTACGCCTGGTAGTGCGGTGTGCACACACATGTGGGCGGCTACGTTATTTCTGGTTCAATTAGGCTACGTTTATATATACAATCATAATATACAATCTAATGTATATATATATATATATATATATATATATATATATATATATATATATATATATATTTATATATATATATAAATATATATGTATATATTCGTGTGTTTATTTGCGTGTGTATGCTTGTTGTAATTTAATTATATTACATAATTTCAAAAATGACATCATAAATAATTGAATTTTCATACACATATATAATACTGTACAAATTATAATGCATTATGATATTACATAAATTATATATAATACATTATATATAATGTTAACATATTTCTACGTGTATTATAAATTTATCCTACTAGTTAAGCGGAAAATTATTATATGAGGTTGAATTGTATGAAGTACAAACAAATACACACACAAACACGCACACGTAAATACAATAGTTTTGCGGGCGTACCAAAACGATAAAATCAATCGATTTCGCGCTAAACTCGTCGACTCCTATACGGCGACACGCCCCCTCCGTCGCCTACTAAACACGCCCCCCGGCGGCCTAGGATTTAATGTCAAGCACGAATTAATCACCCATCCCGCCGGGCGGGTGCTTAATTAATTAGCGACCGTAATTAATTATCGGTGGTTGGGTCTATCACTGCTGCCGCATCAATGATAGCTCTCCTCCTCCTCCTCCTCCTCAAATCGTTAATCGATACCCTATATGAGTTATACACGCTAGGCTGCGCATGCGTGCCTGAGGTGTGCGCGCACACGCCGTGAGCCGCACACTGTACGCGTTGTATAGTACGACGTACACGAGCGTCACTACCTCGGTATAACGATGATTGGGCGTAACGAAAACCCCGCTATAAAGACACGCGGTATTAACGAAAACCTCGACGTAATCATCGATATTACAATTACCGATAAAAGTACACGAACCTCAGTATAACGAAACCCTAGATATACGACGCGTATACTACGTTACGGTACATCGACAGCCCGATATAACCACGTCAACGGCAGCAGTGTGTGATTAATTGACGATGGATTGGCGATGCATTATGAACATAACTAAATTATATATGATACATACAGAACCTATAGTACAGGGAGCTATAGGTACCTAAAGTATACTAAAACACAGTGTGGACATTTTGGTTGACAAAGTTTGGACATTTTATCACCTCGCATATATGAGGCATTATCACGGCGAAGAGGTAGTGCGACCCGTTACCCGAGTGATTTAGGCACTTCGACCAACTTCTTGATGATAATTGAGTTCATATATACTATAGTATTACTTACCATACTATACTATAGTAAACTTATATATATAGATAGGTGGCGCTATAACATAAATGTATTTAGGAATACACGCATAGACCTATACACGCACACGGTCGCCGCTTGTGGAAGTAATACCTTACCATAATATACATCACTAATGTGTACACCTACGTGGTATGCTGTAGTGTGTAAAGGTTTGCATGCAGGCTATACTGGTGGCATACGTACTGCGATTGTTTGTGAAGGGTTGTGTAGCTACGTTAGGGTATGTGCACTGGGCCGTGTTAAAAAACAACAACACAAGTGTGTGCGCGTGTGCGGTAATCGATACCATAGAGTGATTAGTAATAGTTGATCACCCCCCACACCAACACACCCCCACACACCCACGTATAAACACGTATGCACGCTGTTCATTACGATACCCTGCCACAACTGCGTGTGGGCGCGCATAGTGATGCGGACTGAACCGCACTAGCTGAACTTCACTAACTGAACTTCACCAACACATTTACATACACTTAATTCTCATTATTATAATTATTATTTTAGTAATTAAGTTTGTAGTCATGTTAAGTATGTCGCCGTAACTTTATATCTAACTACACACGAACAATTTATTTAAAATTGGTTTTTCGTGACTAAATATATGATACTACTATATATACTATATATCCTACTATAGTAGGCTAATTCAGTTGCCTTCGATCTAGTGGTAATGGCGGATGATACTATAGTAGTACTATAGTATACTAGGTGATCGACAGTACCGCACCGAAGAGCGGGTGTGTGAGGATATGGATACTGTTGCTTACTATAGTACTACAAGTATACTGATACTTCTATGGTATACTTTGTGTGTAATATAATATAACCATATAATATACGGCGTATATATGAATACAGTGTATGAAAGTGTGTGTGTGTATTTGTGTGTGTGTGTGTTTATGTATAAATATACATATACATATACTGTATGAGAATTGTGTTTACATGATAGTGTATTCTTATAATAATAATTATTATTATTATTATAATAGTCTATGAACCAGTGTATAAACAGTGTATAAACAGTGTATAAACCAGTGTATAAACTGTATGAAGTGTACGATTTATAAACAGTACGTCGTATAATATACACGCTGTATGTGAAGGAGTGTATAAGGATGTATCTATATTGGGACTTATACAGTGTATAATGGATGTACTCTTATACAGTGTATAATAGATGTACTCATATACAGTGTATACTAGGTTGACTCTATACAGTGTATAATAGATTAACTATAGTTATAACAATAATATATTATACAGTGTATAAACTAAACTAGTCTGTATAAAGAGTGTGTATTGCGCTTTACAATGGTGATACGTATACACACACACACACGCGCTCGCACACGCCCCGAATATATGTGAATACCTTACACATGGTACTTAATATATTAGTTTGTACACTGTATAAGAGTACACCCATTATACACTGTATAAGAGTACACCCATTATACACTGTATAAGAGTACACCTATTATAAACTGTATAAGAGTAAACCTATTATACACTGTATATAGGTAAACCTATTATACACTGTATATAGGTAAACCTATTATACACTGTATAAGAGTACACCCATTATACACTGTATAAGAGTACACCCATTATACACTGTATAAGAGTACACCTATTATACACGCTGTGTATGCTCACACGCGTAGCTGCAGTATGGCGATGGGTCAGTGCTAGTGGCCGTAGTGTGGGGGCCGTAGTAGTAGTGGCGGCGGGCTATTCGGACAGGGGTCAGACGTGTATAACGGTGAGAGATGGTTGTGTGTGTGTGAGTGCGTGAGTGAGAGTGTGTGGTCAAGGCGCAGCTGCTGCTACCGTTCGCTGCCTCGCTCTCTCTCGTGCTTTCACGTTCTATCTCGCCTAGACTCTCGTTCTCTCTCTCTCTCTGTAGGCCCAGGATTAATCAGACCTCTCTCTCTCTCGATCTCTCTACGCATCGGTCAGTCTGTCCGGCTGAGACCGGCTGTAGGCCTTAGGGAATGACCGCAGTGGTGCTAGCGGTGATGATGATTCGCTGGTCAGATAAGAGAAGGCGCTAGTAGTAGTAGTAGTGGTGGTAGTAGTAGTAGTAGTAGTAGTAGTAGTAGTAGTAGTAGTAGTAGTAGTAGTAGTAGTAGTAGTAGTAGTAGTAGTAGTAGTAGTAGTAGTAGTAGTAATAGTAGTAGTAGTAGTAGTAGTAGTAGTAGTAGTAGTAGCAGCAGCAGCAGCAGCAGCAGTAGTAGTAGTAGTAGTAGTAGTAGTAGTAGTAGTAGTAGTAGTAGTAGTAGCAGCAGCAGCAGCAGCAGCAGCAGCAGTAGTAGTAGTAGTAGTAGTAGTAGCAGCAGCAGCAGCAGCAGCAGCAGCAGTAGTAGTAGTAGTAGCAGCAGCAGCAGCAGCAGCAGCAGCAGTAGTAGTAGTAGTAGTAGTAGTAGTAGTAGTAGTAGTAGTAGTAGTAGTAGTAGTAGTAGTAGTAGTAGTAGTAGTAGTAGTAGTAGTAGTAGTAGTAGTAGTAGTAGTAGTAGTAGTAGTAGTAGTAGTAGTAGTAGTAGTAGTAGTAGCAGCAGCAGAAGCAGCAGCAGCAGCAGCAGCAGCAGCAGCAGCAGCAGTAGTAGTAGTAGTAGTAGTAGTAGTAGTAGTAGTAGTAGTAGTAGTAGTAGTAGTAGTAGTAGTAGTAGTAGTAGTAGTAGTAGTAGTAGTAGTAGTAGTAGTAGTAGTAGTAGTAGTAGTAGTAGTAGTAGTAGTAGTAGTAGTAGTAGTAGTAGTAGTAGTAGTAATAGTAATAGTAATAGTAGTAGTAGTAGTAGTAGTAGTAGTAGTAGTAGTAGTAGTAGTAGTAGTAGTAGTAGTAGTAATAGTAGTAGTAGTAGTAGTAGTAGTAGTAGTAGTAGTAGTAGTAGTAGTAGTAGTAGTAGATAGAGACTAGTGGCACACACTAGCGGTGGTCAGTAGTGGTCAGTAGGGAGATGACCCACATTAATTTTTCAAGTGTGCCACCACCACAACCACCACTACTACCACCACCACTACCACTATCAGCTGCGCTCGTTCGTGTGCCTGGACCTGCGTGCGCATGTAGATTGCCCACATAGATAGTGTAGGTGCGCTCGTGTGTAGGTACGTGGGCATGAATACATTATATATTCTACTACAGCGTTATCTAGTAGATCTAGTATAAGCCGTACACGAGTATGTGTATGTGTATGGGTGTGTGTATTTGTGCGTCTATGAACGCGAATATGGGTGTATATGTGTGAACGCGAGCGTGTGTGCATGTGTGAACGCGCGTGTTTGTGCATGTGTGAAAGCGCGTGTGTGTATATGTGTGAACGCGAGCGTGTGTGCGTGTGAACGCGCGTATATGTGTGCGTGTGAACGCGCATATATGTGTGCACATCTCTCACATATATGTATGCACATACACTGCGTTCTAAGAAAGATGTACTAGTTTATCAGTGCGTTATTAGTTCCGCGAAAACTATGCACTGCCTCCTAGCTCGCTTCCTTCGTTCTCCCTCCCTCCCTTCCCTCCCCCCTCATCCTTCCGTCCATTCATAAATATCGATATTCTCCGGAAATATGACTTATATATAATTAATAGTAAGGCGATTGTATAAAAGGGCGTTACTGTAGACCCCCCTCTCCCTCTTCAAGTACTGGTGGATACATGGCTCCATATATAGACCTATATAATATATATATTATACAATATATAGTCTATATATATATATATATCATTATAATACTTATTTGCTTATAATTAGGGCACTATTGGTTCCAGGGTAGGAAGGTATATAGTTCATATCTTGAATTGTATGGTTCGAATGCGTGCCAATATATCGATTGAATATGCGTGTGTTAATGTATATATATATATATATATATATATATATATATATATATATATATATATATATATATATATATATATATGTGTATATATACTCTTAAACGTATGAGAACTTATTAAGAATATCAATAAAAGGTATTAATTCTATTGAATTATTTCTAGGCTTTTGAATATCATATTAGAACTATATTTCTGAGATTTAACAATATGTTATCTATATTCACTTATCTGTATGTAGTATTAAGTTACCTACAGGTATAGGTATACATGTCTATAGGTATGCGGGGTTGCAGCCTGTTACCCTATATAGGCGTTTGTAGGCTATGCAAGTTGCGTGATCACGAACATAACTATCGGTATACTGTTGCGATGTGTAGGGGTGTATGCGGGTATTAGAATCATATATATATATAGCTAGAGAAGGGTTCTCTATAGAGAGAAATGTATCTATCTAACTCTATGATTAGAATAATAGTTATTGTCAATAGTAATCATAGATTTGTATGTTACCAATTAATAATTTCTCACTGAAATCTCACAATTTGGTAAACTATAAATCTATGAAAGTAATTCCCATCTATTGCTATGCTATATATTGATATATAAGTATAGTTTGCGAATAGGTATGAGGTATCACGATGTGAGAGAGCGTGCTGGTGCTGGTGGTATCGAAGCTACAAGTTGAATAGCGTCAGCACTCCTTCGCATAGAACTATAGCGAGAAACTCCCTAGCTTTCTCTAGCTCTATATCGTCTTCACGATATCTTTCTCTATCACTAACGACAGCGCGCTCTATCTCTCAGCGAGTGTATTACTGCTGCTGCAACATAGCATGCTAGAAGTGTATACGTGTGTGTGTGTGTGTGTGTGTGTGTGTGTGTGTGTGTGTGTGTGTGTGTGTGTGTGCGTGTGTGTGTGTGTGTGTGTGTGCGTGCGTGTAGTACGCCGACTGATGCTGCTGTATCAGCGGTGAGGTTAACGCATCTATACTGTACTACTGTTTTCATTTACAGTACATCATTCAATATATATATTATATATATATATATCATTCTGTATACAAATATATATATATTAGTGTGTATTATATTATTCTATAATTGTACTGTAATGTATATTTCACTTGAACGGAAGTCATGACCACTACAGGTTACGGAGTCGGGGATAACGCACGCATACATCAACGCACGCCACACGCGCGGCGGCGAGTTGTCGGTACCGATACCACGCCCCCTATCAATCAACACCGTAGTGGTCAGACGGCGGACCTCACGTACATCGATATGTACGAGTGTGTGTGTGTGCGTGTATGTGTGCGTGTGTGTGTGCGAATATCGGTGTTTCGTAGCATGTTACATATAGCAAATGTAAGAGAATATATCTACGCTTTGCAGCGTACGGCGTATACGATGAGATATACAGTGTATGTGTGTGTTTGTCGCACAATGGTGTGGATATAAAGCCGCACAAGTGCGACAAAGTAACTAAGCCAATGCTACTTCACACACACACTTTAGTACTACAGCACTGAAGTGGTGTGTGTGCGTGTGTGTATTACTAATAACACACACACACACAGTGTCACACACACGACCACCGCGCTCTTTACACGCACAATATAGTGTGCGCATTCGTTATCCAGTAGTGTACAATACGGTATGCATACTCACGGTGTACACATGCAATAGTAGTGTATAATGCATGATACACACACGCACACAATAGTGTGTACGTTGATTATACGGTAGCACGGTGGTAGTAATACACGCAATCGGCGTAAATACTAGTTATTTAAATGGCGATATATTACAGCGAGCTAGAGAGAGAGAGAGAGAGAGAGGGGGGCAGACAGGCAAGGCACGTGGCAGCAATAGTGGTCAGATGATGATGATGATGATGATGGAACGGTACGGCCCACTACCACCACCACTACCACCACTACCACCACTAGCAGCAGTAGTAGCACCAGTAGCACTACTACCGGATGATGACCGCCCTGTCCAGCCGCCACTTGACCGATTACACCGGAAACCACGTGTTCCGGCAGAACGAGCGCACACGTGATGCACACACACGCACCGACACGCACACACACACACACACGACACCGAAGAGCGTTTCACTCAACGCGCCGCACAGTGTGGCGCACACTCGACAGGTCCCCCCCCCTTCTTCACTTTACTACGTAATTCACAGTAATTATGGTCATCGCTTAGCGTATGTTTGTGTGTATGTATATGAGTGTGTGTGTGTATGTGTGTGTGTCTCAGCCTAAACTATGCCGTACATTGTACACTGAATATGTATGCGTGTGTATGTATTGTGTGTATCGTCGTGTGTGCATTGCGATGTAGTGTATCTCGCACAAGACACACACTGTTTATGTCCTCGGTAAGGACGACTAGTTACGTAATAGTGATTACGTCACGGTTAGCGATGGCGGCTGTGTTACGTCACATCGCCACGGTAACTTGTGTGTGTGCGGCGTACACTGTGCGCACCGTTATAAGTGAGCGGGAGGTTATAGATCGTAATGTTGCTGCTGCTGCTGCTGCGTGGGTAAGGGGCGTGTACTTCGTGTGGCATCACACATATGATGCAACAGGGGGGACGTGGGATATGTTCCCCGTCATGTTGAATTGCCCACTTTTACCACAACATTTATTTGATTTGTTGGTCCCCCCTACATACACACCATCGTTCCAGTTGCGACATACTGATGCTGCTGCTGTGTATGCAACTTATTGTAGTCACTTTTTAAAGGCTTTTTATAGGCTTTATATAGGCTTTTAAAGGCTTTTTATAGGCTTAGTGTAGTCGTATGGTACCGATGTGAAAGGGATGCGGAGGAGAGGATGAGGTAATCGTGCGTGTTGATGACGTCATCGCGAGCGTTGATGACGTCACTAGAGGTTCGCATACATGATTACGTAATTAGTGTTGCAGGAGCAGTAGGCGGAGAGTGGGCGGAATGCGTAGGCTGAGAGGAGGAGGAGAGACCATTACTAGTCGACATGTAAACACGTGACCACCACGTGACTACACCGAATGACCTCTACAGCAGCGGCGGCGACCACACTTTCCGTAATGTAGTCACGTGATGTTAGTAGCGATCACGTGATGTGTGTGTGTGTGTTTTATCACGTGACGTGGGTTACACGTGGTTATACCCCCCCCCCATAGTACCACGTGTGTACGGTGTATAGGGGCGCTGCTAAATAGGGGATGGGGGGTATGCCCCTCACTTTATAATCTAGAGGGACCTCCTATGTATTGGTTCCCCACTTTTACCACACAATTTATTTTGATTGGTTGGGCTCCCCCCCCCCCAACATACAAAATCGTTCCAGCACCCCCGTTCAACAGTGTACAGTGTATAATACCTATTCATTACGATGAATGACACACACACGCACTTGTACGCATGTCTGCATTCATACACACGCACGCATCACAAGCGCATGTGTGTGTGTGTGTGTGTGTGTGTGTGTGCGGTTATGGTTTCTTTCATAGCGCTCAGATTGTTAACCCGATACCTGTGTACATTGTATATTGAACAATGCACGCTGTACAATGAACCACGTGTATATGCACGTGTGCACACTGTATACTGTTCACAATGGTATACTACTATCGAGAATATATCCTATTAGATATATGTTATTGAAGTATTATTATTCGTATATAAATATGTATTTATATTGTTATTTTGTGGAGTCCTTTCATGCCATCCAAGAATGTAGATGAATATTTCACTTATAACCATATATGGAAATATATTAGAGCTTCACAGATTCATAAGTGTAATAAACCAGATATACAATATTATAATATATATGCAAATGCTTACGTAGGTATACGTTTTTTTTAAACATATACCTAATGTAAATATATATATATATGTATAAATATCTATATAATCATTATAAAGTCAATAGCATAAGTGTATTAAAAGGTGGATGTTGCAATTAATTCTAATACTATCATACTTTACAATCAAAATCAACTATATATATTATATCCACTCACACACACAAACATATATATATTTTTTGTATTATATAACTAAGATATCATATATCAAGTTAGTAATATACTAATACATATATGTAATTACACGTTATAATATATTACAGCGAACGAATGAATTATAAACTGACATATTTTACTAGTAAATTACAATATAGAAAAATCATTATTTTAGTGATTTATTTTATTTTTATTAAAAAATAAATCGATATTTTCTCAATTACATAGTTTTTTTTACTATAATTTATTTCTTTGATTTGTCTTAACATATATGTATATTTAAATATATAGTAATCAATTATTTCACATTTACTAAAAAAAAATTCTTTCACAGAAAAAATAAAAGTAACTGACAAACTAATATGTACATATGTCATACATGTAAGATTTACATTAAAATCAATTAAATGCTATGAAATATATTATCTTTCTACTAGTGATATTATAGTTTATGATTGTGTACTATAGAAATCATTGTAGGCAATCACACAAATATATTATACATTAATAATGTATAGTATTATATTTCATCATATATGAAACTATAGTTTTAAATCAATTGAATTCAACTTCTATATTGAATATAGTTGCAGATAGTAGGGGGGGGGGTTATAAATTTCACAATATACAGAGGCACATTATAATTCGCGTGTGGGTATATTAATATTTTAAAGTGTATATTAATGTGTATGATGTACAATGTACGTCATACATTATACGTCGTACAGTATACGTCACACACACAGTAATATACTGCATTGTAGATGTGCACGTGTGTGTGTGTGTGTGTGTGTGTGTGTGTAGGTGTGTGTGTGTGTGTGTAGGTATGTGTATTAGTATTCTCTGATTAGGTGTTTTACGAAGTGAGCTTTAAGAGCGAATACCGCCAGTAATCTGCAGTCGGGGCCTCGCCTTCACTACTATACGCCCTACGGCCTAGGCTATGTCTTACATATTTAATAATATAATTAGGATCTGAATACTCTCACACACACACACACACACACACACAAACATATATATATATATATATATATATATATATATTTATATATCAATATTAAATAGGATTTAATGTTATAATCTTATAAAGCGGATTGCGATGCGTGCTAATTAACTAAGATGATAGGATTACGTAATGGATGAGGCGATGTGCGCGTGTGCGGCGTAAAGATGATTATAGATATATATATATAGAGTTTAACAAATCTCCGCTCTTTGATCTCACTTACTACTACTACTACTACTACTACTACTACCACCACCACCACCACAGCAAAAGTGGATGTTTGTTATATGTGATACTGTATATAGTATATACTATATACCAATTTATTAAATATTGTATATGTATATAATATATGTATGTATATATATATATATATATATATATATACAGATTATGTATTTATATGGAAAATTATATTTTAATAAGGTGTTAATCATTATTTTTACAATGCATTTTCAACATTGTGTGTATGTTTAAAGTCTGAATAATATGTATATGTATTTATTAGATAAATTGTTATTTAAATTCATAATGTAAATTAAAATAATTTCAATGTATTACTATAATGATTACATTATTTAAATTGTACATTATTATATAATATTAATATTGAATAAATCCAAATATATGAAATTTAAATAAACCATTATATTAAGTTATATAAATATTGAAATATGATATCAAAAATATAGCTTATAAAAAATATGTAATATTTCATCATTTCATCATTAACAAATTTATTTGATATAACTTTATTTTCAATAAAATTATCATGAATTAATATATTATAAATATATTTTTTTAATTTTATATACAAAAGAACAATGCAATTTAAATAATTTCATAATAAATTATTAATTTAATTACTATTAATTATAATTTATGAAATAATCTGATTTGAATTGTAAATTACTATTTTAATTTATCATCAAAAGAAAAGTCATCGTTTTATATATTTTTTAATTTATTATAATAGAATTATAAACTTTTAAATATGAAAATTAAATTTGTACAAAATATAATTATGTAATTTAATAAGCTATATATATTACAACTAATATATATATATATAAACTTTATATATATATATATGAACTTATCAGTGAATTATTGACATTAATGTTTTATATTGAGATAGGCTTGATAACTAGTTACATATAATACGTACACTAGTGTGTATATAACGTGAACACATGTATATTAGTATGTTTATAGTGATCTATTTATAATTATGAAATTAGATACACTATCTAGAGATTAAATAAAAAATATTAATAAGATTAATACATATAAAATTGTATAACATATATGTTCTACGAATTATGTATAAATATTTCCCCTCGTGTATATATATATATATATATATATATATATATATATATATATAGATAAGAAATAGTAATATTATATTTAAATTATTATATCAATTATAATAAAAACCACACTGATATTAAACTATCGATATACATATAGTATGTATACATATATGTATACAGATCAATCAAGCCTGTTTTCAAACATAGCATATCGGTAGATCGCGATATCGTATACTGTATATGGTATATGCGATATACCTATGTCTTAATGTTACATGTAAACAGTGCGTATAATATTAGCAAAGGCCTTTACTATAATAGTGTGATAAATTACAGTGATATCGATATATATATATATATATATATATATATATATATATATACGTGTGATACCCAGTAGCATACCTATGACAGGGCATGTTTATATCCTGTGCCTATAGTAGCACTATAGTCTATAGCCTATAGGCCAGTTACAGATACACTGTGAATCTTAGCATACTTACACATACTATATCGATATCCGTTACCTGTTAAGACAATACACAGCTGACAGTAGTGGCAAAGATTTTGCGAAGCAAAGATATAACACTCCCTATGCATGCAACGTAATTTAGTAATAGCCCCAACCGCTGCTAGCAGTGGTATCGAAATCACTGAAATAGATTTAGGTTCGGCTCTGTTTGCATACAACAATGTTTTCATTGCTCTATTAAATTACATGCAATATAAATTAGCTTTTACTCACTAAATATATACTTATAGCATTTAAAACATACATATCATATTTGTTTGTTATATATTAGTAATGAACACTTAGTTTTCATCATATAAATATTAATTTAAAGCATATTATTTAACATTTTAAAAGTGTATAGTTAAATACGAATTTACATTATAAACAACGCATAGTTCCTAAAAGTAACCCGCTATAGGTGGCACCAGGGTATTTTGTATACAAATTCGAATTACACGATTTCGCGTAAGTGTTATATCTTTCCTTCGGAAAATCTTTGGTAGTGGTGTGGGGGTGCATGTATCTATGCACACTATTGTGTGTGTGTGTGCGCGCGCGTGTGTGTGTGCGTGACCTCTATATATGTATACATATCATCAAGATTCCTTTTGTAATTTGGGTTATTTGTGGATAACTGACCACCACTCACTTTTTAATTGTTGACACTCACAAAATCAGATTTTCCATAACAATTATATCATAATCATATTTATTTGATAGGAAGTGAATTTGTTGTAGATTATCTTTCATATACGTCATTGAAATATTGTTCAATAGTGAAAACACAATCATTTGTTTTTTTTGGAATTTTCCATCCACTTTGAAATCTTCACATCTTCAGGTAATTCCTGTCTACATGTGTATTACTATTACGAGTGTATTTAGGTCATTGATAAGTGGCCACTATACCACTACTGGTACTATAGTACTAATATAGTGGAAGTATACTACTAATAGTAGTCTACTATAGTAGAAACATTATATTATATGAGTATATAAATATTATATATCTACTGTAGTAGATCACTATATATTATATATAATGATATATAGAGGAATATACCATAGTTAATGAATATATTATGTGTGTGTGTGAGTGTGTGTGTGAGTGTGTGTGTGTGTGTATGTGTGTGTATGTATATGTGTGTGCGTGCATGCGTACAAATAAAGTGGACATAAATTAACTTTCTTTTTTGTCTTTCTTTCTTTCTGTCTTTATATATATATACACAAACACATACGTACACGCAAACAAATAACTTCCAATACTATGTATATGCAGTAGCTATAGTTGAGTTATAAACGTATAGGTTACATAGGCGACCCGCACATCGGTGCGGCAGATAGTGCGGTAGTTATGGTACACACACACCGCTATACTCCACTATATATAGTGGAGTATCCTGGCTGCCACTTGGAGAATTCTAGCTGCACGACTCTACGATTGTAGTACATTACATATGCCTGGATGTGTGTGTGTGTGTGTGTGTGTGTGTGTATTATGTGTTTAGGCATATCTATAGATCTATCACACACCGTGTGTATTGAGATATAATTACATGTATATTTGTTTGTTTGTTTGTGTATAAAGTTTATACTGTAAACATGCTATATATATTAAATTATATAGTACATATATATATATATATATATATATATTAAATTATATAGTACATATAGTATGTATATAACACACACTAGTGTTATCATATTGTATGCAAACCCCTATACTAGATGGTCCTATACTGCTATGTGAATACAGTACAGTATGTGTGAATACACGCGTGTGTTGATATATCATGAACAGTAATGAACGGTAATTGGTGAGGAGAGAGAGAGATAGCGATGGCGTTAGTTAAGCCGCATGGACATACGGGTAGGACATACTTCCTAATTAGTCCTCTCTCTCTCCCTCTCCCTCTCCCCCTCTCTCTCTCTCTCTCTCTCTCTCTCTCGCTCTCGTGTGTAGTGTGAATATTCATTAATAGGAAGATGGGTGTGTCCGACGGACACTGTCCGTGTGTAACCAATGAACTATGGACAAATACGGCATTGACAACTTCCGGTTATCTAACGGTTATCAAATGTAAACCGTTATCATCTACAGTGAACTCCTAGTACTAGATTACATAATCCTAACACAGCCGTGATATATATGATGTTATTTATGATTAACATATAAATATGGAAAATTATTTTTTTAAATATTACAATAGCATTCCTAAAGTACAAAATTAAAATAATTTCCATATCCACAAATAATGAATTATTAATATAAGTAACATCAATTAATTACTATTATATTATATTCACGATAATAATATTATAATATTTGGATTTAACACACAACGTCTACAATAATACTGTTATTATTTGTAATTTTCCATAAATTACGCATGTTAATAAATAGCCACGCCTCCAAAATCACTATTAATTATAGATGTGCGCTTGTAGCCTGCAGATATGAATGCTATATAATTATATGCTACGGTTTTTAATGCACGTTTTCAATCTGCATTCAACTTTCTAATAAAACATATACTACTATTGTATAGCGGTAGTATAGTGGTATACCGGTATATTTATATGCCATATATGGCTAACAGACATGGTTTTGGGCAATCAATCAATGGTGTATACACCACTATTTAGAGAATAGGCAGGTTTTATAGAACTATATATTATGTAATCTATATTATATAATATATTATATAATATATTATATAAATTATATAATATAATATATTATATAATATAATATACACATATATATATATATGTTTGTGTGTATGAATTTTCATTAAAATATATATAATACACATATATAGAATATGTGTGTGTAGATTTTCATAGGCTATATCATATAGCCTGTATGGTTTTAAAGGCTAGTGTCAATATTATAATGTAGCAGTGAGTCTATTAAGTTTAAATAGTAAACTTGTTCAGTATTATAAATAGATCTAGCATACATAGAGACATATATAATCCATTGCATTGACATACAAAATCATCAAAATGTTATAACTTTATTCAAATCTATGTGTGATATCATATTTCATTTTTTTAGTATTACATAATTTTCATAAATAATATAATATATGCATGCATGTGTGTGTATGTGTGTGTGTTTGTGTGTGTGTGTTAGTATGGATGGTGTATAGATATATGTGAATAGCAATACATACAATTCGAGAAGTTATACACTTTTTATGAATATAAATATAATATATTTCGATTATGCAATGACAAGTGAACATTCATTAATAAAAGGACATATGCTATTTTTATTACCAGTTTTTATGATATTATGATAAGAAAAATGTTCATTTAGAAATTTAATTTTATCATGTAAAATAATCAAATAAAATAATTCCAATTAACTTGTCTGTATTATGTAATACATTTATAATGTATAATATATTTATTTAATAAAGTAATAAAGTAATTTATTCTAAATTGATTTTTGGCATATATAAATTAGTTTGAAGTAATAAAAAGTTTTTTAGAATGTTTTATACAAAGTATTTATTACATTTTATTATTTTAAATTTAATTAAATTATTTAAATTAATATTTTAAAGTTTATTTAAAGTTAATGTTAATGTTCTTATAATATTTATAAACCCACTAATAAATAGTAACCAATTTAAATTAATAAAACGACAGTACAATATTACTGATATAATAATATTTACTTTAATATATATATATATACATAAATATGATATATAATATATCATATATAATTATACATATAATATAACTATATGTACTTTGGAGCATAATAAAAAACAATAAATACAGTGCAATAGAAAATGATTATGTTATTCTGTGTTGGTCATATAATATATAATGCAATGCTATTATATAATAAGTGGCCACCATTTTCACAGGGTATCTAAATACTCAGTATATTAATTATATATACTATATATCTATTACTAGTATATATATATATATATATATATACTTTATTAAATATATTCACTTTATCACACACATATGTAAATGGTAACCAATACTAAACACACCACTACAGTGGTATAGGCTATGTATTCACAGCACCAATGCACCATACCATGGGGTATAGCCCACCACCTATTATATATACACTGTATACCTACCATATAGCTTATACATTATCTGGACAGGGCCTACATTGTGTATGACTTATGTTGTGGTGATTCACCTTCTGATTACTCATTAGGTGAAAGAGTGTTCCTATATTATTAATATATTAATTCACACGAAAACTCACACTTGGAGGTAAATATTAATAATGTTAATAACATGCTATATATAATATATATATAAATTTTAATTTGTTTTGTTTTATGGACTGCAAGTGTGTGAGCAATCGGCCGTCCGACGGAGTCCATGGGAGGGAAATTAGTGAGTGGAAGGGAAGGAAAGGGAGAAGTTATGAGTCTTGAGGTGGCGTTTAAAGGAGAAAGTTTATGAGTTTATTCGCTGGTGTTTGGGTAGGGAGTTCCAGTTATATATATATATAAATATATATATAATATATAATTTATATATAATACCATATTTATATTAGAAAATTCCTTCACTGAATTAGCAACATATGTATACTGATATTTTATAATAGCAATCCATATCAAACTCATATAGGATATTATCATTGCATATAAAAACATGTACAATATAGTATATAAATATGTGCAATGGTATGTATATTATATATAATATATATATGCGTATTCAAACTAAAAATAGATGATAATATGATAAGTTATCGTCGAATATATGACACTATAAGTTATAGTGACTATAACTAGGTATATTGAGTGTAGATAACCAAATTCTGGGAAAGGGGTATCGTGGAAATGGCTCCTATTACGTAATCACTAACCTTCCATCCGGCGGAACTATTCGAATCTCCCTTGTCCTTGAAGTAGGGCACGTTGTGCACCATCCACTCGTAGACCTGCGACAGGGTCAGCCTCTGATCGGGCGACGTCTGTATGGCCTTGGTGATGAGGTCGGCGTACGAAAGGTTACCCCAGGCGTTACGACGAGAGCCCGACTTCTTGGCGGACTGACCGAGGTGAGGATCCAGCGAGCAGGCGGACGGCGGCGAAGGGCATAGTTTACCCAACCCGAGAGACCCGACGCCGGGTAGATCGTCTTCCATGGGGCTCGGGTAACCTCGGTGCGGCGATTCCGTTACGCATGACATCATTTGGTGTTGTTGTAGTTGGGCTTGTTCGTTTTCGGTTTGTAGTTCGACGATCGGTTCAGGTTTGGGGACGACGGGCTCCATTTTCGAGGAGGGTGGACGTAGCGGCCACGTGTTCGATCTGGCTCTCGACTGTAGTTCGAAGTTCGGGTCTATCATGGCCTCTCCGTAGCCTATTTGTACGGGGGTCTGCTGTGGTTGCTGCTGTTGTTGTTGTTGGTGGTGGTGGGGGTGGTGGTGTTGGGGCATCGATTGTTGATGTTGACCGTATTGGCCGAACCAATCTGTGGACATACGACTGGTGGCAGCGGGGGAATGGTAACCGAGGTCGGTGTGGGGGTGACGGCCGCTATTGGGAACGGGTACCGCCGGTGTGGGGTTGGGTAGGTCGTGGGGTTGAACCACCACCTGCATTTCGGCGTAGTGGTCTCGCATCGGCGCTAGCGAGGCTTGATGCATAGCGAAATCCATTCCAGCAGACGAGTTGTTATCCGGGGTTCAAAGTATGCTACGCATGTGTTCGGTTTACGTAAACTAGTGTGTAGACTATTGTAATACGTGCGTTAATATTCCTTATTTTTTAGTATTTTAAATATTGTTGATAATGTAAATTTTAAAATACGCTAAACTATTAACGAAATATCCCTTCTACAGGCATGAGCTGTCATAATAAACTAATCTGATTATTCGATTCCATTGGACGGTAAAGTTATTCAAGCCCCGCCTCTAATAAAATGTAAACAACGTTTAAACGTATATGTCATCTCTAAATATGCATTAAATACGAAAAAGTGTAGCAATTTATGTAACTTTAAACATCTAAATTGTAATTATTAAACTGTAATAAGACCTATCAAATGTAAAATTATAATATTATATATACTGTTTTAGTTATTTTATGATAAATATGTCATTTTGATTTTAGATTTTGATCTGTTTAACTTTTATATTGAGAAAATCCTGATAGGGAGAAAATTAGTAGTATACTAATATTAGGAACCCTGGATACACAGATCCATTATATTTATTATCATATATATAACCAGTATATTCAATACCTCCTATAACCTCGAGGTTATAAGAGGTATTGGTATTAGTAATATTAATATCTCCTATAACCTCTTATGTTATAGGATATCTTGATAATATACCTTTTATATATAATGCAATAACATAATAATAAAGATATCCTTATATGTATATATTTATTATTATTAATTAATTACGTATTCAAAATATTAATAAATAAATAAAATAGGTATTGAACGATAAATTGGATTAAATAAGAAAATATATACTCTAATCTATAATATATTGTTAACATATGCTATAATTATAAGTATCATTATGATAATAACATATTTATATATATATATATTCAAAAATAAAATAAATACATAAATTATAGCCTAAAATAATTAGAAAATTAGAAGGATCTTTAAATAAACAGAAATCTCACAAATTTATTATATCAATGAAGTATTAATACTTTATTTAATACGATGATGTTAAATGATAGAAAATATATATCACAAACAGAATATTTTATTATACAATGAAATTACTGAATTAAAACACAAATTTAATAAATATAAATTACAAATTTTACCTACTCTATTTATAAATATTATAATAGTTTACTGTGCTTAATATATTCCTTATATCATTAATATAATTAATAATTCAGTTTAATTGAATTATGAAGTTATTGGAGTTTCTTATCATCATAAATAATAACTCCTGAAACCTCGAGGTGTAATAATTAATATGTATTAAGTTTCGTATTTAAACAAATAAGAATTAGTATTTCTTAATTGAATGACAATTTATTATTCACAATTGCATATTTATTAAATCAACATGCTGTGTATTTCATTCATATTTAAATATAAGCAATTCTTCGTTATCTATGTTCATATAATATCAATATTAATAAAAAAATATATATTAAAGATATAGGTTAACCTAATCGGTTATAGTATGTTATCTATCCAAAAATAAAAAAACACGAATAAATATATGAGTGTATATATATATATAGGCCTATATATATATATATATATATATATATACTAATTTCTAATTTATATATATTATTACAAGATATTCATAGTATAGACAAAGCCCGGCTTTGGTATAGATCTATACTCGAGTATATGGTAATTATTATGCTATTTATTACTATATATATAGTATGGATATGTATGCGCATATATATGCGGGTTATATCGTAAGTAATATAGAAGGCAGATTTCGTATCCATACATATATGTTGTTATTATAGATATGATGTTTAGATAACAAAAAGGATATCCTTTATATTCCATTATCCATGTTAACTGTCACATCTATCATCTTATATATATATATATATATATATATATATATATATATATATATATATATATACATATATATATATATAATTATATTACGACTATTGATATTCAGAATCAGCACCAGTCAAATGATAATACTTCTAAACTAATGGATTTACAATTTTCATATAAGAATAATTCATCCTAGCCTCAAGCCATAGAGCTAGAATTCTCTCTAGCTATAGGTATCAAGCCTATATATCCTCAATATGCAGTGATCAATATTCACTCCTTTAATTCAAATAATCCCTTATATTCCCTTACCTTACATTTTTTAAATGTATTATCATCACATTGACTGCTATCAGGATTTCTAATATTAACTCGGGCATTTTTACCTATATCTTGGACTTTGGATATAACCTTAATCGCGCCACGAAAAATGAGCCGTTTTTGTGGGATATGATTTATAATATTTAATGATTTTTACCTTCCACATCCATGTCATTCTTCCCCTTCTCATAAGTGAATATCTTTCGCTGACACTTAATCTTCCTAGCTTAACTCTACATATCACCGTAATCTATCGTCCCACAAAACATGAATACATTTTATTCTTTGATGATATCATACATAATATTCTTTCATTTTCTTCCTATTTAGCGAATATTATTGATGACTTAAACTATCACTTTAATTATCCTATCTATCCCCATGATGACTTCAAACTCCTAAGTCTAATTCCTGAGTCTAATTCATTGTTCCAACATATATAATTTCCCACCGACTCTATAGTGGTAATACGTATTACCACTCAAGGGTACCCTTGATATTATATTTATACGACTATCCTCTTATAAGATATATAAACCCTAAATCATTTCACCAAATTGAATTACTAACGGTTCATTTTATTGTGAAATTCTCTATAAATCTAACATTCACTAAGATTAAACGAATACGTAATACATATAGAGGTTATAGAGACGTCTATTGACCTACAACTTTGTAAGCAATAACAAAACTGCGTATATATATTCCCTTATATATATTCTCCTACTTCCCTCTCTCCGGTACTCCTAAACTCCGTTCTCTAAAATAATATAAATATACAGGCACCTACAAAAACCTGGGCAAAAACTATATTAATCACTGCCCTTCTCATTGGTTACACCTTCAAGACGATTTTTTGGGTAATTTGAGAAACAATTTCTTAAATATCCTTGGATATCCTAGAAGCTTCTACTGAAACAAAATTATCACTAGAAAGTAAAACATACACATCTATTATCTCTCATTCAAAATCAATGTATTCTAAATTCTACCCATTTACTAAATATATTTATCCAGAATATTTATGTATATTTAAGTATATTACGTCAAATTTCCAGCTATGATATCTTTTTAAAAAGTCTTTAAAAATAAATTACGAGCATAAATGATACTATTAGCGATTTTACTCGACCGTACTCCTGTTATCTCGACTGTACCTCCTATTGACTATATTCAAATAGGAGGAGAATAGAAATAAAATATCTTTATACATATTCACTATATCTTCTCTATCTGATATAAATGATCTACACTTGAAATCTCACAGTACCTCACTGATCTAACGTCTATCTTTTTATACCATACACTTTAACCCTTATGTCCTCCTATATTCTTTGATATTATCCTGAACTCACCAAACCATGTTCAGCTCTCACCCTGCATCAAAACTGCAATAATCTATCATATTCTAAAATCATACCTTGACCCAACCTCCCTTAGCAATTATCGTCCGATCTCCAGATACTAGAAATAATTGTCTCCGAAAAACTTACCGCCTAAATAAATAAACATAATCTTTTAAATCTATTTCAAAGCGATTTCAGTAAGAACTGAAACTTACTATTCAATACTTCTGACAACATATTGTCTATACGCGTACCTTAAATACAACACTCGATTCCGTCTAATCATCTTTATTTCTCATCTTCTGTTGACAACCTTGACCATACAATACTAATATCATAGATTGCTATGTTAACATATGTTAACATGTTACTATGTTTAATAGGTATATGAAATATGAAATAAATATGAATCCTATATGAAATAAACTAATATAAAATATGAAATAAACCGTTATCATGCTATGCCAGATATAACCAATTGGGTATATCTGGCATAGCATTATAACAGTATATTTCATATATTACACATAGTAACCTGAAAGATAAATCTTACTATCTTGTATCTCCGTAAACCAATGTATTCCACATGGATACGTTCTATAGGTCCATCCCTCTTTTATATATATATATATATATATATATAATATTATATATATATATATAACCACCTTATTACTGATCTAATTAAGAACTACCAGAATATCTACTACCATATTTTTCTGATGATATTCAGCTGGAAATAAATTCGTTCATACTCTCCAGACTTATTACTACTCTTCCCAACGTATCAACTTCCTGGTAAATATACGGCTCCACAAAATCGCGATTTATATCCTACACTAAACACGCGTGTCATCCATTCCTCAATAAGTACTACTTACAGCATAAAAGGACTGAACCACTATGTTACAACATCTCATCAATGTATACACATAGAGAGCGAAGTGATTTCGCCACCTTGTTCTCTATGTGTATAGATACATCTACAGCTACGCTTCTCCCTGATATGTAAACTACGTGTTCTCTTCATTATCCATGAGATATATATCTCTTATCTAATTCAAAAATATAACATTCTCTTCGTTACCAAGATTATTCTCTCCGTATCTCCCTGAACTCAAAGAAGTTATCAATAAATTGTATAGCTTTTAGGTATTCAGGTCTTACTCACTCATAATAGAAACATAATAGCATATAAAATAGCCTCAAATGTTTACATTGTGCTATTATGCTGCTATTATATTGCTATTACTGTGTGCTAGGTCCATGGTATTCCTTCTAATCAACTTTATTATATCCCTCAAATATTTTATAAATCTTATTCTTCTTTTCTCTCTACCTCTGATCATCCAACTTGTTATTTTGTATTCATTATTTTTGTCTTGTTTTATCTTCATCATATTATTATCATCTAATTTTTATCGGAAACTGTTTTTACATCAATACATTATTATTTATTATCATTTCTTCCAGCACTAAACAATTGGCTACATGATCATAATTAATGATAGTATTTTAATTATGTTTATAAACCTGTATTCATCATAATCATCCATATATGTATTTATTATCTATAGAAATCTATAGATTTATAGTTTACATGTAAACTATAAATCTATGTAATCATCCAATAGTATTATATACACCACTATTCATATATTATGTATATATCATCAAGTTTAACTCATACATTTAATATGTTTACAATCAATCATTAATAATTATTTACATAGCATATACACTTCCTGCAGTTTATTTTACTTTTATTTAATACATATACATAGTATAGGTTATTGGTGATTAGTTTATATAGATATATGCATCAAATAAATAAAAATATATGCAAATATATTACCCCTAGGTATACCAAAGATTTTCCAAACTTCACAATATCTTTGGGTATACCTTATATAATATATATGTATTATAAGTTGATGTACACAATTAATGTATGTGTATGATTGTCAATTTTAATTCAATACATTTATTTAATTTAATTTATTAATTAGATACTATTTGTATTATTGCATAACACATATTGAATTTATTTAAATACCTATCAGATTTAAATGCAAGATATTTTATGCAATACAAATAGTATTAAATTAAATAAATTCAAACATATCAAATTTATAATAAATCGAATTAAATATTCAAATAATTGAATTACTAAAAAATCAATATATCAATTTAATTGTTAGTAGGTCATATACATATACATTGTAGTTATATTTTATGTATAGTTGAATACTTAATAAATAATTAAATGATAAATAACATAATTATATATAATGTTATAGTTAAATTAATGCATATATATATATGTACAGTATAATATATAAATATCCATAACATATAAATGTATATATATATATATATATATAATATATATATATATATATATATATATATATATATTAAATATAATACAAATTAGTAGAATAAAGATTATCAGATTAAATTTAATTACAAAAAAATCAATAAATACTGTACCTTAGCCTAGAAAAAAACGTATTTTACTGTAGAAAGGATAAAACAAGGGTATGATAGTATATACATAATTTAACACTACTAAAATATCTATTTATAGTTATTTTCTCAATAAAAACAAATGGTGTATTCATTAATTATAGTCATATCATATATACATCGTATGAAGTTGTTACCGAAATATGCGAAACCCGATAACAATACAACTATATAATATATAGGTTAACTTAATAATCCCCATTCATTTCTCAAAGATCTAATTAGAGTATTAGTGAAGAAAGAGATAAGAACTAGATAAGCGTAGGAGAAACCTAAACAATAACAAATTAATACCCTTTATTGATACCCCTTAAATGTTATATTTTGATAATTTACTATAGTATGTATTCGCCTATTATTATTAATCTCATTCTTTTAGTATTGATAATTTATTTAAGTAAATATCTAGTCGAAAGTATAAAATTAATATATTTGCTAATGATAAAATACGAAATAAATAAAGAAAAATACGAAATTTAAAAATTAAAACATTTTACAGTTACTGTAACTTAATGTAAATATTGCTATCATTTCATTACTATTGCATATATTCAATAATATTTACACCTTTATATACATTTAACATATAATGTTAAACATTTAGGTTGAACATCGAACATTGTTATTTTTAAAGTTTCATTTACCATTTTGATTTTGTTGTTAATAAATAATACTAATTAAAAGCATTAATAGCCAGGTTTATTTGGTACATTTATATAAAATATATATATATATAAATATATAGGAATATTTTTTCATACAGTACTTATAGTATATATTATACAACAAAATTAGCATTATTTATTACAAAATATATGTTTTCTAAATATATTAAAAATAGAGAGTACAAATTTACCTTAATAGTTAACAATCATTATTCCTAGTAATTTGAGTCTGAAGTAATTATTTATTTTGTAACTGAATATACTTTACTAGTTCTACAATTTTATATATACCAAATTATATGAATATTTTCATTTTATGTAAAATATTAGAAACATATATATTTTCTAATAGTTTATATATATATATATTTACAATATATTAGATAATAGAATACCTATAAACATTGCAGATTTATCTAAGATTAATTTGTTTTAAAATATATATTTTATAAGATGTGTTTGATATAGGAACACCATTACAAATATTATATTATGTAAAGTTTATGGGTGGACTTGGTTTTCATTTTGTTATTGAACATTATTTTACTTTAAAATATTACAAAATAATTCATTATCTTTAACATAGTATATATGGTTCATACGGAAACTTCATACACTCATAATTGCAGTATTTATTAACATTATAAACATACTCCTGTACAAAATATAATACACATTATTATATAATCATCGTCATCATCTTTATATATATATATATATATCTATTTATATATACCAAATTTATCTATTTATATAGCTTTAAAATATATATATATGTATTACATAATTCCCGAACGAGCGAAGGGTTCTACATGACCCTATTTTAGTGCATAATAAACCTAATATCATCATCAACATTATCATAATATTTATCCTATTAAACTATAATTACATTTATTTGAAAAATATGAATAATGCACCATTTAAATTCGACATTACATTTTAATTTTAATTAATTATATAAATATGATATCTTTAAATTCATTAATATATTTAACATATCTTTAATAACTATATTCATTATATTACGAACTATACAAACATTTATAATTATTTATATTTAATTAATATTATCATACAAATATTATTCATTCAATATTAATATTTATTTTAATATTAAGCCATTAAGGTATCTAGAATATCAATGATTATAATACAATGTATACAGTTACATAGAGTATATATAAAATAATTTACATTTATATTATTATTAGTATATATGAAATAATAATATATATATATGAATGTATAATAGAGTATAAAAGTATGTATAAATAGAGAAATAACTATACAATAACACATAGTTCACAAGTGTCCGTCACTTTATTATGTATACTCACGGGTAAAAGTTAAAACCACGTAAACGAATATAACCTACTGTTAAGCGTATAAATGTGATGACTGCCTGTGTGGCTCAGTGGCTAATGCGTCAGACATACAAGCAGTAGGACACGGGTTCGAGCCTCGTCCGCACCATTAATTAATTTTATAAAATGGGTCTTAAAATATTATTTAGAAGTGATCTTAAATAATTGTGTATAAATAATTGATCGGCTCTCGTTAAAACCATAGATGCCTTAATATGGGAGCGGCTTCGAAGGGACATTAGAGCCATATATGGTTATAAGTGAAAACATCATCTAAGTTCATGGAGGCATGAAAGGACTAATAATAACAATAACTTATAACGCATGTTGAACGCGGGGTTTTCAAGCGGGAACATCGTTCGACAGTAGAACATTGCGTAGTGGAACAAGAGCGAAGTTCTCAGTGTGCTACAACCCCATTGGCTAGACTCCTCTCCTCTTATTCTGTTCAAATGTATTGTATTTTGTAAATAAATCATATGCATTGTTTGATAATAATTAATGTATTCAATAATTATAAATAAAAAGCGCTACTGTATATACAATAATTGTTTTATAAATATATATATATATATATATATTAATTTTTATTTTGGTGGAGTCCTTTCATCCCATACAGGAACTTAGATGACGTTTTCACTTGCCGCTCTCGTGTTAATGCATCCGTGGTTTTAACTAGAGCCGATCATTTATATAAGATCACTTCTACATATTATTTTAAGAACTATTTTAATGGTCCGGATGGGGCTCGAACCCGTATCCTACTGCTCGTGTGTGTTACACAGGTATTACTTATATATATATATATATAACCAATAGATACATCAATCTATCAATCTTCTAGTATAGAGAGGGTGAGGGATGGATGGAAGGATGCGGGGAGTGACTGTACGATAGATGCATAGAAAGATATGTACGGGGTATGTACGGGTAGGAGGTTAAGTGGGCAGTGGAAACATTCACTTTACTTAGTGGAGTCCAGTGATTTTATTAAGATATGAAAGTGGGCGGAATTTCAGAATTTTTTTATCATATTTGTAAAAATAATCTACAGATTTAAATAGATAGGATTAGAATATAATTGATTATGAACAAATTAGATTTTTTGGTGGACACGAATTTAAAATTGGCGGGGCAATACATAATAGTGGGGGGGGACACAACAAACCTGGCAACAACAGCTACCCTCTTCGTATGCTGGAATACCGGAACGATGTCATCTTCACTTTACGATTGATGTTGCTGTCCGTACGTTGAAGTGATTCTAATGGTTTAGTTGTAGTTGTAGTTATATTTCATAGTAATTCAACTTATAGGTTACTATCGCTATAGATTGTATGTTCATCTCGTGTACATTAATACTACTTAATTATTACTTTAAGGTACTGCGAAACAAATTATTTACATATGAAATGTATTATATATTAATGTAGGTTTTATTCGACAATAATCACAATATTCAGATTTATTGTAAAACTTAAAAATAATATTTTGTACAGAATATATACAATTTTGTAATGAATATTTGAATCATATATATAGATATATATTTATTTTTAATTCTTCAGTTAATTAACATAACTTAATATTATCTTATATTATATTCATATATATATATATATACATTTATAAATAAATAGTCTTTACATGTAGCAATGACTATATTATATTATATTTATTTTACTTGTATAATATACAAAAATTAATAATTAATACACATGGCATATGTATACAATATACAATAGTTAAATAATGAGTAAAAAAGGAACCCTTAATAGCAATATGCTTTTGAGAAAAAAATATACATTAAATCACATCATGAGATACGTACCCGAAGATAGACTGCTGTCCAAGTATTCCTCCTCCTCCTCCTCCTCCTCAGAATTCACCTCTTGCGATCTGCACGAAAGATAGACTGCTGTCCAAGTATTCCATCTCCTCCTCCTCCTCAGAATTCACCTCTTGCGATCTGCATGAAAGATAGACTGCTGTCCAAGTATTCCTCCTCCTCCTCCTCCTCAGAATTCACCTCTTGCGATCTGCACGAAAGATAGACTGCTGTCCAAGTATTCCATCTCCTCCTCCTCCTCAGAATTCACCTCTTGCGATCTGCATGAAAGATAGACTGCTGTCCAAGTATTCCATCTCCTCCTCCTCCTCAGAATTCACCTCTTGCGATCTGCACGAAAGATAGACTGCTGTCCAAGTATTCCTCCTCTTCCTCCTCCTCAGAATTAACCTCTTACGATCTGCACGAATGATACGAGGATGGGGTTACACATGGAATGTGTTATCTGGATCAGTTCAGCGCTGTTAAATAAGTTTTATTAATATTCACACTATACCTTACGTAGTTATGTGTAATGTACCTAGTACCTATTGTACCTAATATGCCTAGTACCTAATGTACTTAATATATATATTCTTATCAACATACTCCACAAGTAATATATTATAAAAAAGTATCATATATATTACAATAAATTCATATATATGAGGAGATATTTTTGGTTGTGAACGGTAATGGTCTATTAATTGTATTACCATTTATATTATTTGAAGTTATTCCATCTCATTAATGTTATGTAGTGGAATAATAATAATTTAATTTATTGAATATAGAAAATAGATATTAAAAATGACATAAAACAGGAGACAAAACTACTAATAAAAAATAAATAAATGTATTAACATTATTGATTTACACGTATGCCATAGTGTATCACGCTAATATATATTACACCTGAGTAACGTTCATGAGTCACAGGTAGTATTGTTAACATCAATTGTTATTTACGATGTACATCGAGTGGTACGATTGAATTTTAAACTTAACAAATTTATTATACTATTATTATTATTAATTATTATTATTATTATTATTTTTATTTGGTGGAGTCCTTTCATCCCATCCAGGAACTTAGATGAAGTTTTCACTTATAACCATATATGGCTCTAATGTCCCTTGGAAGCCGCTCTCGTGTTAATAGAATATTTAATTAAGACACTCGAGATCAAACATAATTCACATGCGATACTTAATTAATGCTAGTATAAGTCCGAGCTAGCCAAGACTATTTAGACTTTAAACATGTACTACATATAGGTGAGCTGGACGATGGTGTGTATGTAGGTGGGACCAAACAATCAAAACAAATGTTGTTGTAAAAGTGGGGGGGGGGGGGGGCCAATACATAGGAGGTCCCCCTAGATTTTAAAGTGGGGGGGGGGGGGGGTGACATACCCCCCCCGTCCTCCCACCCCGTTGCAGCGCACCTAATTACATACACATATCACGCGACAGTTTTACACCATCCATCTTATTCCTATGAAATAATGCACCGTATTGTTTGATAGTTTTTAAACCCGCGCGTTCATATTGTGTTATTATTGTTGAGATTGTTAACATAACGATACAACGATGACACACTATCATTATTTGTAACTCTCCTGATATCCTAGAAGAAGAAGAAGAAATTTTATTTAGACATCGTTTAAACAATTAAGTTAACAATAATGTATAATGAAATAATAAGAAAGTTATAGTGTAAATAAATATGTTTTTAAATTCTTTGTGAACTTTTCTGAGTTTTCTAGTTTTCTTGTATATCCTACAATATCTAGGTTATATATAAAATACAATACACGTATCGTAAAACTATAATAATTTCACATACACATACACGAACACAAATACATTATTTATTGTTAAATTAATGTAACGATATATCCGTGATATATATATATATATTAAAGACATCTATGCTATGCTATATGAACCTGTTGAGCTATGTACCGTGTAGCGGGTGTTGTAGGGACCCCCCTTATTAAGGTGTTTTAGTATCTCCTACTACACACCTAACCACATGTATGTCTAGCATACGACGCAGCTGTTTCTCTGAAGTCCTCATAGCCCTGTGTGCGGGGGTGGCTGCATTGTTATTATGGCGGTTATGTGCGTATTATAACTGAAGCCCTTTAGAGGAATTAACAATATAATTAATTTAAATTCTTCATACGAAAAAAATTTACAACTTTCATCTAATCAATATTTATTATTATTATTATTTATTAGAGATGTACACGAATAGTGAATAGAGTATTCAATTCTATTCGATTACACATCGTACTATTCGTTTCGTATTCGATTCGATTATATGTATTAAACTATAAATAGTTCGTTTACAAATTATATATATACGATTAAATGATGTAAAACTTAGATTAAGTCGAATTTATTGAATATCGAATAATTCATTATGTATTCGAGTTACTAAAATATTTAATAATGTAGAATATAAATATTAAATACTTTTACATTTTAATTAGTTAATTCAGTTATAAGCCACGCCCACTCTTTACAATTACAAATGCATTACAACTTCAACATGCTCCACATCACATTCGTACTATCGGTCGACAGCATAGAAAATATATTGATCTTTATCTGAAGCCCTTTAGAGGAAATAACAATATAATTAATTTAAATACTTCATATGAAAAAAAATGTACAACTTTCTTCTAATAAATATTTATTATTACAACATAGTTACCATACACTACATTCACCCCGATTAGAGATCCCCCATACCGAAGCAAAGAATCCGCCATTTATAATAATAATAATAAATATTTATTAGAAGTTTTAAATTGTACATTTTTTTTCGTATGAAATATATAATTATTCATGTTATTATTTCCTCTAAAGGGCTTCAGATTAAGATCAATATCTTTTCTATGCTGTCGCCCGAAGTATTTATTCAATCGCTCTCTTCAAATTAATGATGTTATCAACCGTAATACACTCGTCCTTCTTAACGCTATACAAGTCGCAATCACCTAACTCGTCTATAACTTCTTATCATCACACTCCTCCTCAATCACTGCCCCTCCATATCCTACATATAGTTCACTCGATACTGCATCGGCTTCAATGTATAATACTATTAATAACATACTCCTTGCCCGATCTATACTTATAAGTATAAGTATAAATCTCTCACTACAGTATTAGCTATATAATACTATTAATCACATTCTCTTTTCCCTTACTTATACGTCACTACAGTATTAGCTAACCTAGCCAACCATCCATCTCTGTGCCGTAAGTTCATTGTTATTGTTAATATATGGTACTGCTAAATTATCAGTTGTCACTAGTGCTGTACACCTTCAAATCATCGATCTCAAATATCAAATACTTACTTTTTCGGTTCAGTTCTTAAAATATCGGGTATTTTATAATATTTTATGATATCAAATAGATTTTTTATTATTTCGGTCAGGTTCAATTAGGTTCAGTTTTTAAAGTTAATTATCTTTTCTCAGATACTAAGTTTGTTTTGTAAATAAATTTTCGTATTTTGGATCAATAGAAATATAGTTTAGAAAAATAAAATACAAATATATAAGCAATACGATCATGGTAATATACAAATATATGTTTAGATCTATTATAATTAAATATCTATTAAATAATCTTTGCTAACGCAATGTGCAATAGGATCACAGTATTAATAATCTGACCTACATTTTAATTTTAAAAGTTGTTATTTTTTAATAAATGAGAATTAGTAATCATTATTAATGTATTAATAATAACGGATATATTAAGTGATTAAGTATCTTAAATTATAAATATACCATATACACCATGTTATTATAATATTTAAATTATAATCTATAATTAATCGATGATCAAAATAATTACATGATCAATGATCGTTAACAAATAATCGAGTAAAGAGATCAACGATCGTTAGAAAATGATAGACGATCTAGTAGTAGTAGTAGTAGTAGTAGTAGTAGTAGTAGTAGTAGTAGTAGTAGTAGTAGTAGTAGTAGTAATAGTAGTAATAGTAGTAGTAGTAGTAGTAGTAGTAGTAGTAGTAGTATTAGTAGTAGTAGTAGTAGTAGTAGTAGTAGTAGTAGTAGTAGTAGTAGTAGTAGTAGTAGTAGTAGTAGTAGTAGTAGTAGTAGTAGTAGTAGTAGTAGTAGTAGTAGTAGTAGTAGTAGTAGTAGTAGTAGTAGTAGTATAGTAGTATTACTAGTATGTATCATATGATATAAATTATGATTTAAATATCGTATATGATATAAAATTTGTTTTGAAAGTTTCGAGACCATGATTTTGATGATTAGAAAGATGTGAGACAATTATTTTGAAGATTTAAAAGATTAGAGACCACAATATTTTATAGGACATAGTGATTTTAAGGTGTTGAGACCATGATTTGAAAGATTTAAAAGTTTCTAGACCAGTAAAGTATTTGAAATTTTACAGCACAAAGATATGTTATTTACCATATTGTTAATTCATTAGTAATTGGTATTATAACTATTTGAAATTCTACAGTGATCACTAGTAATCACATAAAAACGGGTACCAGTAATATCGGTCCAGGTAAACTCGGTCCAGGTAACTTATGGCCACTTTTGAAGTAATTTCGGTCCACTTTTGAAGTAATTTCGGTCCACTTTAAAAAAAACAAGTAGTAATTTCGGTCCACTTTAAAAAAATAAGAAATTAATTTCGGGCCACTTAAAAAAACAATCTACAGGGAGTAATTTCGACTATTTTTTATAATTAACATATAATAAACATATAATCGTTAATTTAATTCTAACATATTTATTTATATTTTTATTATAAACTAATAATATGAAAATATATTCATATATGAATAAAAAACAATGTTATACTATATCCCTATATGTAAATATAAATATATATTTATAAGCATTATCAAACAGGTGCATTATTATTAATTAACAATGCACGTAGCAATGTATTATAATCTACATATGTAGATACTCCTATTCATTATATACTCATATCCATTGGTAAAAGACCAGTGGATATATATAATACAATGACAGACACCTGACCATCTGATTGGAAAGCCATATAATGAGGTGATTGGTCATAACTTAGATTGGTAAAGCTATTAAATTTGATAATTATTAGATATATTAATTAATCACTTTCACTTTATATTCGTAGTCAATGTCCGGCAAACTTTAAACGTCAACGTCTGATCGTTGTAGATAATTTGTCTATAATCCCATAAAGTCCTATCTCGTTTGTGACTTTCTGACACCAATGTACATGTATCATTAAAGTGCATTTATCATTCATACAATTCGAGTGTATGCATATCTAGTTGTTTGAGTAGTGTCTATGAGGGTCCACGCTTCATAGTCCTCGCCTACCCGTACATCATAACCTATTAAAATGTGTAATGCCTATAGGATTATAATCCTGGTTTATAATGTCTTACTAATAGTTGATTTCCAGTAATCATATCCTATTCTGCATTTGATAACAGGCTCTTAAAAAAAGCAAGTGCTGATTTTCAACTTCTGATTTTAAAATATGTTTCACTGCTGTATAACCATATTAATAAAGTTTAATTAATATAAATAAATTTGTTAAAATTAAATTAAAGATTACATTATAGTTAATCATAAGTATACATATATAAAGTATATAACATATAGGTAATAGCTACATGTACTTGCGTGAATCAAGTATAATAAATGATGTATGATAATACATATAATACCTTATAATACTATATAATAACTACATATAATACCAGTTATATACAAGGATTTATAATTATAGATATTTGACAACAACGTATTGGTAAATATATGTGTTAATAATAGACAATTTATTGTTAGTTTTAAAAAAATGTATCGACATTTATACATGTACATTATTTTAAAGTGGACCGAAATTACTTCTTGTTTTTTTAAAGTGGACCGAAATTACTTCTTGTTTTTTTAAAGTGGACCGAAATTACTTCAAAAGTGGACCGAAATTACCTCAAAAGTGGCCCGAGTTTACCTGGACCGATATTACTGGTATTCATAAAAACTACTACCCTTTAAATATGAACTAAATTACAATGCCATACCACTTCTAGATATTCTAATTTCTTAGAAGACTAATTTGACTTATTCTGTTCTCCTCGATATTAAGCTATACTTGCGTAATTTAAACTAAAACGTAATCTACTAAGATAGACCTGTAACTTAATACATTCCTCTCATTTATTTATCCATCTCACTACATCCATTAAACTTATCTAATATCACATAAAACATATATATCATCCTTTCTATTTTAGATTTATGCCATTTTTCCTATCCATTACTCTACCAGATCTAAATTTCATTCACTACAATCGCTCACGTTTCCAATTTTTTTTCGAAAAAAAATATAGGGCGTGTTTTATAACTAACAATGCGGGTGGTTTCTTCCACTAGTGTAAACGTAATGCCAATCTTCTCTGTTAAAGGTCGTCGTACGCCGATAGAGGTCAAGCCCGTACGTCACCTCGTCCCGTAATCACACGTATACACGCTGACCACAATGACCACTGTAAGTCTAAGCCGCTTGTAGCCTTGATCACACCACTGAGAATGCTGCGTGGGCTTGCGTATGTGATCTCTACTACGCCGGGAGGTTGCACGTCGAAGCGCACTGAAATAATATGAAATAAAGAAATAATATTATATCTATTAAGGGTCAATACGACGGAACATATGATATTTCGAAGCCCTCGTGCGGGAAAAATTAAATATCGGGCGTGTTTTATAACTAAATTAACTAACGTGCGCGGTTCTTCCACTAGTGTAAACGTAATGCCAATCTGCTCGTACGCGGCTAGAGGTCCTAACCGTGGAGAATGCTGCGTTCCCGTCCGCTTCGATATACGGTGTCTTCACTACACCGGGAGGATGAGAACGTCGAACAGCCGAGCACTGAAATAATATTACGATGTATCATATATATATATATGATGATTATGATGATGATGATATTAGGTTTATTAGGCACTAAAATAGGGTCGTGTAGACCCCTTCGCGCGTGCGGGACGAAAATAATAATAAAATAATAGTAAGTATAATAATATAAGTGTAAGTGTAATATATATATATATATATATATATATATAGTAGATAATCACTGATCAAGAATTGCTTATAATAGAAATAGGTATGATATGCTGGTATGATGTGTGGTAATTATAGATATGTTTAGTTAATACCCGGTACACTCTTTACGATTACAAATGCATTGAATCGCAATATATTTCACGCCGATATTTATACATATTACATCGCATCTTCCTATTTCAATCAAAGCACGCACATGTGCTGAATCAGCACAGCTGATATATAATCAATATCTCATATCTATTGGCTATTTCGTCGCACACCCTTTACAATTACAAATACATTGAATCACAACATATTCTCCATCCATTTGTACTAAGCAGATATCACACTACATGTATACAGTGATGTGCAGGATCGGGTAAGAAAGAGAGGATCGGGTAACGAATGATGGATCGGGATCGCCGATCCATAAAAAAGGATATGTGTCCATCATTGCATATACGATACTCTAATATTAGTATATTTATTTATAAGAATATTAACAACATTTTAGTATTATATTATTACATTGATATGATATTGTATTGATCATTATTTTGTAATGTTTTCCAAGGTATTGCAAGACCACATGGTATTTAAATAACAATTGTTATTTTTACCATAATAGAATTTAATCAATTTATATTATATAAGTAAACTACCGACTTTGACTTAACGTACATTGTACTTCGTACAATGAGTAGATATGTGTATCCAATTCAATACATTTATAATATAAATATAAATTTTATATAAATAAATGATATTTTAATTTACTACATCATATCGTCTATATGATATACATACAATATATGAATTTAATTAAATGGAAATTTAATATTGAAATATAATACAATATATTAATAATAAATATTATTTACAATTATTAACAATTTATATTACATAGGTTTTATACCTACATATATATTATTTCAAATTATGAAATAAAATCGTAGTAATTAAATATATAAATAATATCGTGATCGGGATCGGGTAAAAAACTTAGGATCGGGATCGGGTAATGAATTGAGTATAGGGATCGGGAAAAGGATCGCCGATCTATGTAAAAAAGGATCGGTTCCCATCACTGTATATATATAACATTAAATAACTATATATATTATAATATATAATTATATAATTTATATGGTGACGGGTCAAAACTAACGCGCACTAATTAAAAAAACAAACGTGTGAGGCGGGAGTTGAATCATTGAATTGAATTTAAGTTTATCATAAAATTCGAATTTTAATTATGTCATCAAATGTACATATTATAGAAAATACATAAGTCCTTTATTGGATATATATATTCATTTATGTGTATACACGACTCCCGTTTTAACTATCACGCGTTAGTTTTTACCCTGATTAATTTATAAAACATTATATAACTATATATAGCAAAATTGACGACGACGACAAAATTGACGACATCCATTGCTATATTCAATATAATGATTATATTGCATAAAATAGATGGATAATCCATTATAATAATTATAATGGGTTACGATCAAAAAGGACGAGTTTAGGGTTAAAGGTTACATTTTAAATGCGAAATAAATGTGTATAGGCTTTGGGATGTTATGCATCTAAAAAAAACCAAAGCAGGACAAAACTAAACCAATTAAATCAAATAACCTACACATATTTATACAAAAAACATATATATATATATATTATTAACTCGTATTTCAAATGTAACCTTTAACCCTCAACTCGTCCTTTTTGATCGTCTCCCATTATAATAATAATAAATATTATAATGATTATGATTATAATTATTATAATAATCGTTATCATATTTATTATTTAGATTTTAATTTCGTATGAACCATGAGTATAATTAATAAACGTTGTTATTTATTAATTAATGTAATATTTGCCTACCGTCCGACGGATGTCGTCCGAACGGCGTCCGTATTCACAAGGTTGTGGTTCATAACCGGCGCCAAAAATATATGACTAATAGTTTATTCGATATCGCAGCTCACGCTTTCGGAGTTGAAACGTATATATATTGAGAGAGATACGTACTTTATATATATACACACACACACACACACACACAGTGTGACACACACACATTTATTCACGAGTTTTTTAACAAAGGAATTATGACTATAGTTATATATGGAATCATAGGTTTATAGTTTACCTTAGGCTAGATATAGCAATAAAGATCTAGGTCAAATACTATCTATATATTATGACACGTCTATATCTAGAGGCGGGAGTCTCAATTGCGAAAGCGCTCGCTCCGATATTGAATAAAGTATTAATCATAGATTTTTGGCGCCGGTTATGAACGTGTTCCATTCACAACACAACATATTAAATTATATGTTACTAAAACAATATATAAAGTTATAAATTTATACATATTTCATAGAATCTATGACTCATAGATATATTAATTATATAATATATTACTTTATGTACTGTTTTGTTGAGATTATGACATGTTATAAACATTATATTAGATTAAATAATAAATATTTTAAAAATTGATTTGTATTTATTTGTTTATTAATTTTTGATAATCTTTGCAAGTTTACATATATTTCACATAGACATAGAATTATCCACGATTATTATATTTCCATTGATTTACCTATTTATGGTAAACTATAAATCTATGGATATTTCATAACTTGTTATCATATACATTACAATTTAATGTCCAATATTATTCAATACATAAACTTATATTATATATGTATAGATATATTGATACAATGAAACCTCAACTCACAAAACTAAACAAACACATTTAACGTATTTAAATGACTATGTTTAAAACTAAACCTCACTTATAATCTCACCATCCCTTTTAACATACACAGATACGGACATATTCTTGAAATTGTTCATACTAAAAATGATTCTCACCTAATCACTACCCGAGAACAATCATAATTTATAATCATATATATAGAGTACCACCAAAGGGCTTTGGTACCATGGTACTCTACATCTATGCTTACAATCATAGAGTTAGAGAGAACGTTTCTCTATAGCTCTGTGCTTACAATATACGCGTAGACATCGCGATTACAGTAGTCACATGACAAACTAAAAAAACCATAGTTGTAATTTATTTATTTTATATTCTTTGTTTATTTCTATAACATATTATTCCTGTTTACATCTATAACATATTTCTATATATATATATATATATATATATATATATATATATATATATATCCTATAGGATATTATTAGCACATATTTATACTACAGATTTATACTTTCGATTAAATATATCGACTACATATTTTCTTAAATAAATTATCAATCAACAAACTTTACTTCTTTCGAGAATGATAGATAAATGTCTTCATACACATGTACTTCACGTTGCTACTATCAATACCTACTATAAGTTATAGGCTATAACCACCGATGTTATATAAGGTATTGCTATTACACTAACTAGTATACTTTTTAATAGCCCACACCACTATTCCGTTTGTAACTTAAAAATCCACACTTTCATATTATAGAATATGTAAATTATAAATACAACATAATTATAATATAGTAAGTTTATTATCATTAACGTAAAGATAATTACATATGTGATATTATATGTCATTTGTTTATATTGATTTAGATTTATTGAATGAAATTTATCAATTCTTCCTCGAGTTTTACTTTATCTTTTAATGCATTTATTCGTGCATTCATTTCGGTAGTTTCTTCTATTACTTTTGAATTACCGTTACTTTCTTTAAATATGTATTCAGATCCCATTAATTCATTGTATAATTTTTCTATAGAATCCTCATAATTTGTTTTCTTGATTTTCGCTTCATTTTTTATATAACCTATAGTCGAGTCTTCTTGTTTTATATAATCATCTAAATTAAGAATTTTATTATCGGTATTCGTAATATATGTTTCGATGTCGACATTTATTGTTGGCTTTATATCTAGTTTAGTATCCATCAACTTTTGCATATCGACTTGATAATCTGATTTGATTTGTTTTAAAATGTGTATATTTTCCTTATAAATTTCGATATTATATACCGAGTCTTCCATTATTTTCAATAGATCTCTATTATTCAAGTTCATATTCTCCTTTATAAATGCCACGGATTTCGTACTCGATATTTGTCTATCGAGTTCCGAGTATTTACGAATCGGTATATCGTATTTTTGTTTTATATGCAGGTCGTTGTCGATGATCGTCTCGATTTGCTCGAACTTTCGTCTCTCGTAGTTAAGATAGTGCGCGGTTCTCTGCAAGTGCAGGCTAACGTCGTCCAACGCGTCCAAGTCGAGATCGTAGTCCGACGAACGCTCCCTCAACTTGGCCATTACGCGCTCGTACTCTTTTATTCGAGTCGAACTCGCCTTGCGTAGGTCGGACAGAAACCGACGATTCATTGACACCGGCTGAGGTAGCGTCGCTAAATCCGGAGAGTCGTTCAACACGGCTCGTTGTAGCCGGATGAAGCGGTCGCGGTCGGCCAGCGTTCGAATCAGCGGTACGCGGTTCGGACTGACCGGATGTTGGTATCGCGTCGAGGTCACGGGGTCGTCGGGTTCGAGGAGGTACCCTTTCACCCGCCGTACTAAGTTAGTTTTCAGGTTGTTGGTTCTAGCGATAATAGGTTTGAGCCGGGTTCTGCCCAAGTATACGAGGAAGGCGAGGGTGGCGATCAAGGATATCAGACACGAGATGCCCGTCACTAGAATCCACAGTCGGATCGTTACCATGATACCGTCTTCGATGACGTCATCTACGAGTTACGTTTTAATGAATATATTTACTTATATTATATAGTAACCATTAGTTACCCAGTTATATTATCATACATAATAATACTATCGTTAAATATATCGCATTCGCTGATGATCTTGTACTCTTTGCAAAGGATGAAATTAGTCTAGAAGCCCAAGTAGATAATATTTTACATAAACTTAAAGAATGTGGTTTGATATTAATCAGGCAAAGAGTGCAACTCTTAACATTATCATCAACCATAAGAAAAATCAGTGGCGCTGTAATCCAAATCGCCTTATAGTAATTTATAATATGTCCCTTTAAACTATCGACTATTGATGATACCTATAAATACTTAGGTTTCGAAATATGACCTATAGATAATACTAATAATACAATAGTAATAGAGTTAACATATAAATTACTATTAATAGCTAAAGCATTATTAAAACCCCAACACAAACTTGATATACCTACTTAAATCTTGTCTTTTACCAATTTTATTACCAAAGACGTTATATATTTATACAAAGGCTTCGCCCCTTAGGTGTCTATGTTTATTACATAGGCTAACTTTCTCTAATATATATATTAATTCATTGTCAACTATGGATAGATCAATTAGGTCTTTTTTAGATGGTGTTGCGATTACCCAAGGATACTTCTCTTGGTATATTTTATGTACTATGTAATATTGGAGGATTAGCGACCACTCGTATATTTTAACATATATTTAAACAATTCAACTGAGGTAAGTGAATGCAAAGGTAGTTGGATATACATATGTATATAGTATGCATACATATTATACTTAATATCAGGAGAATGATGGACAACTTCAATCAGGGTAACAGATAAATTGAGAAAAATATAGAATCAATTATTGAAACTTGTGACTACGTAGATGATTTTGTAGATGAGTATTTATTGTTGATTTAAAAAAAAAATCTGGTTTGAAGATAATATATATATATATTATCTTCAATATGAACTATACGAACTATATATATAAACTATTATAAAACATTATCAAGTAATTACATTATTTCGAAGCGTTCTATTTGTAAATAATTCTTGATGGTAGTACATTTTTAAGAATAACTTAGGTAAATTAATACATATTTTGAATACTGAGTTATATTTTAGTTGATCATAAGTAACATATGTAAAATTTAATATATACAGTAAAACCTCTCTATAAGAAACCTCTTTATAAGAAAAACCTCTTTATAAGTAATTTGTTCACACATTTGGTTGGAATTCAACCTTTTCCACATTAAAAAACCTTTTTATAAGAAAATCTTATAAGAAAAATATAAGAAAAACCTCTTTATAAGAAACTTATTGTATACAAATAATTATATATAAATAGAAGTATTGTATATTGATAACAATTATAGAAATTAATTATTATATAGATATTTTTTTTCTTATACAAATACTATATTACATAAATAGCTCACAATGAATTAAAATTAAATAATAATTGTTATTGTAGGTTTATATCATACATTTGTAATTTTAGGTTTATCCTATATCATAGATTTATTAAAATTAATTAATAAATGTTAGTATATCCTTAATGATACAATTGATGATAACATTTATTATATTATATAATTAATTGTTTAATAATAGATTATTATAATATTCATTATAGTATATTCATCAATGATGATTCACAATTTATAATTTCTAATGTAAATCTAATACAATTTCATTATGTATCATTAAAATGTCTAAGCACAAACAATACAGTATACATTTAAAACAGTATATAAAATAAATATACTATATATATATATAACCTATATGTTATATAATACATTTTCAATTATTAATTAATTCTTAAAATCATTGGAAAAGTAAAAACCTCTTTATAAGAAAACCTCTCCATAAGAAAAAAAGTATTGAAAAAAATAGTTTCTTATAGAAAGGTTTTACTGTATATATATATATATATATATATATATATATATATATATATATAAATATATATATATATATAAATATTGTTTTACATTTGTGGATTACTTTAATCCTATCCTGGAACTTAGATGTCATATTTTGTAATTATAACTAGGGGCGCTGCAATAGGGGCGGGGGAGGGTGGGATATGTTCCCCCACTTTAAAATCTAGAGCAACCTCCTATGTATTGGTTCCCCCACTTTTACCACAACATTGATTTTGATTGGTTAATCCACTCCTATATAACAAAATATTCCAGCGTCCCTAATTATAACCAAATGGACATCATGTCCATTCGTTAACGCATGCATGGTTTTAATCAGAATCGATCATTTATCTACACGCAATTATATAATATTATTATAATGGTATATACCTATTGTAATGGTCCGAAGTGGTTTTGAATACGAGCCCTACTGAACTATGTGTCTGACGCCTTTGACAAGTGAACCACATATACAGCTAACTTTAAATATATATATATATATATATATATATATATATACATATATATATATATATATATATATATATATATATATATATTTATATATGTAATTAAATATATACTTGGAAGATAACATTAACTTTACATTGACTATGAATTACCTTCTAGATTACAGTCATACGGTATATGTTATAATTACTGTTATTTATACATTGGAAATATTTATAAATGAAAACTTAATTATTTTTTACAAGTTATAGTTTTATTATAATTAATAATTAATAATTATAAATTAAATATTTTAAATTGGATAAAGTAGATATTTTAATATCATAACAATATGTATCCAAATGGGGATAAAAGTGTATATATTATACTTATATTATCTATAATAATGCATTATCGTTCATACGGTTAGACAATCGTCAAACAGCTACCTCACTAATGATTATAACACCTTGCACAATGTACCGCTCCTACCCTATACCCTCATACCCTACCCTCCTTCCCTACACATACACACACATACCACTATGGTTAGTGCACCTTATATAAGCTAAATCGGTACATTTTCAAGTTATTAATAATATGTAATATTATATATGCATCATATAGCATATATGCTAACAAATAGGTACGTATCCCATATATATATATATATATATATATATATATATATTGAGATTATTGTTAATATATTGTAGGCACTACGTGAGATGAGGAGGATGAGGATTGGGATTGATTTATTCTATTATGAGGTTCTACTGTTGCTAGGTAGGTGACAACTATATCCACTTTTAGGGAGAGAAAGGTAAACCTTCTTAATTTGTAGACCGATAATGTTAGCAGATAAATGGAAAATAGATATACGATTAGATACGAGATCAACACAATCAGATAGTTTATGTTGATAATTAGCTTGAAGCAGATATAGACGGTGATTATTGTTAATATAGTGTAGGCGCTAAGTGAAAGAAAGAGGAGTAGGAGGATTGGGATTTTAATCTGTTATATTGAAGTTAACAAAGCTTACGTTTGTGATGAATGACCTCATGCACATTGTTCAGCCATGTTAATGACATTGTGTGTAAGCATTATAATATATATGGTCCATATATGTATAATAGGTAGTATATATATATATATATATATATATATATTAGGTTTAAGAGCATTTCGAAATACTTATGGCGATCTGGTTATGTATCGCCATAATGATGTAATGTTATATGTGAACTTAGTGACATTATTGAACTCCAAATATAACGTTAAATCACGTTCGCGAGACATAACCATACAGCCATAATTATTTAAAAATTCGCTCCAACCTATGTATATTATACATATATATGGACCATATATATTATAATTGTTATACACAATGTCAACAACATGGCTGAACAATGTGCAATGAAGTCATTCATAAAAAACTAAGATTTGATAACTTGAATATAACATATTAAAATCCCAATCCTCCTACTCCTCTTTCTTTCACTTAGCGCTTACACTATATTAACAATAATCACCGTCTATATCTGCTTCAAGCTAAATCTCAACATAAAATATCTGATTTTGTTGATATCGTATCATGAGATTCAGTGTTATGATTACAAATAGCGATAGTGATTACATCACAGCATTACATCACTGATTAAATTACCGATTACATCACCAATTACATCACCAATTACATCACTGATTACATAACTGATTAAATTACCGATTACATCACCAATTACATCACTGATTACATCACTGATTACATCACCGATTACATCACCGATTACATTTTATTTAGAACATTTTCAATTGGGTGAATCTTTAACTTTAAAATTGTTATTTCTATAATTACCATGCATTTTTTTTAGAATATTTAATTTTTATATATAATTTAGAGATTATATTGAAATAAAATGAGAATATAAACAATGAATATCCGTACTAAACAATTTGGTTGTTTTTTATAAATCATTATTTTAGGACTGTTACCCTACATTATTAGCTGTAAAGGTTAACATATTCTGATACGAAATAGGGGCGTCATAAAAGGGGGGATAGGGAGACATATCCCACTTTTAAAGGGGGGGGGGGTATAATATCTAATACTCCCCCACTTTTAAGATCTACACATTTTTGTATTCTTTATAAATATTATATTTCTGTTATTTATAGTCTTTGTAGTATCATTATATCCAACATTAATTTGTATACAATTTGTATACAAAACACAATATATTGTGCAATAGGTATCCCGCTTTTGTAACTTGTTTAGTTCCCTTCATAGAAAAGTGCCAGCTATCTCAGAATAACTCCTCATATTCATTCTAAATATAATTTTAAAAAAATAATTGAAATTAGACAAAAATTCAGAAAGAAAAATATTATTTAAAAAGAAAGGAATTATGTACATTGAAAATTAACGAACACATTTAAATTACAGATATATGAAAGGAAAAAATGTTTACAAGTAAAAATTGTCTTTTAGCATATGTAGTATATAGAAAAATCCTTAACAAATATTAACATTTTTAAAATAATTAAATCGATATACAGAAATTTAATTTAATTTTAAATTTTTTTCTAATAAATCGAAATTTATCAAAGAAATAATCGAATATCTATTTCTATTTATAGAAATTTACATTGTATCATAAATGCAAATATTTCTTCATTAAAGTGATTTTCTTTATCAATATTAAATATTTGTTGATGAAACTTCACAAATATGTTTATTATGACATTTATGACCAACTATTATCGAGCTAGCAAAACTTAAAAACGGGCTACTCTATTGTGCAACCCAATACAAGTCAATCATATTACGCTCTCTATAAGTGATATTATAGATTTATTTTCTTAGAAAAGTATATGGTAATAATTAATGAGTCTGAAATACCCCCCCCCCCCCATTTTAATCACTTATGACACCCCTATACATAACACGAACTTCTCCATTTACCATGTATTCGGACAATGACCATTGGTCTACATTCTGATAGTATTATTATTATTTATTTATATATATATATGTGTTACTATTAGTATTGTATTGTCCGGGGCCTCTCACAGTTACTTATCACATGTATAAGTCTATGAATTATTGAGGGGTCAATTTATATCAGTTATTTGTATTTCATTCAATATATATATATATATATATATATATATATATATATATATATGAGATTCAATAAATACATATATATCACAATAGCACAACAATATACCCCGATCACGGTAACCACAGCCCATCGTCTCCGTCTTACACCTGTCCGCCGTACGCCTGCCCGCCTATAGGTCACGTGACTCGTGTCTCGCGCATGCGGCGCGTACAGCCGCGGGCGGTAATCATTACGTCATATCGCGGCGTTACGTAATCGACGATGACGTCACCGATGACATCATACCGTGACACCACATCACGATGACGTGGCTACTTCTATACTAACTACGATTATGCCCTATACTCCTCATAGCCCACCATTCTCTCGTTATATCGACCATCGTCGTCCTTATATATCGACCATCGCAACGTCTCCTCCTCTTCCTCCTCCTCAGGCCCTCCCCCATCTCTCCATTATAGCCGTATTCAGCGAAGCGTGACCGTACATAATTAACCTTGTATCGTTAGCCGAGCGCGCGCGTGTGCGGGTGCGTACGAACAGCGCACGCACGCCTGTAATGACGTCATAATACGTCGAATCACACACACACACACATACCACGTCGGTATATCACTGCAGTCTATATATATATATATAGGATCCTATATATAGCGTAACCCTTAACCCACCTTTCATTCATATTAAACGGTTAATAATCTCTGCTTACCTATCCCCGAATACATCACCGTCAAACGGTCTCTCGTCTGTGTAGATCATCACTCCTAACTCAGAACCCCGGTAGCTCGCATCCCCGATATCTCGTAACCACCTCGGCACACGTGTTCGGGCACCCGTCTCGCTACCTAACCCCTACACACCCTTAACACTTGTCACGTGGTCGGACAGCTTAACCCTTCTTTTACGTAACTGTACACAATAGTCACGTGGAGAGTTAGGACGCAAGCATAGGATTGCCTGGTGGGGCATTGAGAAATAATCAGGTCATTATAACTCATATATATAGTATATATATATATATATATATATATGTAATATTTGTATTACAAATATAAAGATAAGTAGAACGCTCTACTATTATAATAAAAGTAATAACACATATAAATAACGCAATATATAATATATATATATAAATATAGTATCGATTTATATATATATATATATATATATTAAAATATAAATATAAAATATATAATATATATATAAATATAGTATCGATTTATATATATATATATATATATATATATATTAAAATATAAATATAAAATATATAATATATTGAAATATTATTGTATTAATTATATTTTATTTTATATAATTAAAAATATAATATGTATGAGTCATGTATAATACGACTACAGATTCTATAATACTAATATATATATATATATATATATATATATATATATATATATATATATATATATAAATATATACTTACACACAACAGTAGACGTGTCTAGTTGAAGATCCGTAGAGATTGGTAGCACTGTAGGTAAAAGAGATAAGATAAGATGAAGATAACGGGCGCTACTTACTGGTCCGTGATACTGGCAGTGTTATGTGCGTACGGATGTCTAGGTTTGCTATGACGTCAAGAGTGCTTTTAGCTTCCAGATCATACCGCTTCATACTAGATTCTATAGATACGATGTTCGTGATACTGGTTTATTAAACCATATACAGTTTGGTTCAATATTGGTGATGCGATGGAGGTTTTAAAAAAAATAATTATTAAAAAACGTACCTCGTTCGTGTGTACACACGCGTGTGCTATTCATTAGAATATGTGTGTATACACACACTATAGAGTGTATTACCTAGGACAAGGACATGCCCTTGGTATTGTATCGCAATGTTCGTCGTATGCGTCTTGTATGTATTTATATTTAAATATTAATAACATAATTGCTATAGGTTCCGATAATTAGGATTATTTATAAATATTGTGAACAATCAATAGAAATATTGTTTTTTAAATATGGAGCATATTACTAAATATATGAATTTTTATAAAATATTAACAAACTTACAAATACATACAATTAATTGTTATCTTTAAATATTTACAGTAATTTATCAAACATATATATATATATATATATATATATATATACAGTCAACTCCCGATAAGTCGGACATGCAAGGGACCGGGAAAAGTGTCCGACTTATCGAGATGTCCGACTTATCCGAGATTCAGAATATCATGCAAATATGACCTGAGATGCGCAGCGTGAGTTAAAGGGTTACCGACATGTGGAATTGTGCAACAATCAATAACATAACATGTTGTATTCACTAATATTACTTACTAAAATTGTAATATACATTATATAAAGTAAACATGTCTGACAATTTATAAAAATTCCGACTTATCGAGTATAAAAATCATAAAAATGACAATAATATGTGTCCGACTTATAGAGAAGTCCGACTTATCCAATCAAACTTATACGACTTATCCGATAAATTTAACATGGAACTAGATACAAATCCAACCAACCCAACTAAATGTGTCCGACTTATCGAGAAGTTCGACTTATCCGTAGTCCGACTTACCGATAGTTGACTGTATATATATATATATATATATTATAATATTAATTATGCAACAAATTATATTCAAGAATAACAAATATTTCTTTTAAACAAATATTAATTAAAAAAATACCAGAAATGCAAGCATATTTTTTAATATTTTAATATATTTTTAGATTATAACATTACATTATTAATTTATGTATGCTATATTCTTATTTTTTGTAAATATTATTATATGTTTGATAAACTTAATTTTTATTATTATTATTTCATTTAATGTTAATAATCTACCAATGATTCAATAGACCTAGCGCATCGAAAATAACCCACCATATAGGCTACTTTTATAATATTCTTTATTCTAAACTTAAACTATAATCGAAGTTACTTAGGGTACATTTATTATAAGAATTAGTAAAGCGAATCTCTAAGTTTAAGACGTACACTTTACGTCACTGTAACCATGGTTACAGTGATTACTAATGCATTATTATTATTATGTCGTGTTTTAATAAATTACGCTACAATTACGATTACGATATAGGATATAAATAAATAACGCAATATTAATCATAATTCGATGAATGGCGAAATGCAGCTCGGCCCAAAAATCCTTTAAGGGCGGGTGGGAGTGGGGGAGGGCGGGCGGGGTAGTCGTGTTTTTATCGTTATACTAACGTATTGGGTTGGGTTTTTGGTTGGGTTTGGGTTTACCAATACAGTTCGTATACCCCGACGTTGTTGTAGACACACGATCCGCCTATTAGAGTAAAACAATCGTAATCGTATAAGTAGCGATGACTATCACAGATACGTCTATATTTACGTGTATTTCATACTCGCCTTGTTTTATTCTGCTAGTAGTCCGTAGTGTGGAAATGATATTCTACGATATATAACGCTAAATACACACTCGCTATAGCTGTATACGGATAACGCTAACCCACTCGCTATGGCTAACACTAAAGACACGCTCGCTACAGCAATCGAGAACCGCACCGACGGGGAGGCGAGGACGCTGAGCGACTGTTTCCTGTCGGACCGGAAGTCGTTTAGAATCACGTGTAGGGGGCGCCACCATCGTATAGGTCGTCTGAGCGTGTTTACCGCACTGAGTCGCCACGGTCTGTGTAGATATCGACCCGGCGATTGTCTACTCGAAGGAGGTATAGTGGATAGGTTACTATCACTATCGTTATCGTTATCATTACTCTCATCATCACCACCATCATCATCATAATCATCATCATCGTTATCACTGTCAACATCGTCATTTTAATCTTCATCAGCCTCAGCATGATTTTAATCTTCATCATCATCACTATCATCACTGTTATCGTGATCATTTTAATCTTCATCATCATTATAACCACCACCATAACCACCACCACCACCATCATCATAATCATCATCATCATCATCACTGTCAACATCGTAATTTTAATCTTCATCAGCCTCAGAATCATTTTAATCTTCATCATCATCACTATCATCACTGTTATCGTGATCATTTTAATCTTCATCATCATTATAATCACCACCATAACCACCACCACCACCATCATAATCATCATCATCATCATCATCACTGTCATCATACTCATTTTAATCATCATCATCATCATCATAATTATCATCCAATTCGTCTTAATTATCGTCAGCATCATCAACATAATCAACATAAATACAACTAACATATCTATTGGCAAAATACCCGACTTGATTAGTTGCCTGAATAGAACGGAATGTTATCTGACCTTGACGGATTTGACCTCGAATCTCGACGTAGATCCTGAATGTCACGGTGAAATAGCGACCTCTTCATACGTTCAGATTGAATACTATTGCCTACTTTCGAGCGATCATATAGGTTTGCCCTATAACTTATTAAGCTATATGTAGACTGGTGGTAATGCTATAAACGTAATGATGAAAATAAACATTATGATATGTTGTACCATATATATATATATATATATATATATATATATATATATATATATATATATAACTACTTGTGTGGCTAAGTTAACTAAGGCGTCAGACACACAAGCAGTAGGACGCGGTTCAATCCACGTAAAGATCATTAACATAGGTCTTAAAATAATATTTAGAAGTGATCGTATATAACTGTATATAAATAAATGATCGACTCTCGTTAAAACTATGAATATATTTACATGAGAGCGTCTTCGAAGGGACATTAGAGCATTATGGTGATAAGTGAATATTTCATCTAAGTTATTGAATGGCATGAAAAGACTCCACCAATATAATATAACAATAACAATAACAATAACAATATATACATGCATGTGTATGTGTGTGTACCCATCTAACAGTAATCATCTCATATTATCAACATAACAGCAGCATAATAGAATTACAAATTAATAGCAGCATAATATACAATTAATGGCAACATAATAGTAGCATAATAGCATAATGTAAACATGTGATGTTATTAAATATGCTGTTATGTTGTTATTATGAAGTGCTTACTGCTTGCTGGGTATTTATATGTACAGGGGAAAGTAACCTAATACGGACACTTTAAAAATAAATTATCTTAATATTTTATGACTCATTATTTTTATTCAAAAATTACAATATATTAATATTATATGATTATAGATATTATTGTGATTTAAAATTGTATTTAATCTTTTAATTCCATAGATAACGGTGGACCCCCGTCGGGGGTATCCGTATTCGGTACCCATGTCCGAATACGGACACCCTGTGTTATAATATGGACACCCATTATACCACTAGATAAATTACATATAATTTAACAGATGAATCAATCAGACAAATTAAAATAACATTATTTATAATTAATTTTATGAATCATTTATTCTAATTTAATTAGTTAATAATTTATTTATTTTTATTATTTTTTTAATTAATAATACAATTTAATTATCTAAATAATAACATTTTTAGATTTAGCTTTATTGGTGTTATTAATATTATAACGCACGCGATTTTTATGAAAATCAGAATAGTTTATACGCTGCGCGCTGATTGGTTATAGGGTGTCCGTATTAAGACACCTGTAGATGTATTATAGATGTCTCTATATAGTGTTGGTATTATGGACTTATACTTACTTACTTATGTCGAGCTCTCGCTCGACTCTTCTTTGCCTTATCTCTCCAAACATCTCTGTCCAACATCATCGTCTTTATCTCATTTATATCGTCTAGTCCTATGTCTTCTCTTAGATTATCTACAAAAGTGATGGTTTTGCGACCTCTTCTTGCACTACCATTTGTCGGTTCCCATAGGACAAGTTTATGAGCCATTTCGTTGTCGTGTCTCATCAAATGACCTGCAAGTTTTAGTCTTCTTTCTTTTATTACTTCAGATATTCTTGAGAGTCCATTATATAGCGTTATGTTATTGATTTTATCTTTCCAGGATATGTTTAAAGCCATTCGGAGAAGTCTGGTGTAACATCCATCTATTCGTTTATTCATAGTTTTTGTAGTTGTCCATGTTTCAGCACCATATGTGTATATTGTTTCAATCGTAGCCCTGAATATTCTAACTTTAAGTGAGTCTCTTATGCTTGATTTCCATAATTTCTTCATCTTATTAGCGGCTGACCAGGCTAGTGCTTTACGAATATTGAAGTCTTTTTCTGAGCTTTGCATCCATGACCCTAGATATTTAAAGTTATCTACTATTTTGATTTCATTATTGAGTATGGTGTGTATATGTTGGTTATTGTCTATACCGAAATACATGGCTTCTGTCTTTTTACAGTTTATCTTTAGACCTATATTTCCACATTCTTCTTCTACTCTCTGAAGCAGTATTTGTGCTTCTTCAATATTTTTACTAATAAGAGCTACGTCGTCTGCATAGCTGAAATCTGTAACATTTACTGCTGGATGTCTCCTACTTTTCTTTCTTGCTATTTCAAAACCTATTTCGCTCTCTCGTCCATCTATTGCTAGTCGCATAGCATAGTCTAAAGCTATAATGAATAGGAATGGAGCTAGAGTGTCTCCTTGCAGTACTCCGTTTTGAATAAGGAAAGTTTCAGTGATTCCATCAGGCGTTATTACTTGCGCTTTTGAGTTACTGTGAAGAGATTTTATAGCTCTTATTAGTATTTCTGGAATTCCATAAATCTTGAGAATTTTGAATAGAACTGCTCTGTCGATGCTGTCGAAAGCCTTTTTAAAATCCACAAATGTTATGATAGATTGAATATTTTTGGTCTTAATTCCTTCTATGAGTCGTCTTATTGCTAATATATGTGCAATGGTTCCTCTACCTGGTCGAAATCCATTTTGGTTATTCCTCAACAATTTATCGACTGTAGGTTGAATTCTGTTCAGAATCATCTTGTTTGTTATCTTTGAAGCAATACTTGATAAGCTTATTCCTCTGTAGTTATTTACATCGCTTAGATCTCCAGATTTAGGTAGTGGCTTTATGTTGCTTGATGTCCATTGAGCTGGTGTTTCTTGTAAAAATAGTATATTATTTGCAAAGTTTAGTATGATGTCGTCAAATTTGCAGTACTTTAGTATCTCTGGACTTATATCATCAGGTCCTGCAGCCTTACCATCTTTAAGATTATCTGTCACTTTTCTATATTCTTCCAGAGTAAAAGCTGTTATAGCTATATTATGTGTTTCATTCAAAACCAAATTGAGATCTGTATTAACTAATATGTTTTCATCGCCTTTTCTGTCACTGCCCAGTAATTTTTTGAAGTGTTCGTACCATATCTTGACTCTATCTTCTTTGCTTTTCGCCTTTATAATTCCTTTTTTGGTGTTTTTACGGCCTGTTATTTCGTTAATTAACTTCCAGCATTTAGAATGTTTAGATTCTTGGTTTGTTAATTCTACCTGTTCTGTGGCTTTTTGTAGTGCGTTACTCTCGATGTTCATGTACATATTACGTAAGTTATCTTTTGCTTTTACTAGTTCTTCATAGCTTTCATTTGTATTTGAAAGTGTGTGTTTACTGTATGCAATTTCTACTTTCTCTCTCAATTCTTGAATTCTATGATCATAAGTAGTGTTAGTTTTTCGGTTTGCTCTTATTCTAGGAATCATCTTCTTTGATATGATATTATTAGCTTCTATAAAGTTTTCATATAGTTCTGTTGCAGTTGTGTTTTCAGATTGAAGTTCGTTAAATTTTTCTCTGACAGCTTTGCTATATTCAGTACTAGCGTCTTTATTCTTCAGTATTGACCAGTCATATTGTGTTTTCTTAGCTTGAGTTGAGTTCTTTCTTAAACTTAATTTTAACTTTGCTGTCAGAATTCGATGGTCGGATCCAACACTGCTGAAACTGTTGTAGGCTTCACAGTTATGTAAGCTGTTCTTCCACTTTCGTCTAATCAAAATGTAGTCCACTTGAGTTTTGGCACCAGTAGAGTCTGACATAAATTTCCATAGTTTACCGGTCCTCTTTCTGAAGAATGTGTTGGCTATCATCATGTTAGTTTCTTCGGCGTAGTCTATTAGAAGTCTGCCGTTTTGATTACTGTTTCTATGATATGTGTACTTGAAAGTGTCATTTGTTCCTACATGTGCGTTGAAGTCTCCTATCGTCAGTAATACATTGTGCCTTGGTATCGTAGTGGTTGCGTCGAGTAGGTTTTTATAATGAACTTCTGCTTCATTGCTCCCTTCACATGGTGAATAATGAATTATTACTGTAGTGAGTGGGTTTCCGTTGAAATGTACAATCATTATTCTTTCAGTCCACTTAATTATTTCTCTCAGGGCTTGTTCTGCTTTTGAGTCTAATACAATTCCTATACCTCCTGCAGATGCTTGATTTTGGTTTCTCCATGCAGATGTTGTAATCAATGTATGTTTATCTATTCTTTCGTATTTTATAGTGTCGTCATGGCATATTTTATGATCTACTATTCCTAGTATGTTAATGCCTTTTTTGGATGCGTTATATATTAATTCATTCTTTCTGTCTTCCATCCTGATAGTTCTTACGTTCATTGTTGCTATTTTTATAGACTGCTTGCAACTAAGCAGTTTACTGCATGAAACTTTGCTGTCGAGAACACTCCCTCCTTTCGGCTTTAAAAGTGTCCTGTCATTGTAGATATTATTATTATCTGCTCCGTTTATGAGTAAGGTGTTGTTGTTGGCAGGGGCTTTAACCCTGGTGCTGTTGGTTGTGATTGGCATAGTTGAGTTTTCGTTTGCTGGATACATTAGCGATCGCTACTTCTACTAATGACGTGGTTCCCAGTTTTGTGCGATTTGCCAATGTACAGTCGTACAAAGCGAACCATATGATACCGTGGAGAAAGTCAATCATTCATCGCTATCGTATGAATACAAGAACCCACATACAATTCTTGTCTTTTTCTTCCATTTAGTCTGACTCTTCGCTTTAGACCTGTGTGATATGCTTGAAGCTACCAAGGAATAAATCCTCATCACCATAGCTCTCTAGTTCATTAGAGTACGCAAGCCTCCTCACCACGGCAAGGCGGAAGAATTTAAGGAGGAAAATTGGACTTATATGACCTCTAGATATATGCTTATAACTTAATGAATATTTGATAACAAATATAAACATTATATATATTTTTAGAATGCTTTATTTTTTAATAATATAGTATTATATTTTATATCGATACATTTGTATATTCTTGAGAAGGTTTTAAGTTGACATTTTTTTTCATAAATTTAAAAACGTAATAAAAAAATCAGTTTATAGGATATATCAGAAATATTTTGAATAATTAAAAAATAAAAAATACTTTTGTAGACTATTTATATAATTATGAATATTTTATTCATTAAACATTTTTTTTTAGGATTTATTATTTCTGAGATACCGAGAGTGTCCGTATTCGGGTACTGTCGGTATTCGGTTTCTTTCCCCTAGTAATTATTAAGTATAAGTAGGAGCGCTGCAACAGGAGTGGACGGGGGGATATGTCCCCCCCACTTTAGAATATAGGGGGACCTCCTATGTATTGGCCGCGCCCCCCACTTTTACCACCAAATATATTTTGATTGGTTGTTTCCCCTACGTTCCAGCGCCCCTAAGTACAAGTATACATATTTAATATAATGCGTGATGTTTGATTGACAGGTACGGATACAACTACCGACACCACAGTGTATCAGATGAACCCGACACAACATCTGAATAACAGTGGCGGTGTATACTTTACTAATCTCACTAATACAACGGTTCCGAATGCTGCGACTATTCGTAATGTACCCGAGTACCGAGTACCAGAAGTTACTTACGAGTATTCCGGTAATAGTACCGACCAGTTGAAGGAAACTACTACCCCTACTACTGGTATTACTACTAATACGAGAACTAGCCCTACTACTACTACGAAAACTACCCATTCTACTACTACTGGATGTTACGTAAAATCGAATAGTTTACCAGTACACCCTATCGAAGATAGATCTCGTCACCTGGAGGATAAAACAAGCTTAACCGAGTTACCATCGCAACGTAACATAACTTATTTAACGACTACTACCACCGCTACGAAAGTATCACGACATCTAGGTTATTTGAAGTAATCCGTATTGTATTACATTCGTATAATATTTAAATATTACTTAAATAGAAATACAATTAACACTCTTATTTTAAATATTACGTAATGTATTCGTTTTTATAGTTTAATAATGATTATATATATATATATATATATATATATATATGTAAGTAATTTATTATATTCATATATATATATATATATATATATATATATATATATAAGTATATGTTTAGTCTATAACTAATATTAATAATTAAAATCTACATCATATATGTATATATACATTCATCATAAAGATGTACCACGTGATTTATTACCTATAGGTAACTCTTTGTTGATCCAGTTTCGAAGAATGAAAGATTCCTACACGGCTATCGGTTAGCCTAATCGTATTATCTCAGAGAGGATATATATATATATATATATATATATATATCCTAAACACGGGCTTCAGTGTACACTGTACACTGTACACTGTACAGTCTATATCCTATATAATGTAAAGTTAGGAGAATTAATTATACGCGGTGTTTACATTAACGATATCACTTAACTCTTATATATCTAATACTTAGCGCTTATATATATATGCATATGTTATTGTAACATTAGTGTATAGTGATGTATGTTACCGATGTCAACAATGAATTATAGATTCAGATAAAGCTTGATACCGCTAGTGGTAGATCGAGTAGGGCTATACGAGTTTGTTTCTCGTTCTGGATTCCTATCGACGCACCCCTGATCTAAGAAAGAATACATCTATTGTTATCAATATGACCATCTATATTCAGTAAATAATCGTTTCCTATTCGTTTATTTTCTATATCGGTATCAGCATATGAGTTATAATATAGCTAACTATTACATCATTAATATATATATATATATAAATCGGATTTACTATTCTTACCAATTAGTTTGAAATGTCGGGGGACATTTATTTTTTAAATACCGCTTTTTTAATCTTCCTCATGGTGTACACATTTTTAGTTACACTATTAATTATGAGTATATATTATATATATATATATATATATATATATATATGTATATATATATATATATATATATATATATATTTATTCGCGATTTATAACGTATCCATAGTATACCATAGTTATATATTATATAACCATCGTTATAGTTTACCGAACATCTAATACTACCTAATAATTATTTTAGCTTTGATAATCGGAATCAGTTCCGTTCTCAGTTTAACGATAGCCTATACGTCGTTCGTGGCGAAAAGGATTATAAAAAGGTTAGCCGTCATTCCATCTACGAGCGTTAACTACCTACGTTAATGTGATTGTTGTAATTTGTATGTTTGTATTATATAATGTATACACGGTATGAATTGAAGTATATATTGAAGTAAAGTAACATATGTACGTATTTATTTAATATCGCTACATAATTAATCATTTTATCAAATTATAATAATAATAATTAGTTTACTATTATTATTATTATAATTATTTCTATTCAACTTATTATTTTCTGTATTATTATGTTTCTATTTATAAGTATATATATATATATATATATATATATATATATATATATATATATTTATATTTATATATATATAACTAATCCATATAGTTAACTATATGATATACATATATAATATATATTATATGATAAACATATATAATATGATGATTACATCGTGTACATAGGAAGAGACTTCAGCGAGTACTTAGCCGCGCCTCGACTCTGTCCGCGATCGTACCTTGGTCTACTATAACCGGAAGTGGAGCTGGACTAGGTCAACACGTCACCAGGTCGTTTGTCCACCGCTATAGCCAAATACAACACACACACAATCTTCACCGTAGCGTATATACAATGAACATACTTTTGTATATCTTTTTTTAGATATTTTATAACATTTTGTATAAGGAAACACTTCACTTATAAGTTACTAGATATATCTAGTAGGACGAAAAGATTACACCGAAAATAAAATAACAAATAACAATACTACTATATATGTGAGTATGTGAGTATGTGAGTATGTGGGTAGTTGCTAATATATATATATATATATATATATATATTATAAATTTTTGTATACAAACATGTACTGATTACTTATTTAATTAAACCGCACGAACCAATAGGATGCAAGCTTCAAGATCTACGCTTTCATTGAACGAATCCATCAACTCCAGAAGCGTTCTTTACAGCGACAGGCTTTCCGTGTAATAGTTGAGGAGTTGTATGTTATATTTCGAACGTATATTGATATATTAGATCATAGTATTATTGATGATATTTTTACATCAAGTAATAATATATATGTATATATTTATATATATATATATATATATCTGAACTATGAATTATTAAATTAATTGATAGTGCACATATATATACACTATCAATATAGTATACTATAATACAATATTATTATTAATATTATGCTTTAAGTATGTATAACATAATGTATACCGGTACCATTGAAATCGTAGAATTGTTGCGTTTTATTGTAATATAATAGATGATACGTGATTATTTTATATTATTATTTATATTTATTATATTATTATATTCTTTTCTATTATTATAATTATTATTATTATTTAAACACGACGTGAGATCTATTCAAATCACAAATTATATTTATATGTAAACATTAATAATAATTAATGTAATAAACTATATTAATAATAATATATATCAATAGTGTAGTTATATATATATATATATATATATATATATATATATATATATATATATATATATTCTTATCTATAATATTATATTAATAACACATTTGTTAAATGAACATAAATTGTATTTGTATTATTTACTATAGTACGTATAAGTGAATATGGTGTCCCACTTCATTCTTATGAAACTAGTATTCTCAGTTATTCATTATTGCTATTCTTTAATGAAACCTCGATATTCCAATTCTACGCAGCTCTCCTTGTTAATAATCATGTGCAAATGTAAACCATATAAATTATATCTTAAATATTAAATGCATTATATTTAATGTAGATATTAAGGAAATTAATATTACTATTTATTAGTTTAAGGATTTCATAATTGAGAACATTAATTTGATTACGCTAACGAGTAAAGAAATAAAAAAAGAATAAAATACACAGATATAATTATAAACATATATGGCAATACTATTAAATATGATTACTACTATTAAATAAATAAATAATAATATTTAAGATAAATAGCAAGTCATTATTATTTTATATAGTGAGAATTATTTAGTTAAACACAAATATGAATCCTACTAAGAGATGTGAAGTAAAGTTAGTACAGCAAAGGAAATATAGAAATATCTGCCATTCCATTTAAATGGACAATAGTTTCAAGTTTAATACTTCATACCGCGGAAGTCTTACCTATCTCTTACTAGAAGATGTTGGTAATAGTTAATAGATATATCCCGTGATGCATGGATGAATAAACTAATTATCAATGCATGACATTTTACATAAAGTCTGAAATGCAACTTACAACAGTATCGAAGTTTTATAAGAATATAAGAATAATTTAAAAGAAATTTATTTAAAATACAAATATCAAAATGTATAAATATCAAATAATATCAAATGGTAAAAAACATAATATGTAGGAAATAGGAAAATATATTTTACTTCAAAAAATGTCATACATTTAGTTTTTTCTATAGGAAAATATATTTTATTTCAAAAAAATGTCATACATTTAGTTTTTTTATTTATAACGAAAAAATCAGTTATTTTATAATTAAAAAATATAAATATTAATCAACACAATTATACTTATATGAATTAGAATTATATTGATTAACATTTCATAAATTACTTATTTTTTGATAAGAATTATATTTTAGGAGATCTCTAGGGTGTCGATATTACGTGCATGTCGATATTATAGCACTCTCGCCTATCTATCTTCCGAATATGATAAAAATTAATAATTATTTTTCAAGGAATGAACATAATAAAGAGTTAATATAAAAACTAAAAAATAGAGGAACTTAAGTATTTAGTAACCGAAAAAGTAAGTTTTAACTTAGCTTTATAAATATTATAAATGTAGAAATTAGTAGTTTAACCTACATTAAACTTATGATTATTAAATGTCATCTTCGTGTCCCTGTTATATATGTATGCATATTAGTTATATAAGAATAAGAAGTAAGTCATTAGTAATTAACAAAAAGTGATAATATTTGAAACACTATAATCGTAATGCGTATATTCGCCTACGATTAGACCCAGCAAACAGTAAGAGCAGCATAATAGCAGCATAACAGCAAATGCTATAGCCTCAAATGTTTACATTGTGCTATTATGCTGCTATTAAATGTATATTATGCTGCTATTAATTTGTAATGATATTATGCTGCTATTATACTGCTATTATGCTGCTATTAATTTTAAATGTCTATTATGCTGCTATTATGCTGCTATTATTATAATAGCAGCATAATAGACATTTAAAATTAATAGCAGCATAATATCAGCATACTAGCAGCATAACAGCAGCATAACAGCAACATAATATCATTACAAATTAATAGCAGCATAATAGACATTTAATAGCAGCATAATAGCACAATGTAAACATTTAAGGCTCTAGCATTTGCTGTTATGCTGCTATTATGCTGCTCTTACTGTTTGCTGGGAATGTATTAAATAAGTAATTCAGGTAGTCATATTATATTGAATAGTGAAGTTATACATATTGATATAGAATGTGTGTTTACTAAACACTGTTTAGGAGTCATAACTTTAAATCATCAGCGTATAGGTAATATCTAATCCGAGGATATTTCGTACATATTTAAAATAGGGGAAAGTTTCCGATTACCGACCTCCTCCCAATACCGACCCCCTCTCGTATCTCAGTAACTATAAGAGATATAAACAAAATTATATATACATGATCTCTTAGTAATTTAATGATAAATATGAATAAGTATTTTGTTTTAAAAAATATTCAATCTTACAATTGTATATTGATAAAATATAATATTCTCTTTTTACTTTTTAAATATTTGAATAATAACTTTTTTTAAATCATTATAAATTCTTTACTAATTAAAATAAAAGTTAATACTGAGCAAAATATTGTAGATCAATAACATTTTTTATAACAATTATAAAAATAATTTAATTTGAATAACTATCAACCAATATATCGAAATTATAGCAACCCATGTGATTTTCATATTACCGACCCCATAAATTACCCTAATATCGACCCCCTGTGATTTATAATATCAAATTAAAATAGATCCGTATTTCACTTTAAAATATGTCGTAATTTGTTTTTGTATCATTAATATAGATTTAGAATTCATGGTTCCAGTTGATCATATACATACTGCAGTATTAATCATGTTTAATAAATAAATATTAAATAATAATATTCACTATTTTAATATAATTACTATAAAGTTTAAATTTAAATTTAATATTACTATTAAAACATAAATTCAATAATAAATACATTGCGTGCATGTTATAATTAATTATATTTATGTATATATACTATTTTTATTGGATATTATAATACTACAATTATTTATATATAAATATGGTATACCACTATTATTTTAGGGGTCGATAATATGAGAAGGTGGTCGGTATTAGGCACATGTATCATATTACCGACCCCCCTGTTTATTCTTGTAAATATAATTAAATAAAAAATTTAAAATAGCCACATTATTCATTGCCATAAAATTACCCTAATTAACAAAATTTCAAATATATATATTTAATATTAAATGAGTTATTAAAAATAACTATAGGTCGGTAATCGGAGACTTTCCCCTATACTAATCCGAGACTATACACACTATTCATGCGGAGACTATTCAATACTCCATCTTGATATTATTTAATTTTCATCAGCTAGCGATATACCATTTTTATATTCGACAATTATCATTTTTCTGGATTTCGAAGTAGGTATTGAATTTAGCGTATTGAATGCTCTTTTTATATATATTCCCTGTCAAGTAGTCATCAATTTACTTGCAATATGAGCTAAGCCATTTTTTTCTGCTTTAATATGTCTACCATAGTAGTTCTACTTATTATATATATATATATATATATATATATATATATATATATATATATATATATGCGTATACATATGGGTATACATATGTACTTTAAATATTTCAATAATACTACATTTATTTTATTATATTTATATTAATAATTGCTAACCGATACACTTAAAGTAGTTCATAAAGTATTATATATATAATAATGTATCATATTCACAGTATATACTATAGTATCCTATGTAATATAGTGCATCCTTCTCAACATATACATATGTACGTACCCCCCGTATTTAAACAATATAAAACATGTGAACCCCTAGTTATATAACATTTCAATGGGGTAATTATGTGAACATCATTAACAGTTCACACAAGACAATTACTAATTTAAATTTTATAATATATTGATATCTAAACAATTAATTGATGATATCAAATATATTATTCAAAACTAATAATCATATTTAAATTAAATAAATATAAAATATGAAATGTTATTAAATAAAGATATCCTCCATAATATAAATATGTATGTGAGTTTTGTATTCGTTATTTAAAACAAAATCTTATTTTAAATAACAACAACTTTATATATATATAATATATATATATATATATATATATAATTTATAATATAAATACTTTTATAATACGGTATACTTAAGATCGAAAATGGAATGCTAAGGTTGGGAAAGCTATATCAAATGGCATTACTGGTAACTTTGGTCTGGGGGAGAGAAACAAGCGAGGTGATCAACTAGTAGAATTTTGTAGTAGAAATTACCTTCGAATCATGAATACATTCTTCAAGTTGCACCCACGGAGGCTTTATACGTGGAGATCGCCGGACAAAATTACTAGAAACCAAATTGATTATATGTTATGCAAGATTAGATGGAAAAGTATTACAAAGTGAGTTACAACACTGCGTGGAGCTGATTGTGGCACTGACCATAATTTGCTAATAGCAGATATCATGATTAAACTCAAACGAATACAACGATCAAAGCAAACTCCAATATACGATGTTGAAAAAATCGGACTTGACTACGGTGTAAAGATAAAAAATAGGTTTAACGAGCTTACAATAAAATATTGAGAACCTGAAGAACTTTGAATGATATTCGAAATATACTAAAAGAGACAGCATAAAAAAGGTCCCGAAAGTCAAAAGAAAGAAAGGCTATCGGAGGATGCTTTAAAAATTGCACAAGAGCGAAAGAAAATGCGCAGTAAAGGAAAATGTGAAGAATATATAAATCTAAACGCAGCGTTCCAGAATAAAGCAAGGCAGGATAAAGATAAAGGCATCATAGATACATGTAAACACATTGAAGATAATAATTAAATGGGTAAAACAAGAGACCTGTTTAAAGAAATAAAAGAGATGACAGGATCACGCGGCTCAAGTTATAGTTCTATAAAACTAAGTACTGGAAGAGTGATTTCAGAAGAAAAGGATATACAAAAGATATGGCAACAATATACAGAAAATCTATACAGAAGAGAGAACCTAATATAAATGATATTTTAAATAAGAATTTATATGAGTACGAACCTAATGTATTTGAAATTGAAGTGAAAGAATCATTCCGACATATATCTAATAGAAAAGCTCTAGGCTGCGACGGAATACCTATAGAATTTTTAAAATCAGGAGGCGATGAGGCTATAAGAGTCATGACGAGTCAGTGCAATAGCATATGGAAAACAAAGATATAGCCTAATGACAGGAAGAAATCAATATATGTTTCTATTTACAAAAAGAGCGATACAAAAAATGTGGAAACTACAGAACATTCGCCAAATATCACTTGAAAGTAAGGTACTTCTGAGAATATTTCAGAAAAGACTTGATACCGTTATCATCCCTGAACTACCAATAGAACAAGCCGTGTGTCTAAGAGGTAGAGGAACTAGAGACCACGTTGCTAACTTGATATGGATGATGGAAAAAGCTAGAGATCATCAAAGAGAACTCTTCATGAGCTTCATTGACTACAAAAAGGCATTCAACTGTGTAGATCAGCAAATACTATTGTGAACCCTCAAAGACATGGGAGTACCAGAACATCTGCTAGTAGTGCTGAGTAATCTATATATCAGTCAAGACTCGACTGTAAGGACAGAGTATGGTGAAACGAGCAACATCCCGATTGGTAAAGGAGTACGGCAAGGATGCATCATATATCCATTGCTATTCAATATCTATGCAGAAAGAATAATGCGAGATGTCCTGGGAAAATGGAATAAAGACATTAGTATAGGTGGAAGGAAAGTTACAAACAGTTAGATATGCTGACGACACTACATTAATAGCAGGAACAAAAGATGATCTCACAGAACTAATTACAAAAGTCAAAAGAGAAAGCGAAGAAGCCTGATTATATTTAAATGTCAAGAAAACAAAGGTGATGACTACAGGTAACTTGGAACATAAAGTAGATGATAACAATATCGAACTCGTTGATAAATTTATCTTCCTGGAAGTTATAATTACAAATTATGGAGTTACCGATAAGGAGCTATGAAGAATTTTGGCAAAGGGAAAATGTACCATGGGAAGTCTGAAACGTATATTCAAAGACAGAGGTATTATACTAACGACAACAATAATGATTGTTCAAACACTGGTATTTCCAATTATCCTTTATGGAGCAGAAACCTGGACTATCAATAAGGCAGATAGGAAAACAATTGATACTTTTGAACTATGGTGCTGGAGGAAACTACTCGGAGTTACCTACTAAGATAGGAAGAGAAATACTGAGATAATTGACATTATACAACCTAAAATAATGCTAGAATCCAGAATTGTCATGGCTGACCTACCTTTTTTCGGACACGTTGTTAGATCAGATATGATGGAATTGTAAATGATGCTGGGAAGAATGGAAGGTCGGCGAGGAAGAGGCAGACCACATTGCACTTGGCTAGACAATATAAACAAATATTTCTCTAACGATATTATGAATCTCCGATTATATGCTAGAGACAGAGCGGGATAGAGAATTGCTACCATTAATGTCGCTAGGGGTCGGTTTCGACTCGACGGCACGAGGTAACAAGGTAAGATCGAAAAATAACAAATAATGTATCTATATTTTTATTTTGTAAATCTTAAATATTTGTAATATCACTTATTTCCACCAATTTCAATAAATTGTTTTCCTATTCGCTATTAATAATAAAGTTAAATACCGATAATACAACATTACATTATATATAGTTAATTAATCATATTTATATAGATTATATTGATTATTATTGTATATGAATCATTCAATTCACGTGAATTAGTCCTCTAACGTGTAATCAGCATAGTCCATTCCGATCTCCCATCCTTCTTCCGTCGGTCTTTGGTTGTTCTTATTCGTAATAGTAATAATAATTAATACAAAATAATACATGTATAATGTTTAATTAAACCGATTTCAACAACATATAACTTGTATATATATTTATTATAAGTAAACAATAAAAGTATATATGGTTGTACTAAGAAATAAAATGTTTACTATTTATATATTAATTATTAATAATATATTATTTTTATTATATAATAATTATTCACATAATATTGTATGTGTAATAGTGTGTACGTTTATTAGTTTGATATTACCATTTGTATATATATATATATTATATATTAAGAAAAAACCAAAATGGTTTTAGAACTAATAGATCTACTACTGGTCAAATACTAACGGTTAGAAGGATCATTGAAGGCGTAAACGAAAAGAATCTAACAGCTACACTCCTTTTTATTGATTTCTCCAAAGCTTTCGATTCCATACATCGAAGAAAGATGGCAGAGATTCTTAAAGCATATGGAATATCTGAAAAGATCATAAATGCAATTATGATAGCTTATAAAGATACTAAATCAATTGTGAGATCAGATGATGGCGATACGGAATTTATAAATATAACAGGAGGTGTGTTACAAGGTGATACACTAGCACCATTTCTTTTTATAATATGTCTTGACTATGTCTTGAAAATGTCACTTGATCGATAAAATGTTCTTGGCTTTACCCTCTCTGAGAGAAAGAGCAGAAGACATCCAGCAATAAAAATAACAGATGTCGATTATGCAGATGATCTAGCTATATTAACTGATAAAACGAGCGAAGCTACAATTCTTCTACATAAAATTGAAAATACGGCAAAAGAGATTGGTTTGAATATAAATGCAGGTAAGACCGAATTCATAAGCATAAATCAAGGAGAAAATGAAAAAATAAAAAGCCTAAATGGCAAGGACATTAAAAAAGTATCCGATTTTAAGTATCTTGGAAGTTATATTCAATCAACAGAAAAGGATATGAATATAAGACTGGCTAAAAGCTGGGCAGCTTTAAATAAGATGAACGCTATTTGGAAATCTAGGTTACCGGATAGAATTAAAAGAAATTTCTTCAGAGCAACTGTTGAGTCGGTATTGGTATATGGATCTGTAAGTTGGACACTCACAAAAGCTCTGGAAAAAAGACTAAGTGGAAACTATACTCGCATGTTATGGGCAATACTAAACAGGTCTTGGAAAGACCATCCTACCAATAAAGAAATATATGCAAAGATACCGGATATATGCACGTCGATACGACAGCAAAGACTTCGTTTTTCTGGTCACTGTTGGAGAAATAAGTGCGAAATGGCATCATATACTATTCTATGGCAACCTACCCATGGTGAGAGAAAAAGAGGACGGCCGCGAAGAACATACTTTGATCAACTCATGCATGATACACTGTGTAATGTAAATGAACTGAAAACTGCGATGGACGATACAGATGAATGGAAGAAGAGAGTCAAAAACTGCCGAGCAAGCTCGACCTGGTAAGGTAAGGTATATATTATATATACTATATATATATATATATATATATACATTACTGAATAATTTTTTTATATGATTATTCCGTCTTGTATGTTAGTATGCTAATTAAAATAATATACCATAGATCAGTGGTTCCCAGACTTTTTTCTTCGGCGACACCATTGTAAGTTATTTTTTATATAAAACGTCATCTAAGTATAATTTTTTTTAAATAAAATATTAAAAAAAATAAGTTAACTTTTTAAAATAATGTATAATAAAAAATATATAATAATATATAAAATATGTAATATATTTTATTAAATATTGTGTATTTGTATTCTTGATACTAATTTACCAATATCTGTTTGTGTTTCTGATAGAGTGCACATCAGGTCTGGTTCGACTTATAATTTTTTTATTTTTTTATTTAAAAAATTACAAAATATGAGATGGTCCTTTCACATAGATAATATCTAATAGATATGTGTTTGCAAAAGGTAAAATATAATTATTTATTAAATTAAAAAATGTGGATAGGATATTTTCACCGAAATCCAAAATATTCCTAGTTCCCTTGTTTCAAATTCGTGCTTTGCACCAATATCATGTTCACCAATTATGAGTTCACTTTGTTCAATGTGGAACCTGCAGGTTATATTTATAGATATCTTATTATCAGCATAAAAGGAATGACGTGCTATATTATAAAGAAGATTGTCTAGAATTTCTAGATTATACATTATAATTAATCTGCAAGATTCATTTAATTCCCTTATTTTCTTCCCATTTCATTACTAGTTCAATTATTTTTTGTTCTTTAAGAAAAATAATAATGTCATCCTTAATTTAAGAGAATATTATCTCTTTAAAACTATAATTTTTATTTATATTTATGAATTTATATTGATTTATGTTTAATTTTGTATCTTAATTATTGCATTATATCTTCGCCTTTTTTGTTATTGAATATTTGGATTTTTATATATATTTTTCAAATATACTATAATATTAAATTAATAATTCATTATTATTACATATTTTAAATAGGGGAGTATTACTTTATTTGTATTTGTTCTGTATTATATTTTGTTATATATATATATATATATATATACATGGTTTAAATTTATTATATTATTAAAATACAATATTAATAATTTACTATTATTTCAGATTATAGTGATAAGTATTATATTGTTTATTTCGTAATAGTATTGGTTAGTTATATTATTAACGTTTATTGTTTGTATATATATATATATATATATATGTTTCAAATTTATTATACAATTAAAATATAAAATTAATAATGTACTATTATTACATATTTTGATAATTATTACATTATTTGTTTGTTTCATCCTATAGAATGTTTCATACTATAGTATTGGTTTATAATATATTTAATATATTTATAACTAATACAATATACTATTACTATTACAGGGTATACAGATAAGAAGAATTCAATTAAGTTAAAGTAGTAATTTAATATTGCAATGCCCTTTAACAAAATAATGTATTTTATTTCTATGTTCGATTATTTTTACAATATAATTTATTTCTACTTTCAATTAATTTCTACTTTCATTTATTTTTACGGTAACTGTAAAACATTTTAATTTCTTAATTTTTTAAATTTCGTATTGCTTACTCGCTTATTTCGGTATTCTTTTTCTTGATTCCCGAACAGTTATAGACTTCCAAACATCATGATTCATCATAGCCGCTCGTGGATCATTTTCTCGTAGACATGTATCACGATCCAGGGTCTTTATGTATGAATCAGGTGGTCTTCCTCGCCTTCTATTTCCATGGGTTGGCTGCTACAGAACCAGATACGAAACTACCCATTTTCTCTTCGTAGCCAATTTCCAGCAAACTTTAATCTTCCTATCTTGTTCGATAACTGTTTTAGTTCTCCATAAATTATTTCATTCTTGATTTTATTTGTCCAGTGGATATTTAAAACCATTCTCAGAATGTTAGTATATGTTCCATCTAGCTTTTTGAATAGTGAGTTTGTTAAGGTCTATGTTTCACAGCCGCATAACATAATGGATTCAACAGTTGCAATCATTATCCTCATTTTGAAATTACTACTGATTTTTGAATTACAGATGTTTCTCATCTGATAACAGTTTCTCCAAGCTTGCGCTTTTCTGATGTTGACATATTTTTCGCTGCTATCTACCCATGCCCTGATATATTTGAAATCTTCAACAATTTTCAGGTCTGTTCCATCGATAGTTTTGATATCAAACTGTTGGTTGTTGTTGTGTAACATGTACGTTGTCTTGCCTGTATTCATGATTAGTCCTACACATTTTCTGATAGTTCGACTCTTCTTAGCATATCTTCTGCTTCCTTGATATATTCACTAACTAAGGCTATGTCGTCCGCAAAGTCCATTTCGGTGACTATTATGGGTGGTACCTTTCTGCTTTGACTCTTCTTTAGTTGGAAACCAAGCTTTTCTTCCCTTCCAGTTAGAGATTTTCTCATGATATAGTCTATAACAATGACAAAGAGGTATGTGGCAAGTGTGTTCCCTTGTAAAACACCAGCAAGAATACTGAATGTTCCCGTCTCTCTGTCCAGTGTTATGACTTTGGCAGAAGTATCTTCATACATTATACTGATAGCTGTCACCAACTATTCCGGTATTCCATGCGCTTTTAGTATTAGCAGCATTTTTACTTTATACAATGTATCAAAAGCTATCTTAAAGTCAATGAAGATAAGTATAGCTTCAAGATTCGTGTCCTTTACTCTTTCTATCAGTCTCCTTAGAGCGAATATCTTACTATTAGTTGTTCTTCCACTTCTGAAACCGTTCTGATTTTTTCTCAGATGACAATCTAGGTACGGTCTAATTCTGTTAATTATTATACGATTAATGGTTTTCGCCACTAATGAGCCGTATACCTCTGTAGTTGCCACCCATACTAAAATCTCCGGATTTTTGTATCGTAATTATATTCATCAATGACCACTGTTTGGGCTTCGCTTTGTCAATAAGTGATCTGTTACATAATTGTAGAACGATAGCGTCTAGTTCACTTCGTTTTAAAACTTCTGGACGTATTTCATCCATTCCACAGCTTTTTCCTTCTTTGATGATGTCCTTTTCTCGCTTGTATTCATTGATAACAAAATGATCATTTCTTCCCTTTATCATACCTTTTTGAGTAGATTTTCTTATTAGTTCCCAGCTGAGTAGGTACTTTCTGTTTATATCAGCGTTTTCTATTTGATCGATCTTCTCCTCTAGGGTACCAATGGCATTTTTTTATAAGCTGTGTTTCTTGAATCTGAATTATTATGCTGATTGGTGTCATTTACTTTATCTTCATACGTTCTGCATGCTTTATGTGTATCTTGTCTGGCTTTATTAACAGTGTCATTAGTGGATGGGTAGATATGTAGCCTACTTTCTTTAGTTTGATAGGAACTATTTCACTTGTAACTTCAGAATTTACTTTTATGAAATTCTCGAATGATTCTGAGATATCTTACGATCTATAACATGTAATTGGTTGTTGATTTCTACAGTATATTTGTCTATTTAAATAAAGGCCAGTTATATGGTATTTTTCTAGGAAGAGTATTTCTGTTGGATCTTAAGCTTAGTCTATTCTTCGATGATACGATTCTATGGTCTGAACCTGTACTTGAGAAGCTACTGTATGCCTCCACATTAGTGTTACTATTTCTCCACTTCTTTCTAACGAAGATATAGATAATTTAGTATTTTCTTCCACTTGGTCCATGTAGGTCCACATTTTATTCATCTTCTTTTGAAAAGAGGTATTAGTAACTACTAGTTGTTTTTCATTAACAAAATCTAGCAGCAGTGACCCGTTTCTGTTTGTGTATTGATGATAAGTGAATGTACCATCGTCCTTCCCAATACGTGCATTGAAGTCCCCGATGATAGCAAGCATATTGTGTTGCGGTATATTTTCTATAGCTCCTCTAAGTTCTTCATATAATCTATCTATAACTATGAAGTTCCATCTTCGCTGGAATTTGTGGGTGAGTAAATGACACTAATAGAAGTAGCATGATTTCCTCGGAATGTAATGATTAGTATACGATCTATATGTGATATAATGTCACTCAATGACCTTCTTGATCTATTATTTAACATGATATCAATACCTCCAGCGGATGCATCTTAATCATTTCTCCAGGCTGATGTCGTTACCAATTTCGTATTATTCTTGTTTATTTCTATAACGTATGTTATCGTTAACAAATAGTTATACTTTATATTTTCGATTATATATTTCGACTATGTATTTGCATAAATAAATTATCAATCAATCAATATATTAAATAAATATACAATGGCGAAATTTTTTAAATTGGTTTTCAACTAATATATATATATATATATATATATTGAATACAATAACATATAAGTTTATAACTTGATATTTGATTATATTAATATGAATTCGTACTTATTTTATTATAGTTATTGCATATTATTAGTTTTAAATTATACATCTTCTCCTTCATAGATTATATCGTTTAAATATTGAACACTGTTTATTTAGTTTAAATATTAATTATTATTAGATTAATTAATATTATCCCTATTATGTATATAAACTTTTCTGACATAATTAATTAATTAATATATTAGTATTATGTCATCAATGCATGCATGAAAGGAATCCACCAAAATAAAATAAACAAATAACAAAGACATAAATATAAGAATGTGACACCTAATTTAGCATAAAAATTAGATTTGAAGGTTACGGTATTTTATAGTTTTTTATTATTCGCGTTGACGTTAACACAACACATACTACACTATACTAGAGTTGTGTACGTGTGTGTGTGTGCGTGTGTGTGTGTGCGTGTGTGCGTGTGTATGTATGTGTATGTGTGTGTGTGTATGTGTGTGTGTGTATGTGTGTGTGTGTGCGTGCGTGTGTGTACGTGTGTGTATGTGTGTGTGTGCGTGTGTGTGTGTATGTGTGTGTGTGTGTATGTGTGTGTGTGCGTGTGTGTGTGTATGTATGTGTGTGTATGTGTGTGTATGTGTGTGTATGTGTATGTGTATGTATGTGTGTGTATGTGTGTGTATGTGTGTGTATGTGCGTGTGTGTATGTACGTGTGTGTGTGTACGTGTGTGTGTGTATGTGTGTGTGTGTGTGTATGTGTGTGTGTGTATGTGTGTGTATGTATGTGTGTGTATGTGTGTGTGACAAATACAACATATACGTGTGTATACTACATATACTATAGTTGTATCTATAGATACAAATACAACATATATATGTATATATGCATATATGTATATATACTAGAATATATTCTAGTTAATTATACGAAGAACAATAGTAATGTTTTAGAACGATATGTTTTACATAAATAAGCGTAAACAACGAATTTCGTGCCTTTTATATGTTCGCATCTCTCGCGATGTGTAGTAATGGGATAAATACATACATTTTTCAATACAACGTAATTATTTAGTTGTTTTATTATTTCAACTTGACGCATATAAACCTCCATCGTTTTCAACCGAGTCAATAAACCTTTCTATTATTTATTATTATTAAATACGTATATAAATATTTATTAATTTGTATAAGGGCATTATTATTAATTATTTTATTTACATCCTAATCTTTGTAGCTATACTTAATAGTATAGTCATTACTCTATAGAGTATACACTGTTAAAGGCGTCAAGTTTTACCGAACATACGTGAAGATTCTATTGAAGAACTAGGCGATGTATACATAGTTCGTAACTATAGTTCTTATAAGAGAGTTTCCTAACCGAGGACATATTCGCACGGTGACTCAGCGTCGGTGAGTCATGTCTCCGTTACCGTCGGTGAGTCATGTCCCCGTGTCACGTGACCAGTCCTATCGCCTAGCGTCGTAATCACTAATGGGTATACCGGACACTGTCCGGTATATATAAAAAGGTGTATTAGTAAGAAGGTTCGTGGTTAAAAAGTATATAAAAAAGAATATAAATTTGAAAATTAGTTGTTTATAATGTAATTGTCATGTGATTTCAATATAGGTAATAGGGGTATTTTTTCTATAGAAAAATATTTATAGGTATTTTTAAAAGCTTTGGCGCACGGCGAATACTACATATAAATAAAAAAAAAGTATACCATTGTTACAGAAATACTCCAAACATTAAATGCTAGAAGGTGCAGCAATTTTTAACAAAAAAAGACCGAGCCGCTCCAGCTTACCGGACAGGATACCTGACCAATGTTAGCCGCGTAGTCGTAGAACACGATCGTAAATAACGTCTATCTATAGATCTAGTATATAGATCTATAGATAGATAGATATATAGATTTAGTTATAACTATTATTTAATTGCATAACGTAATAGCCGATATCGTGACGACCTATGGAACTATATCATTCGAAGTATGCATACACTGATGTATTACCCTATAGGGGTGCTGTGTTACCCTGGCTGTAATAGTACAGAGCCGAGGCCCTTACCGCCTCTAGTTATAACGTTAGCTACACGTCGTTATATCTGTTAATTAGATCCGCATCCCCGTCTCCCCATCCAGTAATATATATATATATATATATATATATGTATATGTATACGTGTTCTTGTTATCTATTTGTAAGGAGGGCACCTTCAATTAACACATCAAAGACCCCTCGCTCTCGCGCGACAATATCTACGCGAAATCTCGCGAGATCTCTCTCTTTCTCTCGCCGAATATCGCGTATTACCGGCGTGCATATCAACGCGTGTATCATGCACGCGCACGGCACGCACACTCGCCATATCGTTGTCACGTGATTCGATTAGCCTCGACACCTCCCCGCCGAATGCGCGTGGGAGAAAAGTAAGCGTGTATGATACGGCTAAACTGATAGCTAATGCATAGATTGAGAGTGATCGAGTGATATAGGCAGAGAGGGAGGGTAGATATGGTACTAGACAGAGAGGGATATATAGGTGTACAGAGAGAAAGAGGGATACAAATATATAGAGATATATAGATAGAGAGAGAGGAGAGAGAGGTATCACATATATATATATATATATATATATATATATATATATATATATATATATATATATATATATATATATAGAAAGAGAGAGAGATATAACTGTAGCTATGCTATTTAACCTATCTCGTTAGCATGTCACGTGGGGTACACTAATTAGTATACACGCCGTGCACCACTAAACGATGACGTCAGCCGTCAGTCACGTGCCCTTCTAGCTGCCTGTTGTCATGGTAATGCGGCCGTACTTATGTCGGCGAAGTTTTCGTATAAGTATTATATCTTAAATAATAGAGTAACATGCTTTATATTTTAATTATACTATTTAAACACACACACATATATATATATATACTATATGCTATGTAATATTGTATATAACTATACTGTATATACTATTGTATATATTGTATATATATATACTATTGTATATAATAGACTATAGCATACATAATAAATTAATGGAATGAAGTACCGCCTGCTGTATATTGTATGAGAGGTATGAGAGGTATGAGAGGTATGAGAGGTATGAGAGGTATAAGAGGTATTAATAAGGTATTAATGAAACATCTTGCCACGCAGCGATAAACCCGGTTTACCTTGTCTACACGACTCAATAGTACGACCGCCTCCGAATATTATCGTAAACCTATTTAATTGTTCCGTATACGGAGGTCGGTCGGTCAGGTATCCTACTGCTTTTGTATCCGAAGCATTATTGAATTGAATTGGTTTATTGAGAAGAACTAAAATATAATGCCGTATATACAATTTCTGCTCAAAGGAGAATACCGGAGATTATCTCGTAATCTATACTCACAATGAAGGTACCCTCCAAATATTTAATTATACAATAATATGACAACGATAAGATTAAGAATAGTAAAACGTGAAAGAAAAAAAATAGATAAACTAATTTAAAATTATATATACAACGCAATTAGTAAATATATATATATATATATATATATATATAACATATATTAGCTAACGCATACTGCGCTGACAACAACTAACATCTAATGAATACTATTTATTATACTTATATAATATAAATAAATAATTAATACACATAGAATATGTATATACATGTTCTATATTTCCATATATATAAATTATATATTGTTATTTTATTTGGTGGAGACCTTTCATCCCATCCAGGAACTTAGATGAAGTTTTCACTTATAACCACATGGCTCTAATGTCCCTTCGAAGCCGCTCTCATGGTTTTTAGGCATCCATGGTTTTAACGAGAGCCGATCATTTATTTATACACAATTATAACAGATCACTTCTAAATAATATTTTAAGACCCATTTTATAAAATTAATTAATGGTCCGGACGAGGCTCGAACCCGTGTCCTACTGCTTGTGTGTCTGACGCCTTAGCCACTGAGCCACACATGCAGTTATATATAATACGATATAGTCGAATAATAAGTAAAAAAGGAACATTATTGTTAAGAGGGAGTTAATATTTTATTTATATATAAATAAAAGAATTAAACGTAACCAGTATATCTTATAATGCAGTATAATATTAAGTTAACTCTCGGTAAGACGGACCTCGGATAAGTTGGACTTCTCGATAAGTCGGACACATTTAGTTGGTTTGGTTGAATTTGTATCTAGTTACATTTTAAATTTATCGGATAAGTCGGATAAGTTGGCTTGGATAAGTCGGAATTATCTATAAGTCGGATACATATTATTATCATTTTTATGATTTGTATACTGGATAAGTCGGACTTTTTATAAATTGTCAGAAATGTTTACTTAAATAATATATAATATAATTTTAGTAATTAATATTATTGAATACAAAATGTTATGTTGTTGATTGGTGCATACTTCCACATTTCGGTAATCCTTTAACTCACGCTGCGCATCTCATGTCTTATTTGCATGATATTCTGAATCTCGGATAAGTCGGACATCTCGCTATTATAAGTCGGACAATATTCCCGGTCCCTTCAGACTTCGACTTATCGGGAGTTGAATGTAGTATAATATTGTATATAATATATTATAATGTAGTATAATATAATATAATCTAGTATATAATATATTATAATGTATACATACTATAGTATAATTTAGTATAATATAGTATAATATAGTATAATATATTATAATGTAGTATAATATATTATAATGTATAATATATTATACATTATAATATATTATACTACATTATATGGTATTACCCTATAGGGTAATTAATATAATAGGGGAATTATCATATTACTGACCCATATCGTATCTACGTAACTAACAGAGATATCACAACATTATATCTGCACAAATTATTAGTTATTTAATATTAATAAGTATTTTGTTTATCAGAATATTCTATCCTACAATTATTATATGATAACATTTAATATTCTGGTTTTACTTTTTAAATTTTGGATAATAACTTTTTTTAAATCATTGCAAGTACATTATTAATTACAATAAAATGTAATATATTACATTTCATATAGTATACTATGCACGGTATTGTATATAAATTAGATGTTCGTTAACATTATGAACATATTATAATTTGAATATGTATTAACCAGGATATCTCAATTATAACAACTCGTATGATGTTTCTATTAACCCTAAATTGTCTTAATTAATATATGTAAATTATAATAACAAATCAAATTTGATCCGAGTTTGACTTTGAAATTGTTCATGTATTATGTATATATTAGGGAGTTCACAGGTCACAATTGTGATGTTTCGAAACACTTTCGAAACCAGAGCCAACTGTTTCGATATCAATAATTTTTTAATTTAGAAGTTTCGAAACTAATAATAAACCAGATGACAATGTTTCGAAACCAATAATGAAACCAGACGATAATGTTTCGAAACCAATAATGAAACCAGGGGAAAATGTTTCGAAACCAATTATGAAACTAAAATATAATTAATATATATATATATATACATGCCCATATACATATATGCCCATTTTTCATCATCTCGAGACAATCAAATCCTAAAATTCATTATCTCAAGACATTCAAATCCTTCAAATCCTATATTCTATATATCATTGATATAGAATAAATATTCGTGATTTCAATCAATTATATTCAAATATAAATAATAATATTATATATAATTAAATATTAAATAATGTAATGTATTTATTTCTATTTTCTATTTTAATATAAAAATATAAAAAGTTCAAATATTAATGTATTATTAATATTAAACCAAATTCAATAAATAATAAATTTCGTGCGTTTTTTAATTCATTATTAATCTATTTATATCTGCTATCTTGATTTAATAGTATAATACTATAGTATACAATATATATATTGTATACAATTATGTCTACCCCGAGTATATAAGGGGATTTGTGGGACTTAATTGTAGAAGGTGTCGGTACTAGCCACATGTATCCAATTACCCGGTGTATTCTTGTCAATACAATAATATACAACATTTAAAATAGCGCTATAATTTATTGCTATAATATTACACTAGTTACTATTACAAAAAAATCAAATAAATATATTGAATATTGACTTTTCCTTACATATCGTTATTATATAATATCCATTTAGGTTTAGTCATTAATTGGAGACTTTTCACTATATTTACAAGATATGTATCGATATGTTACTAATGTATGAAATAAATATATGAGGTTATATATATATATATATATATATATATATAGTTAACTTCCTGATAATTCACAAACTCCGTTAAATCAGACTAATAAAATATTCATTTAGTTTTGTCCCTATGTAAATACATGTAAGAATACTTTGATAAACCTATTAATACCTATTAATAGCTGTTAACCAAATGGTGTCGGTTTTTAGTCTAAGTAAGCGGGACTTGACTTTATATATATACATATATATATTATATATTTTATAAAAATCTATTATATATTAATTTATATATATATTTAATATTTGTGTTCCTGTTATTTTTTTTCCATTGGATTTTTGTTCATAGATTCATATTATTTAATAAATTAGCCTCATTATTTTTAGATCTAAAAAAAACATTCGATCTTGTAGATCATAAGATTATATTAACAAATTATATTAAAAAAATTAAAATATTATGGTTTTAGGGGCAGTACTAACCGTTTAATTGAAAGCTATCTACAAGACCGAATGTTAGCAACTAGAATAGATAACGAACTTTCTGGAAGAAGTATCATCAATGTTAGGGTACCTCAGGGATCCATTTTAGGTCCCTTACTATTTATTTTATATATAAATGATATTCATATGGCCTTACATAATTTAAATATAAATTGTAATCTTCAACTTTTTGCTGACGATACATCGGTTAGCATTAGTGAACCAAGTAATATAACTCTATGTAAAACTTTAAATTTAGTTATTTTAAATTTACATGAATGGTTCACTAATAATAGATTAATATTAAATATTGATAAAACAAAAGTGCTACCTTATAAAGATGCAAATATTATTAATAGTATATCAATTAATTCAACTGAAATATGCTTAGTATCAAGTTATACTTTTCTTGGAGTTATTTTAGATAATAATTTAAATTTTAAAGAACACATAAGAAAAATATATTATATAATATATTATAAGAGCTGAGCTATTTACCAATATATATTTTAAAGCTGCTTTACAATTCTTTATTTTTGACTCATATCATGTATTGTTTAGAAATGTGGGGAAATAATGTTAATAATAACCTTCAATGTATTTCAACTCTACAAAAAAAGGCTGTTCGAATTGTAAATAAAAATATCTTTAAAATTGTCAATAATATATTTATTTTGATTAATACTAATAATTTATTTTTTGTGTTCTAATATATTAAAATTTAAAGATTTAATAACTTATAAAAATATGTTATTCATTCACAATGTACATTTTAAGAAATCCCCAAGCAGAATATCATTATTATTTCTAAGATATAACAATGTATACAAAAATACTTTTCATAATTTCAAATTATCTTATATAAAATCAAGCTGTCATCATAAATCATTATTTAAAGGCCCTAAATCATGGAATAATTTATGTCTAAATAAATTATTATTTACAAAAATTTATATAAAAAACTTAAAAAAATATTTAAAAAACATCTTTTATCAAAATATGAAAATGAATTAAACAATTGATTATCTAATTTTATTTTTGTTTACTGGTATTATTTATTAAACCTTCATCTTGCTTGTTTTAGTTATTATTTTTTGTATTTGTATTGTTTAGCTATTCTATTCCTTTTATAGTTCTGCATTCAGAATTCAACTCGTTTCTGTGATTTTTTTATATAACTTTACATCTTTTATTGTTACAATTGACTTATTGATACATATTTTTTATTCTTTACATAATTTATTTTTATCTTGACTTACCTTACCTTACCTTACCAGATAGGGATAGTTTCCCGAGCATATTCTACAATCTTTTTCCATATGTTTCTATCTTTCATCGCTGTCTTCGCTTCTTCTACTGTTAGGCCTGCAGGTGTCACATGACACATGTGTCATCAGTTAATTGCTTTATATAGTTTCGTTTCGGTCGTCCACGCTTTGTAAATCCGTGAGCAGGAATCCACATTAGTACACCACTAATAATCTCATTTTCGCTTCTGAAGCAGTGTCCAGCAAATCGTGTTCTTCTTTCCCGGATAGTCTTGGAGAGAGTAGGAATATTTCAATATAGTTTCTTGTTTGTTAAGTGTAGTTTCCCTGATATATTAAATACTACTCTCAACATTCTTGTATATGTTCCGTCAAGTTTTCTTTCTATTTTTTAGTAAGTGTCCACGCTTCAGATCCGTAAAGTAACACTGATTCTACTACTGCTCTGAAGAAATTTCTTTTGAGTATTGCCGTAAGATTTGATTTCCACATTGAACTTAATTTGTCAAGAGCTTGACTTGACTTATTGATACATATTTTGTATTCTTTACATCATTTATTTTTTAACTTGACTTATTGATACATATTTTTATTCTTTACATCTTTTTTATTTATATTTACATTTTTTACTCATAAGAATCTAACTTATCTAGAATATGATGATTGGGGAAGTTCTCGCAAAAAAAACAAATACATTTGTTTATTAACTTCTCCATTATGTCATGCTTTACAACATGAAATAATAAATCTGATTTATTTATTATCACATTATCATATAGCATATATTATAATATATCATTCTAATGAGTAAACCACGGATGTGTGGGTTAACTTCAGCCTGGAAATATAAAATAGATTTTAAATAATATCAAGAAACGACCTTGTATAATTGTGTATGCAAATGATTATATTTAGTTGAAAAATGTATATATAAAGATATACTTTAACACGAGAACGGCTTCGAAGAACTATTATAGCCATACAAACTTCATCTAAATTCCTGGATAGAATGAAAGGACACCACCAAAACCAAAAATAACGACTACAAAATAATACATAAATAGTAATAAATTGATAATAGTTGTAGTTACTTTTATAATTAGCATATGAATATAATAATAACTTATGGGAACGAAGCTCTCATGATATTGGTTTATTATATTTGTGTACTTATATTTATTATATTTGTGTATACATACTGCTTGTATATATCATATATGACACTTATAGGTATACTTACATTTATATATAGCATATCATTATGTGTTAGTACAATACATTTATTTGTATTCGCTAAAATATCATTGCTTATTATCTAATAATTATATATATATTCACATTATTATATACTTTATTGTATATTATTATATAATTATATAAATGAAATCATTAAATTTATATTCGACATTACTACTAAATATATGTTACTATAGTAACGCACGTGTTATTGCATAACACATCTACCGCTCGTGCAATACAACAATACGTATTGTTGTTATAGGCGCATGCGTGAACTCTCGTGTGTTTATTTATAGTTACGTCATCAATGAATACATCTATTATCACTCGCCTTGTAATTACATCATGGCGCCGCGGTTGACCGTTACGTCATAGAACGCCTACGTGTGCGCGCGTAACGCGACACCTAGCGGTCAGTATAACCGGCGTCGACCAATCATATCGGTTTCTCGTTAGTTCTCGTTAGTTTCTCGCGCGGGCGGTAATTCTGTACGCCGCGTAATTGGTTTCGTTTACTGCGCGGGATTGGTGGACGCGATCGAGTATTCGTTGTGTGGGCCGGTTCATTAGCCGTCTCCTATTTAGCGGAGACCACGATATAACGGATTCTCGTTACTGCGAATACCGCGATAAGTTATTATATAGCGAGTTTACTTTATACGAGTTTTAAGATTATATAATTTAATTTATATGTTATATTAAACCTATTAAATGTATTAATTAATATATAGAAACCTCTATCTATATAATTATGTAGTATGTATATTTATACTCAATTTAAAATCACAGTTATAATATAAATGTCTTAATTAATACAGTGCTTCATATCACACATGAATGTTGATTTCATTTTAAAATAATAGTACGTTATTTTGAAAGGATTACCTTAGATATTTCCAATAATTCTAATTAATACTGAATTTATATATATTGAAATAATTATGAATAGAATATACCATATAATTTATAAATTATATTGTTAGTTTTTAGTATTTAATGTTTTAAGATATCTATAAATTATTTAAATTTATCAATCTATACAGTAAGCTATTGGTTGGCAATTTTGGCAGAAACCATAATATTTATATTATATTCAATTAAATCAATAAATATATCAGATATTAATTATTATGTTAAATGTATTACAAATTACAAATTTGTATGAAATATGTTTACATCAATGAGTTTATAAAATAAATATATTTATATGGTAATTAATATATTAATTATGAAGTTATGTTAAATAATATATATATATATATTTATTAAAATGTATTAATTTTGTAAATTCATGATATTATTATATTTAACAAAGTTTTATTCAAGATAAAATATAATAAAATATACGTATATAGTAGCCTCGCAAAGACTTGAGATTATACGATATGTTTCTTATCAATAATACGAGCGTAAACAAAATATAATATCAAAATAAAAATAAAGAAATATTCAATTAATAAATATTATATATATAAATTAATATATGACATTATTATTTGATTACTAGATATACTATACTGTAATATACGTTAGAACATAATGTATACAGCATATTATAGTATATATATATATAGCAATGATTCGGTGAAGTGAATGAAAAGGTAATCTCGTCGAGTAAATTTAGCTAATGAGAGAATTCGTACTAAAATGACGTTTTGTTCTTGAGCGAAAATATAAGTATTCGATATATTAAATTGATATATTTGTTTTTTCATTCCGTAAATATAAGTATACGTTTTTTATAAACTACGTATACGTTAACTTTATATATATATATATATATATATATATATATATACATATATATATATATATATTGATCTATATTATCTAAATATACATATAATAAATAAATAAATATCTAAAATGAAAATAAACATCGCGATAACAATACTCAAACAAACGGACAAACAAACGGACAACGGACAACGCTGTTTTCGTAACATCGGGGCATGGGACGGTGGTGGTAGTGGTGAAAGTAATGAAGACGGCACGATTATAATAGTGACGCTGATAATCGAGATGATTATCGCGGCGATGATAATCGAGATGATAAAATCGGCACGATTCCGATGATCCGACGACGTGGCGATTATAAAAGTGGTAATTCGAATAAAATAATGCGGTTTCGATAATAGTAGAGGTGGTAGTAGTGGTGGTGCTAGGTATTGAGCGGTGCGGTGATCAAGTCACCCGAGTGTGCGGTGCGTGCTTCTGGGTGCGTGTGTACCCGCGATAATGATGTGTGGCATCGTCGTACGAGTTTAGCAATAATGTATGTGTGTATATATCGGTAAATATACACTGGTGTGCTATGTGTAAGATGGTGTGTGTGGGTACGGTACCACAGCCTAAGTAACCATGGCTACCCGTAGTAAGCCCACCGTACGTCACATCGACAACAGACGTTCGATAGTGAAATCCGTGTGACCGCCGAAATCGAGACGTTTTCTGGCCGCTAGGTGCGCTGCGATCGGCGACTCGGGAGATATCGACCCGCCGCCACTCGCCGAAGATGAGGAGGCTGAGGAGGAATAATCGCAGCCGGCGGAGAGATGGAGATGATCCCGATGATGATGGGGGGGCTGAGGCTGGGGCGAGGAGGAAGCCGAGGAGGATGAGGAGGAGGAGGAGGATGAGGCTGAACAACAACTGAGTAGGAGGTCGTCTTGGTTTAGGCCGCACGTCGAGGAGATCTGGTGCGTCTTCAGACCCGATGCGGATATGTATCTTCTCTCGCAAGTCTGATAAAAGTAACAATAGGTATATATATTGTATATATATATATATATATATATATTAATTTAAATGTAATTTTAATATATTATGTATAATACAGGTATACTATATTATACTAGAGTATGTAGACGTATACGCTAGTGTATGATATACGTCACGTATGAATTATCGTAACGAATGACTCACATTACTATGCTAACTGATGACTCACTACGAATGTGGAGATGACTAACCGAGCAGGAAAACGGTCTCTCGTTAGTGTGCAGTCTCCTGTGCAGCTTCAGATGTACGAATTGCGTGAATCTAAACCGGTAGTGATGACGTCAGCGATGATGTAAGCGATGATGTGTGTTACGTAATACTGAGATAGACGCGCCGATATCGTTCATAGGATGATGTAACTATGATGTAAGTATGTAAACAAGGTCCGTTAAGCGGGTATGCCCTCTACAAGTAAGAATCGGCAACTTGCCGGATTTATTGTAACTTTAAAACGATTTTCTATCGAGTTAACTACAATCATAGCGTGAAACCCCGTTACCTTCCGGCAACTTGACCTGAATATAATAACTTTATAAGGGGAATCCCATTAAAACTTGATAGAAAATGGTTTTAAAGTTACAATATTTCCGGCAAATTCCCGGAATATATTGCTGTGGGCTACCCCCTTAAGTAATACTGCCGATATTGTTAATAGGCTGCGCTTCTACCCCCGTAGAATTATGTTTCGATGCGGAGGTCGCCTATAATCTACATTTGACATTTGTATTGCGCTGCAGCGGTTAAACTTTGTGATGTAAAAGATGGACGACACCCGCCCAAGCACCTAATTCTACTTGTGTGGAACCGCGCTCTAAACAATCCCATACACACGCACCACCAGTTCATATTGTTAATAATAATGCTACAAGTGTGTATACACATATGCATATATGCATTGTATTGTCATATAACTATTGTAATGAATTACACACAGCGGTGATATGTATATTAGTGAATTTACTGCTTACAGTGCATTTATATGAATCCATTTCAACTAATTTAAACTGATTTTTCAGTAATTTAATGTTTACGAATATTACAATACCTAAGTGCCTACTAATATTGTATTAATCAAATCGCAACGTTATCATGTCAAGGTCATGTTCCTCCTTCAAGGGTAAAGGGGTAAACCGTATAGTATAGCCGTTCACATATTCCCATGCGTATTTTAAACAATAGGGAAAAATAAATAAATCTGAAAGACTTTTACCATTTATCTATAATTATTCTTTTCTTTCTATCAGTATTATGTTAGTTTATAAACTGTCTCGCTCATGTTTTGTTATAATAAATTATCTATTAACACAAATGTCCCCTACAACAGCAATGCCTCCCAAATATACTACTAATGCCCCCCCCTATACTATTAGCGCCCCCTATATACTAATGCTCCCTATAACACTAATTTCCCCTATACTACTAGCGCCCCCCCCTATATACTAATTCCTCCTACAATGACCTCTAACCTTGCGGCGCAGAGTCTACAGGCGAACGGTTTCTCGCCGCTGTGCAGACGGAGGTGTGTCTTCAGGTTCGACGTGGACGAGAATCTCTTGTGACATACCTGACGATAGGGGGCGCTATTAGGGGTCGATATTATAATAGAGGTAACCGATAGGGGGGGTAATAGCTAGGGGCACTGGAACGATGGTGTGTATGTAGGGGGGGGGCTTAGTAGTCTTATTTAAAGGAGCTATTATTATGGGGCACTGCGAAAGGGAGGGCGGGGGGTATGTCCCCCCACTTTACAATCTAGGGGGACCTCATATGTATTGTCCACCCCATTTTTACCACACAATTTATTTTGATTGGTTGGTCCCCCCCTACATACACACCATCGTTCCAGTGCCCCTAGCTATTAGGGAAGTATTAGAGGTTACATATCAGGGGTACTATCAGGGGTTGCAGATATGCTAATATATGGGTTGTATATATAGTACCCGTTATATATTACGTAATCTTAGAGGTTACGTCACTGAATGCAGTATGACTGGTGGTTATGTAATGCTCTGTTCGATATATGGCTAATACAAGGGTAATGTATAACACACACACACTCACACACACACATACACACACACACACACTCACACACACACACACACACACACACACACACACATATATATATATATATAATATGGTTTTCCTATACAAATAATACCGATGTAAATATATATTAAGTATAACTCATACATGACTTACTAATGATGCGTATATACACGATGTGAACACACACCCACACACATACGTTCACACGTATACCACGTATATACTGTTGTTAACGTATAAGCAAGTCGTATACGCCAAAGTCTTACATTAACTTATAGTCTTAATGAGTGGTTTCAGGTAATCGCCTGTGTTTATGACATATGAAAGTCGTCGTATTCTATTCGTTAACAATCGTCGGATTAATGTAAGCCAATTCCAACCTAATATATATATATATATATATATATATGTATATATATACATATATATATATATATATGTATATATATAGGTATATATATATATATATTCTTACAATAATAATATTTACACTTTCATATTGTATTCAATAAAGTTACCTATAGGTAAGTTTATTACAGTGAATTACACACACACATGTGTGCGCACACACCCACAAAGTCATACACACATATGTGCGCAAACTCACACACATATACTCACACACACACGATATCTTAATGCTGTAAACACGGTATAAAATTTCTAAAAAACGAGAGAGAGAGAGAGGGAGGGAGAGAGAGAGAGAGGGGTCATTATTTTATTGCATTAAAGTTATTTATAACTAAAACACATCCGCACTATATATTGAGTATACTAACTAGATTATGACTTATTAACGAGACTTATAAGACGTGTGTATATACTTGTCAATTCGTACATATAGCAATGTGTAATATATTACGAGAAGTATATGTACTATAACTTATATAAGTGTACCATAGTTTAAGTACGCTAATTTTGTAAATGTGATATTGTTAATACAACACCTGGTAAGACTATGTTGATATAAGGGAAGAAGGATTATATATTATTATTATTATTATTATTATTATTATTTAAAATTGACTAATAATAAGTATGACATATATTTGTATATATTTCATTTCGATTTAATTGAATATTACAGAGTTAGCTATTATAAATATTTAGTTGAGAGACACGTTCGTTTGATACTCTCTATCTTTGGATAGTATCTATAAATACTCGAGATTTTACACGGGCAACTCCACTTAGCTATAGCTGTATAATTATATTATCCAATAATAACAGAATCTACGTAGGAAAATACACACACACACACTAATAACAATCTCGCGGATAACAATGAGCTACGTAATACCCGGGTAATAGGTGTTGTACGTACATATCACGTGTTAAGTGGATATCACGTGCCCCCCCCCCCCGTACAGTTAGATATTACATCATCGTTACATCATATTACGAATACATAGCCGTATAACAATACCACTTGCGTTTTAGTCGTATCTATCCATATGGAGGTATCTATGAGCTGGTTGCACGGTATATCTAGTACATTACATTGTACAATTACATTCAGCCTAATTGTAGTAATTCTATACATTAAACGTGCATAAATATGTATACATAAATACATATATAGGTATATAGTTATACCTATATCTACACACACAGAAACACACACACATTTATACTTGCACACACATATATATATATATATATATATATATATTATAAATTTATTATAATATATATTTATATTACAGGTGTATTTTTTCTTTACTAATATATCGCTATATGTTTTATAATATCAAACCCTACTTCTTATAGAATCAATAAAAACTGTATATATATATAAATTAAATATATAATAAACTACTATAATATAATTATACTATAGTAGTTGTTATATAGCGAGAGCTACTGGTATATAACAACATATATCGTGTAATACAACACGTGTGACGCTATATCGCCTGATACCCTGTACACAAATGCATAATGTATAGATATATTTCGTTATTCGGGTTTCGTCATTCATTCAAAGTTTTTAAACCGGTAAGGATTGTAGTCATGATTTATATATATATAGGTTATAGGTTTCGGAATATAGCTTATGATATACGTATAGTATAACGATAAGGTAATGCTTTTAGTAATGTTAGCCTAAATGTTATGGTTTGGCATATATCTATTTATGTATTATAATATATATAGTATTTATATACTAAATTGGGTAACATCTAAACCAATGAATAGCTAAATTGTAGAAAAATCATAACCGGTTTTAAACATTACTACAATGGTCTAAAAGTTTTGACTTAGAACCAATAACAAAATGTCTTTATATGCTATGAACTATCGGTCATATCATCTAAAACAGTTGTTCCCAACCTTTTTAACCCACGACTTTTTTAGTTGTAATTCTTACTTTAAAAATATACCATGACCCATGGACAAATTATTATTTTTGTATTATTAGACTAGTTATAAATGAATAATATAAATTATAATATATATATATATATATATATATATATATAAATATTTTTATAAATTTGCTCATTATCCAAAAAAAAGGAACCATGGTTCACTGATCTATAGGTTCTACACTACGCCCTACCTGACACTGGTGCGGTTTCTCTCCGGTGTGCACGAGGTGGTGTTTCTGAAGGTGCGCCAGCTGAGTGAATCCCTTTCCGCACACCGCACACGAGAACGGACGCTCTCCGGTGTGAGTCCTCAGGTGTACCTGGTACCGAGAGAGAGAGAGGTATAGTAACGTATAGTAACGGCGGTGGTATACTTAGGAGTATATGTATATACAAGTTCCTACAATAAGTTATTAATACAGTGTACAACACAATTTACTGGTAGATGTACGACCTATAGTGTACGACGTACAATGTACGTATATTATTGTTAATTAATTTAATTAATATATATATATTGTAATTTTTAATTTTGTGGAGTCCTTTCATCACGTGAACTACGATAAAGATTTCACTTATAACCATATATGGCTCTAATGTCCCTTCGAAGTCGCTCTCGTGTTAAGGCATCCATGGTTTTAACGAGAGCCGATCATTTATGCATACATGATTATATACGATCACTTCTAAATATTATTTGAATACATATTGTAATGTCCGGACAAGACTTGAACCCGTGTCCTACTGATTGTGTGTCTGACGCCTTAGCCAACTGAGCTACACAGGCAGTTTAATATATATACATATATATATATATATATATATATATATATATATATAAATTACTATATTGAAGGATATTAGCTACTTTAACGAAGGACAAACAATATTGTAACGAAGGACAAACTTTAAGATTAGAGAGTTGTCCGAACGCCTTCATGCAAACGTTACACTGGTAGTGTATCTTGCCGTCCTTCTTACGTAACGGGTAGGGTAGCGACCGGAACCCCCTATTGTTCAGCTGGCCGGGCTGTTCCGGGTCCGCGGGATAGACGGCGTTACCGCTAGGGGTCACCGGCGTAGAGGTCACCGGCCACGAGGGCACGAAACCCACCGGAAACGAGGTGGACGGTAGCGCCGCTGCTGCCGCGGTGGCGAAGTGGTGCATTAGATTGAACTGGGCCATGGTGGCCTCGTGGTGGTGGTGGTAGGGCATTATGGTGGTGGCGGGCTGACCACATCCGTTCTGGTAACTCGTGTTAGTACCGCCTGTTGGTAGGTGGAGCTAGTAGTAGTGACAATAATAATATATTTTGATTTTAAAATAATATTAATAGTACAATTAATGTAATCGTCTACTGTATATATATATATATATATATATATAACTATTTTATGTATTTATTTATTAATATTTCAAATTAAACTATAGTTATATATGTATCTATACAAATAAAATTTGACAATTATTGAATATTTTTGTAATAGCGATAAATATGTATCTATTACAACTACTTTGAATAATTATTGAAAAATATATGATAAATAATATATATATATATATATATATATACATAATTATTTCGATCAAGCTCGACCTGGTAAAGTAAGGTAATATATATATATATATATATATATATATATATATATATATATTTGTAATATGTTAATGTTTTATATACTTTATATAATATAAATATATTAATTATTATATCACAAATATTATATATTTATTTATACTATATAATCGTATATAAATATACATTGTGTGTATGTATGAGTGTACGTTTGTGTATGCGTGATTCCGCGAGGTTTTAGGTAAGTCCTCTAGAAGATCAAACCGACCGTGTATAATGTATAATGCAGAGGACACTCGAATACGGTAACTAGGTATAATACCTATAGGTACCCGTCGGCTGGTAACCACGGTAACCGGCAGGTGTTTAATCGTGTGTACGCATGCGCATTAAAAGACACTCACTGGTCATACCGATAGAGTCCGCTAGGGGTCGTATTAGTGGTCATCTTCATGCTAATACGATTACGGACGTTACGGGCTTAGTCACCGGCTATCGTGTAACCTCTTAAGGTAAATACTAGTGTCCCCGCCCTCCCGCCCGGCCACGCCCTTAACCACGCCCCTTTACGCGGTAGCGTTAGCGTCCCGTCGCGTTGCCGTCGGACACTACTAGCGCAGGCGTAACTCTGCCCTATTACGTAATAGGTCGTTATGCAAATAAGCGATGACGTCACAACGTTAAGTCGCGCGTTGAGATGAACGCACGCACGCACGCGGGCAGTCCGTTACGAACTATTGTATTACGTAATGGTAATGATGATGACGATGATGTTTGTTCGCGCTAATCACGTGTGTGTGCGTGCGAGTGTGTGCGTGCGAGTGTGTGATTATGTAGTAGATATCGTGTTATGCTATATTGCTATTATAATTATAATTAGATTATATAGTTATTTGTCTATAATTAGAATGATATGTTGATATAGTCTGTTTAGTATCGCTGATAACGGTAGTTGTTATCACTGATAAGTTATCAGTTATGAGTTATCACTGATAACCTATCTGTGATATCAGTGATGTACTAGTGATAGTAATAACGCTGTGTGTTATCGCACACATGAGTGTGTGTTATCGCACACATGAGTGTGTGTTATCGCACACATGAGTGTGTGTTATCGCACACATGAGTGTGTATTATCGCACACATGAGTGTGTGTACAGACTATACTGTACTACCAAATATTTGTTATCTCGATATCGTCAGTTATGATATCATTTACGTCGTCTGTTATCGTTGATAACTGATAACTTATCAGTGATATCGTGTACGAAATCAGTGGTGATGCTGTTATCTGATAACGAAGATCTATATGTTTATCTTATTGGTTCATTCGCGTTTTTATTAATAACGTGAATTAATCAAATAAATATTTAGATAGATTTATGAAAAGAGGAAAAATATATATAAAAATATATATTGATATGGTACAATTTAATGTATATGTTATACATATATAATGATACATACATATAATGATATATCATAATATATGATATATATGTCATTACTATAGTAATAGCAAAGATTTTGCGAAGTAACCTTAGAAAAATATTGTTAATAGCTAAATATATCTATATATATATATATATATATATATATATATATATATATATATTAATAATATATAGCTTTATATTAATAAGGGCTTTATATAGCTATTGAAAAACTATATTTAATGCATTTTAGGAATATAACAATTGCATATATCCTATATATTAAATACAAAAATACGTTCAGAAAAATATTTAATAATTATATATATGACCTACAATGTAGGTCCTACATATACATATAATTAACGTAATAAATATATATATATATATATATATATATATATTTTATATAAATATAATAACGATATTTTGTTATTAATGAAAAATACATTTTATTTCTGAAATTTGCTTCCAATCAATTTATAAATCAGTGTATCGTTCAATACACACACACACATATACACACACATATACACACACACATACACACACATATACACTAACATATATAGCGTTACGGTGTCGCTACTTAATCGTCGATAACACAATACCACCCTGTTACCCACAGAGCTAGAGAGAAAGCTCTATGTCTCTTTCTCTCTAGCTCTATGCTGTTACCGCATATTATGCAATACACGCCTATACTGCACAATCTGACACAAAGACCGCCGATTACAGTGAATATAACACCACCGTCTAGAATCTTCTCGTCTCTCTCTCTAATCCCTACAGCGGCAGGGTTACGTCACAGTGACGTCACAGGGTACCAGCGGGTATACCCGTAGATGGCGGCGTCACGGGGTGATTAAAAGCGGGGGTGGGGTGTCTAAGACTCATCAATTAATACCATATACTTCGCTAAGGAGATAAATCTATAGCATCACTTGTAGAGGGATTATAATCTGTATATTATAATATGATTTACTTGTATTGGGTTGCACCATATTGATCAACGTTGTATACAAACGTATGTATACATAACGATACTGCACAGATTATAAATAGAAGAAATATAATATTTATAAATAATAAAATAATTCGTAGATCTTAAAAGTGGGGGGAAATGTCAAATCTTCCCCTTTTATAACACCCCTACCCGTACAGGTAATAGGTTACATAATAATTACGTGAATAATGATACATACATATACATATACATATAGAATATAGAAACAGGCGAGCTATACACGTATACAGATAATAGATATATCTACAAAGGTACGCATACTAAATGTATACTAGAGTACGATACAAATGTCATTATATATTGCGTTTCAAAGGCTAACTTCCATACACGTCGTGGGATAGTGAAACTCCACACCTATAGTATATATTTATATATATATATATACAGTCAACTCTCGGTAAGTCGGACTTCTCGATAAGTCGGACACATTTAGTTGGTTTGGTTGGATTTGTATCTAGTTCCATGTTAAATTAATCGGATAAGTCGGATAAGTTGGATTGGATAAGTCGGACTTTGCTATAAGTCGGACACATATTATAGTCATTTTTATGATTTTTATACTGGATAAGTCGGAATTTTTATAAATTTTCAGAAATCTTTACTTTAAATAATGAATATTATAATTTTAGTAAGTAATATAATTTAATACAACATTTTATGTTGCTGATTGTTGCACAATTCCATATTTCGGTAACCATTTAACTCGCGCTGTGCATTTCATGTCTTATTTGCATGATATTTTTAATCTCGGATAAGTCGGACATCACGCTAAGTCGGACACTTTTCCCGGTCCCTTGCGAGTCCGACTTACCGGGAGTTGACTGTATATTAATTTTAGGCCAGTTTTTAGGAAAAAATGTATTTTGTATTTCGTATTTAGTATACTATATAGGACATTATACATAACATTATTATTAGTAGTATTAGTTCACACACTATATATATAATATATTATATTATATATATATATATATATATATATATATATATATATATATGTGTGTATTTAATAAATATATGTATACTATTTATGAATGTACGCGTAAATGTACATGTTAGGGTTAACTTTATGCGTATCTGCAGATAAGTTGTGTTAAGGGAAGTTAAGTTAATAATTAATAGATCATTTAAAATGTACGTCCTCTACTTAATGTAGGGTTATACTCCCTCAATTAGTTACTTATACTCACATTAAACATAGTTATATATATATAACTCAGTATATAACTTTATATAATAATTAATATATTATTTTAAATAAAATTATATATTTATATATATATATATATATATATATATATATATATGTGTGTGTATAAACACGTATATAGATTCATATATACAAGTACAAGTATACAAGTATACATATAATGTATTAATTATAAATTCTTTGTTACTCTAGAATCAAACGAAGCGCGCGCACACACAATACCCACAATGCATCGCGGTCGACCGCCGTAGACGGAAACAGAATTAAAACACGAGATTACCGACCGGATAAGAAATCCCATTCCTTTCTAAGCAACGATCGTAAACAATAATTACTATTCGCTAGGGAACTACCCGTCCGCCAGGTGGACGAGTCTCTCTAGTGTGAACACTTTATTAACTAGCTAAGCATATATATATATACGCTATGTATATTAAATTATGCAATTAAATAATAGTCAGATGAATGTTTCGTCGTAGCTTGTTTTTATGACTCGCGTTACCCGCAAAGTTACCCGCAATGAGCTGCGGCGGGGAGTGCTGGGGAGTGATTGTGAAGCGAGGCGGCAGGACATGACTCGCCGTGTAAACATGTCCTTGTTGCTGATCACTTCAAATCACTTATAAATAACTTATATAATATATATATATATATATATATATATTCACACTGTCAAAGTATAGTAGTTAATATATATATTATTTAAAATGAGTACATAATTTCTAAATATATTAGAATCGCCAATTTCATTATTTAGAGATTGATCTAGATTATATAGTTAACTCAGTGCGAATATGGTTCCCTGATCTCCTGGTCATGCGCCGCACGGCTAGCCAGCGAAATAACGATCCTAACAATAATTCTAGGTTTATAAGTATACTATAGTCTATAGACTTATATGTCTTAAAATAATATTTAGAAGTGGTTTTAAAACAGTGAATATATTCACTTTTAAATATGCTATATATATATAGCAAATAATCGGATCTCGTTAACCATGTATACATAATATATTATATACGAGAGCCATGTGCTTCTATCGAAATCACACATATATGTATATATATATAATTATATATATATATACATATATATATATATATATATATATATATATATTTATATATATATATATATGCCAGAATTGACTTCTATTGACCCAATATAAGGCATGTATGCAAGTGACTACATAACATTGACTTTTAGTTTTTAATATATAAATAGCGTTTAAACCTAATGCTATTTTCACACACACACACACACACACACACACACACACACACACACACACATACACATACACGAAAGTGTCTCTTGTGTACGTATTCACCTGCCGTAGTGAAGATTGTTTTCGCAGCGAAAACGCCACTAATGAATTATATAAAATACAGGCATTGTTTAGCGTACACAATGGTGTGCGTGTATGTCGCCTACGCACACACACACACACACACCTGTAATTGTTAAGCTAGGCGATAAATAGAAAGTTAACAAACTTTCTAACACACGTGACTACTGTATTGTCTATTGTTACCTGTGACGGTCAAGTAAACGGAACTCGTATCGCATATATATATATATATATTAAATATAATAAATACGTACGGTGTACGTGTTTATTACATATACCTTTACACTGCATACTGTGTACATTGTATACAATGAGTACAATGTGTACAACGTGTAAAATGTCTACAGTTTACACACACTTCTATAGTATACTTAAAGTATCTACTTTAAGTTTATGTTATTATGCATTGGACGTATATGTATTGCCTAAGTCTTGTCTACATTTATGATTTATTATAGTAGTTGCTATATACTACAGTAGTTACTATAGTAGTTGCTATTAGTGTTCGAAATTAACCCAACTACTAGTGATTCGAAGTTTCACTCAACAACAAATTATAGACCAAAGTTCATTTGTAAAATAATGCAAGGGTTTGAACATGCTTCACAAATAAGTGGAAAAGTTCGAAATTCTAATAATATGAGTATAATAATAATATATTTTCTATTGGTTATAATATCACCCGATACATTATTTATCAATGATAATTTAGAATAAATAAAGATCTACACTTTTTTTTTAAATTGACAATATATATCGAAAATTCGTTCCAGGACTGTAATGAAACAATAGTTTGGGTTCGTTTTAACAAAGCTTCCGTTCGGTCAGGGACTGTTATTTTTTTTTAAATGTTAGCTTCACTTCGGATTCAAATAAGGAAAGCTTCAATTCGGATTCATTTCGAACACTACTCTCTATATATACCCTAGATATGTAATGCATATATGTATGTAGCATATATATATATATATATATATATATATGATAATAATAATCATTACTATTATTATATACTACTTATAAAAACTAACATCAATATTATTTATAATATACATATTGCTTATTTTATTATTAATTTATTATGAATATAAATAATATTGCTATATATATATATCGATATAAACAAAAGCAACATGATATTGTTTCGTTGAGATATAACTTATTACGATATGGATTATATAGTACACTATATATATAAATATTAATTAAATTATCTTATAGATAATGAATAAGGAGAATTGGTGACATCGAATTTCGTTATTATTATTATTAACATATCCGCTAACAGCATTGTATGTTTTAGTAGGTTAACTGGGGTATTTGCCTATCCAGTTACATAAATAGCATTCTCAGTTGGGTTAAATACTACTTACTGATTGATGTGTGTGTTTTGCTTGTAATAGCTGAACAATAACTACAATAATTGAATATATGCGTTATAAAATGCATTTATAATTGAATAGTGTATAGATATATATATATATATAATGATATTAATTTTAATTATATTAAATACGTATTATCGAATGGTTGTTAACCGCACAAACACAAACACACCTAAACGCGCGCACGCACACACACGCACACGTAAGTGTATTTATATACATCTAGTTACCCCTTATTAATCGATTACGAATCAACGAAGGATCAAAGATCGCTTAGCGTCGCCGAAACATCAAAGGAGGCGGTGAACACAGCACGCAATAGCTCGTGATAACAGTGATAACAGCGACCTCTACAGGCCGAACACAGCAATCCGTAAGTAAGCGAGATTGTTCTACGAGATATCGGATAGTCTCTAAATTAACCGAGCTAGCGAGAGAGAGAAAGAGAAAGAGAGATATAGCGACGAGAATGAACTCGTAATGATAATAACACGTGATATAGGTGGCGATACTCGGTATCGTAATTAGGCCCCGCCTCTAATTAAGCCACGCCTCCTCGTGTTTATCTAAACTATCTCGAGTAACGATCGCTCGGCGTTAAACTAATCCATTTAGCGATAGATCTAGATCGTTAAGAGCAATCTAATACGTAGTTCCTATTGAATAAGATGACAGGTCTAAAGCTGTATTGCAACAAAGAAAGTAAGATAGAGAGAGATAGAGAGAGAGAGAGAGAGAAAGAGAGAGAGAGAACGAGAGAGAGAGAGAGAGAAATAGAAAGAGAGAGAATGAATCATTCTGAATGATAGTCCACTACTGTCGTATAATCACGGAGATCTGAACATATTCATAATTATTCGTATACGTGTAATAACGTATATATATACGTATATATATACACACACGTAGAGACGGCGTTAAGCAGACATCAAAGAAGCGCGTCGGTGGTGTTGTATTACTAATTAAGTACATTAGTGCCGTTAGTAATTGCATTAGTTACATTAACTACATTAACTACATCGGTAGGTTAGAGGTACACCCCCTATCGCAGTTTCTCGATGCGTTAATCTCGCTTAATCTCGTTAGGTCGCCAACTGGAGGATTACGTCACTCGATTACGTAATAACCTTAATCGCGCATCGCGATGCTCGTAACGTCGGAGCGTGTTTGCGGCGAATTCAGCATTATTAATTATGATAAGTATGTTTAAATATGATATTCAAGACTACATTTATTAATGTAATAGTAAATGGAGTCTATTGTTCAAAACATGTATATGTATATATATGCATGATATACACACACTGACCAAATATATACATACATGATATAGCTGTATATACTAATGACATTAATTAATACTTGAAGAATTATCTATACACAACTAATTATCTATATTTGAAGGTATTCATTAATAATTGGTGCACAAATATATATTTTTATTTACCTCTTCGTTAATTGCTGTATTTGTTTAAATGATATTGTAAAACATTTAGTACATGTATCAAATGATATATGTAACTACAGTTATATCTATATCGACAATAATGATTTATAAATACAATATATATATACATATATATATATATATATATATATATATATATATATATATATATCATAGTTATTATACTTATGTAGACTTAAATATTAGTTAAATTTTATTCAAAAATATGTTAAAAACCCTTTATAATATCAAAATTCTTTAGTTAAAATAAGAGAAAAACCTTTAGTTAATACATTATAATAACCCTTTACTTATTATTAGTTAAAACCGTGTAATTCATTATAATATATGTGATAAAACCCATCATGTTTCGTTAAATATTTTACTAAAGGGACGAAAACCCTACACTCAGTTGACCATTTACTAAAGTTATTCATTAAAAACTAAATGTTTATTTTTAACATTATATATATATATATATATATTTAAATATATAAGTATTTAAATAACTATTACAATTACACACCCAAACACACTCACACCTACACACACACACATACACGCACACAAACACGTATACGTATACACATTAACATACTCACACGGAACAATGCAAGTATTACCCCGAGGGGTGATTACGAGTGCCCTCGCGAAGCGAACGTACACCGATAATAACTATTTCAACTCCGAGAATTAAATCTACTCCGAGAATTAAAGACTAAACTCTTCCCCGCGGCCGTTGAACTTTTCCCCCACGGATTTCGCTGTTTAATGAGATTTCGCTGTTTAATGAGATTTCGCTCTAATGAGATTTCGCTGCTTAACGGGATTTCGCTGCTTAACGGGGATTACGGAGCGACGCTGCCCACCGTAACACGATTACGGGTATTGTTCTCTCTCGTACACGGCTCGACTAGAACAATAGCGCTATTGTAGTGCTTGCCGCGCGCGACACACACTGTAACCGGAACACGGTAGCCGGAAGTTATATAACCGTGTCTACGCACTGGGTATTATAGCGGTTTGTGTAGGTTATGTAATATTAATTTGATTATATATGTATATATATATATTGTTATTGTTATTGTTATTTTTATTTGGTGGAGTCCTTTCATCCCATCCAGGAACTTAGATGAAGTTTTCACTTATAACCATATATGTCTCTAATGTCCCTTCGAAGCAGATATCATGTTTGATGCATCCATGGTTTTAACGAGAGCCGATCATTTATTTATACACAATTATATAAGAATATAATATTTATATATATATATATATATATTATAAGATATAAAATTAATATTATATACACATATGTACCAATATAATCTATATTGTCTATAAAACTAAACTTAACTAGCACTTTGAAGTGAAACATCTGAGTTAGCTGGAGTCGACATTATATACAGTATATATATATATATATATATATATATATATATATATATATATATATATATATATATATATATATATATATATAATATAGTTTATATATTAAATTAATTAAATGAAATCGATTGCGCAACACCCGCACTCCCGTGTA